>JAPXFQ010000160.1:0-30491 GCA_028564705.1 Apricaphanius iberus | reverse complement strand
TAGGAGGTTCCCTGTGAGCGTCCCAGGAGCAGAAGGAGGTGGACAGCAGAGGACGTCTGCTGTGTCTCTGAGGCGTCCTTCATGTCCACATATTCATACAGTCACACTCATTCAGACAGGAGGAGTTCCAACATGGCGTCCAGATCTGGTCCAGCCTTCCTCCTACTCCTCCTCCTCGTTCTCCTCCTCCTCATCAGGCAGCGGCAGCAGCTCCTCCTTCAGACACTCCCTGTAGAAGCTGCTCAGTGTGGCGTAGAGGTGCTGCAGGCTGGGCGGCGACAGGAAGTGACCTTCATCAGGGTAAATCTGGAAAACAGGAAGTAGTTTATAAACACATGATGGCATATTTAGTGTCTGTAGTTTACAACATGGTGGTAAACAGAATTCACCTACAAACAACTCGTTACAATCGGCTGTACTGGAAGTTCAGCAATACCAAGCTTAGTTCAGGTATTCTGATGCAGCCAGAGGGAATGTGAAGCGCAGCAGCTAAAAACAGCAACAAGGCTGTAGTTTTGGTCCCTAATGGAACCGAGCCTACCGGACTATCAGGTGTGATTTGCGAATGTTCACCAACACCTCAGAAACTGTTGCATGATGGGATATGTGCAGTCACCTGTCGGGGCACGCCGTACCTGCATGGAGTAGTTGGCTCCAACTTTCACCAGGTTTTTGACCAGCTCTGCAGTATGCTGGAAATGGATGTTGGCTGGAAGGAAGAAAAGCAGTCAGGGAGAGAAGAAGCTGCAGGAATTTTATATGCATGATTGATCGGGAAGTGTCTGGCCAGCATTTCCCACCATATCCCACCATATCTCACCATTTCCCACCATATCCCACAATATCTCACCATTTCCCACCATATCCCACCATATCTCACTGAAAGCTCTGAAATTCTGTGCTGACCAGCTGGCTCCCATCTTCACCCAGATCTTCAATAACTCCCTGGAGCTGTGTGAGGTCCCCTCCTGCCTCAAACGCTCCACCATCATACCGGTTCCCAAGAAGTCCCCAGTCACTGGATTAAATGACTACAGACCAGTTGCCCTAACATCTGTGGTCATGAAATCCTTTGAGCGTCTGGTACTGACCCACCTGAAGGACATCACAGATCCCCTGCTAGACCCCCTGCAGTTCGCCTACAGATCAAACAGGTCAGTGGATGATGCCGTCAACATGGCTCTACACTACATCCTGCACCACCTAGACTCTGCAGGTACCTACGCTCGGGTCCTGTTTGTGGACTTCAGCTCTGCGTTTAACACCATTGTACCAGAGCTCCTCCACCAAAAACTGTCCCAGCTCACCGTGCCTCCCTCCACCTGTCAGTGGATTACCAGTTTCCTGACTGACAGGAGGCAGCAGGTGAAACTGGGTAAGTTCACATCCAGCTCCCGTTCCCTCAGCATCGGCGCCCCCCAGGGATGTGTTCTCTCCCCACTGCTCTTCTCCCTTTACACCACTGACTGCACGTCGAGGGACCCTTCTGTGAAACTCCTGAAGTTTGCAGATGACACCACCGTCATTGGACTCATCCGCGACGGCGACGAGTCTGTGTACAGAAAGGAAGTGGAACAGCTGGTTCTCTGGTGCAGTCAGAACCACCTGGAGCTAAACCCGCTCAAAACTGTGGAGATGACAGTGGACTTCAGGAAGAGACCACCATCAACATCTCCTCTCATGATCCTCAACAAGCCAGTCCCCACAGTGGAGTCTTTCAGGTTCCTAGGATCCACCATCACACGGGACCTGAAGTGGACCTCACACATCAACATAATAAGGAAAAAGGCCCAGCAAAGGCTGTACTTTCTGCGTCAGCTCAGGAAGTTCAACCTGCCCCAGGAGCTGCTGATCATCTTCTACACAGCAATAGTCCAGTCTGTCCTGACCTCATCCATCTCTGTCTGGTTCGGATCCGTCACCAGGCAAGACAAGGACAGACTGCAGAGAACAGTCAGGACTGCAGAGAGGATCATAGGAACCGATCTTCCCTCCATTCAGGACCTATTCCGGGCCAGGGTCAGGAAGCGGGCCAGGAAAATCACCTCTGACCCCTCACACCCTGGCCACAATCTGTTTAGGCTCCTCCCCTCAGGTCGGCGTTACAGAGCGTTGTACGCCAAAACCACCCGACACAAAAACAGTTTTTTCCCCCAGGCTGTCGCTCTGACGAACTCTGTCTAGTCACAGTGTGTGAGTGCACTCACATAACAATAAACTATAACTCTGCACTTCTGTACATACTCACTGTAAAATAACCCCGGCTTGGTGTATATATTATCCTTTATTATTTACGATCTGATATTTATTTGTATTTTTACTTATTTTTGTTCATATTTTTATTTTTTTTTTTTTATTTTTTTTTTTAATTTCACTTATTCAAGTTCTGTACTGGAGGAAAAAGTTTGCCGGAGTCAAATTCCTTGTATGTGACATACTTGGCCAATAAACTGATTCTGATTCTGATTCTATTTCCCACCATATCTCACCATATTCCACCATATCTCACCATATCTCACCATATCCCACCATATCCCACCATATCTCACCATATTCCACCATATCTCACCATATCTCACCATATCCCACCACCACCATATCCCACCATATCCACCATATCCCACCATATCCCACCATATCTCACCATATCCCACCATATCCCACCATATCTCACCATATCCCACCATATCTCACCATATCCCACCATATCTCACCCTATCTCAACATATCCCACCATATCTCACCATATCCCACCATATCCCACCATATCTCACCCTATCTCACCATTTCCCACCATATCTCACCATCTAGATTAGCAGCTTTTCTCTTCTGTTTCTTGGTTAAATTCTTTTCCCTCATTACCTCCCAGGACTGAGAGTCTCTATCTGCTCATGTTTTCTGCACATTACGCGTCATTTCATCTCTGATTTGTGTTGTCTCACCATCTGCTGTGGCGTGGACCAGCATCAGCGTCTGCTCCCTCAGTGCCTGGACGTTCTGCAGCAAACTGGAGAACTGGAAGGAGACAACGCGCCGCTGCGTTACATCAGACGCTCCCAGACAGACAGACAGTCGTGTTTCAGGTACATGTAACTCAGAGGAAGGCGGAACAGAGGACTCACCTGGTATCTGCTATCGTCCCGCACCGGCATGCCCAGGTATCGCTCCGAGAACGCAGACGCTGTGAAGGACAAGAGATGGACCCTTAAACACAGAACTAAACGGGACAATTGAGACAATGTGTTGGTTTCTGTACGTCTCATCTGATCAGCGACAGTCATATGCTGTTGGAGAAACTCTGTAAAGTATGAACATAACCGCTGCGTGTTACTATATAAGAACTAAAAATATCCGTAGATAACGATAGATTTAGAAGCTGTTAATTATGTTGCTGCGTTTTTGCTAACAGGAAGTTAAACGGGGCGGGGTCGTCTGGGCTCTGGGAGATCAGTGATGGGTCAGCTTTTTAATAAAGGCATAAAAGCATGCTAAGAATCTCAATAAAAGCCAAACATCCGTTTAGTTTACTGTTCCACCTTTTCTGTTTCAGTTTCACAGATAACTTTTCATCATTTATAAGCCATTATCATTAAAACTATGGAAATATCTTGATTACAATCATAGGAAATACTGATGTAAAAGTTAATTTAAACTATGCATTTGGGTGAAGTTCCCTGAAATGAAAAAATCACTACAGAAGCTAAATCCGTAGAGAGACGGTTCCAACGCTCATTTTCTTCATCGCGCTCTGAGCAGAAATCCATCTTCCCCTCCCAGCTGGATATTATGGGATGTGATAAAAGTCTTTAACCTGACCTCGCTGGTTTGTTCACACAGGGAACCGACATGACTCGGCCATTAAAGCGAAGCTAGAAAACTGTTGACTAGCCGGATAGCTGCTGTAGCTTGTTTTCCTGCCAGTGTGATGTCATCTCCTGAATCCTGCTCTCTGAGCAGCTGCTCCACCCTCTCTTGTTAAAACACTGACTCGTAACGGTTTGTCTTATTTTATGCATGAAAATGCGACCGCAGAGTTACAGGAGTTTATTCAGCCTTCCTAAAGAAGAGTCCAATCGACTGGAATTTCCCTCCAGGATCCCAGGACTAACCAGCAATAACATGTTTGTCTGTGAGCGTCACTTCACCGATGGTTGCTTCATCAACCTTGGTCATTACAGGTGTGGATTGTCAGAGATTAACTCCTGTAACCGTCACAGTTCCCACCATAGAAACACCTGATGGTAAAGCAAAACACTAGCTACATGCTAATGTGTGTTAGCCATTTATAAAGCCGTCTTATAACTGCATTGTGAAGTAATGTCATTGACTTACAGCGGCAATAATTATATTTCTACTACTGTTAATGTTGCATCTTCACTTTGAATAAAAATGATTGAGGTTTTTGGATAAAATGATCACAGAGGTGCTATTTGTCTCCTCCGTACTGGTTATCTAATTTCCTGCCTGACTCTTGTTACGCTGATTGTGTGAAAGTCAGAGGGGGAAGTCTCTAACTTTGTGTCTCTGTTATTGCAGCGGTTCGTCTCCATCCTTCTTTACTACTACTGTTAATGTTGCTGCGCTGCATGAAATGGGCGGAGCTAACCGGGGAGGAGGTGGGGTCAAAGAATAACTCCATCCATCCATCCATTTTCTTTACCGCTTAATCCTTAATGGGTCACGGGGGTGCTGGTGCCTATCTCCAGCTGTCAACGGGCGAGAGGCGGGGTACAGCCTGGACAGGTCGCCAGTCCATCACAGGGCAGGACAAACAGGACAAACAACCATGCACACACTCACAATTGGTGACATCAATTAACCTGAAATTCATGTTTTTGGACTGTGGGAGGAAGCCGGAGTACCCGGAGGGAACCCACGCATGCACGGGGAGAACATGCAAACTCCATGCAGAAAGACCCTGGGCCGGGATATGCAAGGCAACAGTGCTAACCACTGCGCCACCGTGCAGCCAGAATAACTCCAGAATCTAATTCATATTTCTGGACAAATGAATACTACATAACACCAGAGGTAACATTTGATCATATATGCGCCTCTGTCAGACGTTAAGAGGTATCAAATATCATGATATAGTGATCTATCAGTGAGAATCAGCGAATGATTGTATTTATGGTCGTCAGTCTGAACTCACCGTAGAGCCTCCAGTCCGTAACCGGAGACATGGCGCAGGCGCATTTAAACAGGCTGTCTGTGGACTTCAGCATCATTAGGGTGAGGTAGGCTCCGTAACCCTGATAGGGAACACAAACACAGATCAGTCGTTGTTTCATTACTGCTCCCAGTCATCTGCCATGCGCTCACCTTTCCAAACACGGCTATTCGCGTCCGATCGATGTATGGAAATTTCATCAAGTATCTGAAGGAAACAGACAAAGCAGGAAAACGTTCCAGCTTAATGTAAACTGATGAAAAGCAGTGAGAACATTCAGGATCAGGAAGAAATAAAACCCTTTAATGTGTGTGTCAAACAATGAAACCTCAATAAACCCTGAGGCGTGGGAGAACCGAAGCGACTCACTCCACCGCGGCGATCTGGTCCTGGACATCAACCATCCCCAGCCTCTGGTGGACCTCATGCAGGATCCTCTGGCCCTGGAAGCCACTGCCCCGCCCGTCCAGTCGGGCAACGATCACGTTGTCAGAACTGACCAGCACCGACTCCCAGCCCAGAGAGAAACGGTCGCTCACAGACTGACCACCGGGGGCGCTGTCACTGCACCCATACAACAGATCTAGAGTTAGCATCCCAGTCAGAGCTCCTAAAGGTCTCCCCAATAAATGAATGTCCCATTCCCACTACGACCAGTACGTTAGAATAGAACGGGTAGGTTTGGTTTCCATTACCATCTCAGAAGAACCATAGCTTAGCTTAACAAAAGCTCCAGCAAAAAGCATCTCTCTTCTGTTTATGAAGATATTTTGTTTTACCAAAGTACTACTTATTCTTCCATAGCTCAGACTGACGTTAATCTAACCATCTTGTTTTATAAGGATAGTTTGCAGCTTGTTTTTAGTTGGACATTAAATTCTAGTCAGCTCCAGGACAGGATGATTGCAATAAAAGCAGGTTTTTGATCATATTTTTGATCTCTTGCAATTTCTTTTTAATAAAAAAAAATCAGGTTGGAAAAAACTGATTAAAATCTGGAATCAGATTTGGTATAAAAATAATCAGAGATGTAATTTGTAAGCAATATCACCCAGCCGTACCTCCATGTGTTTCTGTACATATTCATTCTCTATTCTGAACCATTAATCATGTAAAATAAGAGGCGTTTATAACCTTGTTTAATAATGTTAGCCAGGGGAATCATATTTTGACTTGTTCTGTATCAAAGACATGATTTCTGGCTAGAAAATGATCATCAATTACAGAAATAAAGGCTACAAACATAAATCTGTATCATGTGTTTCAGTGAATGAAAATTAATGTAACTTTCTCCTTACTAAGCATGATCTGAGTACTGGGCTGTTTTTAGTCTCTAACTGATGTAATAAGGTCGACATGGTGAGGATGTAAAACGTAATAATACAGCTGATAATAATCATAATAATGTTCATAACCAGGGTAGATCTGCACACAAGAATCATTCTGTAAAAGTGTTCAGATTTATCGCCATTGTAGAGAAACATTTAATATTACCTTAAAGTAATAACATAATGTCTAAGTTAGAGAAAACCAGCCAAGGGCGTGGCCTGGTAGTACTCTAAGGAATGGACCAATTAGATGTCAGCGCTGAGAATAGATCAGATCTAATCAAAGCTTGAATATAATAAACAGCTGAATACACTGTCTTGGTCAGGTACTGGAACCGGACTGAACCAGAATTAACTGGACTAAACCTGCAGTCAGAGTCCAGGAACCTAGGAGAACCTAGGAGAACTAGTGACCTTCACCAGTACAAAACCTGATCCATGACGACGCGTCAGTTCTTACATCATCAGCAGCAGTCCGTAGTGGCGGGACTCTGAGAAATCCGGCGGATAAGAAATCTGGAGCGGTAGATCTGTGGAGACAAAGCAAACCCGGCTCTGGACTCCAGCTGCTTCTATGTGCTGCAGGTCTGAGGAGACAAAGATTTTCTTCTCACCAAAATGCTCAACTGGAACGGTTCTGAAGTCCGTCAGCTGAATCCGTTTGTACTTCAGAACCGCCTTCAACACAGAGTTATTCTCCAGGATGTAGTAATCTGTGGAGATGGTGAAAGAAGACGTGACAGATGGATCTACCAGGAGAACGGTGCAGATGGTCCATCAGACAGAGGTCAGAGGAGTGCTTAACTTACTTGAGTTGTTGAGGCTGTGGAGGATCACAGTCGGAGCTCCAGGACCTGAGACGAGAAGAACATCAGGAGGTTAAACAAAGGTCGTCTCCGTGGAAACAAACTGGAGGAGTTTAGATTTTCTCTGACAGGTTAAAAGAGAGCTGGTTGATTTTCTGCTTTATAAAGAAATGTTTGGTATAGAAAACGCTGGGGTCAGTGACCTCAAAGATCACCACACCAAAGGTCACCATCCCAACCAGTTAGAGGTCATCAATCCAACCAGTTAGAGGTCATCAATCCAACCAGTTAAAGGTCATCAATCCAACCAGTTAAAGGTCATCAATCCAACCAGTTAGAGGTCACCAATCCAACCAGTTAAAGGTCATCAATCCAACCAGTTAGAGGTCATCAATCCAACCAGTTAGAGGTCATCAATCCAACCAGTTAAAGGTCATCAATCCAACCAGTTAGAGGTCATCAATCCAACCAGTTAAAGGTCATCAATCCAACCAGTTAGAGGTCACCAATCCAACCAGTTAAAGGTCATCAATCCAACCAGTTAGAGGTCATCAATCCAACCAGTTAGAGGTCACCAATCCAACCAGTTAAAGGTCATCAATCCAACCAGTTAGAGGTCACCAATCCAACCAGTTAAAGGTCATCAATCCAACCAGTTAGAGGTCATCAATCCAACCAGTTAGAGGTCATCAATCCAACCAGTTAAAGGTCATCAATCCAACCACTTAGAGGTCATCAATCCAACCAGTTAAAGGTCATCATCCAAACCAGTTAGAGGTCACCATTCCAACCAGTTAAAGGTCATCAATCCAACCACTTAGAGGTCATCAATCCAACCAGTTAAAGGTCATCAATCCAACCACTTAGAGGTCATCAATCCAACCAGTTAAAGGTCATCAATCCAACCACTTAGAGGTCACCAATCCAACCAGTTAAAGGTCATCAATCCAACCATGGTCACATTCCAACCAGTTAAAGGTCATCAATCCAACCACTTAGAGGTCATCATTCCAACCAGTTAAAGGTCACAATCCAACCAGTTAAAGGTCATCAATCCAACCAGTTAAAGGTCATCAATCCAACCACTTAGAGGTCATCAATCCAACCAGTTAAAGGTCATCAATCCAACCATTAAGGTCATCATCCAACCAGTTAAAGGTCATCATCAACCAGTTAAGGTCACATTTAAAGGTCATCAATCCAACCAGTAAGGTCATCAATCCAACCAGTTAAAGGTCATCAATCCAACCACTTAGAGGTCACCAATCCAACCAGTTAAAGGTCATCAATCCAACCACTTAGAGGTCACCATTCCAACCAGTTAAAGGTCATCAATCCAACCAGTTAAAGGTCATCAATCCAACCAGTTAAAGGTCATCAATCCAACCAGTTAAAGGTCATCAATCCAACCAGTTAAAGGTCATCAATCCAACCACTTAAAGGTCATCAATCCAACCAGTTAAAGGTCATCAATCCAACCAGTTAAAGGTCATCAATCCAACCAGTTAAAGGTCATCAATCCAACCCTTAGAGTTTTAGGTCACATCCAACACTTAGAGGTCACCAATCCAACCAGTTAAAGGTCATCATCCAACCATTAAGTCATCAATCCAACCACTTACAGGTCATCAATCCAACCAGTTAAAGGTCATCAATCCAACCAGTTAGAGGTCATCAATCCAACCAGTTAGAGGTCATCAATCCAACCAGTTAAAGGTCATCATCCAAACCAGTTAGAGGTCACCATTCCAACCAGTTAAAGGTCATCAATCCAACCAGTTAAAGGTCATCAATCCAACCACTTAGAGGTCACCCAACTTGGGTCACAATCCAACCAGTTAAAGGTCATCAATCCAACCAGTTAAAGGTCATCAATCCAACCAGTTAGAGGTCACCAATCCAACCAGTTAAAGGTCATCAATCCAACCAGTTAAAGGTCATCAATCCAACCACTTAGAGGTCACCAATCCAACCAGTTAAAGGTCATCAATCCAACCAGTTAAAGGTCACCAATCCAACCAGTTAGAGGTCACCAATCCAACCAGTTAAAGGTCATCAATCCAACCAGTTAGAGGTCATCAATCCAACCACTTAGAGGTCACCAATCAAACCAGTTAAAGGTCACCATTCCAACCAGTTAAAGGTCATCATTCCAACCAGTTACAGGTCATCAATCCAACCACTTAGAGGTCATCAATCCAACCAGTTAGAGGTCACCATTCCAACCAGTTAAAGGTCACCATTCCAACCACTTAGAGGTCATCAATCCAACCCCCTCTGCTAAACAGAACCAGACTCAGTGTTCTTAAATCCTGGGCCCTGGGTCTAAATCAAACACCAGTTTGGGTCAAACATCTGCGTTTCGGTATCTGCGACAGCAGAACCAGTCCAGTTCTGGTTTTAGATGGATCTCAGTCCCTCTAAGTTAGGGTTCCATAGAATGAGTCCGGTTCTGGTTCTCTAGGCGAACCTCAGTCCCTGTAAGTGGGGGTTACTGCGGCCTACCTTTACAGTGGAGAAGGAGGTTCTGGTTGGACGGGCTGATGTCGGCGCTGAAGTAGAGGCAGTGGGTTCTGCTGAGCTCACATGTTAAACATCTCCGTGGGAACAGACCAACAGTTTTAACACTGAGGACAGAACAAAGACACAAAACATTCAGGCTTTATTCATATCAGGTCAGAGGCGACCTTTCACCTATGCTAACTGCGTTTCTGAGTCATTTCCATGGATCAGGGGTCAGGGGTCAGGGGGAGGAGTCAGGCTACTTCTACCTGTTTTCTACTGAGAATGTTTCATGCTTTCTGAGGAGGTAAAGCAGAATGAAAAGAGAAGAACCTGTAGAGCTGGCGTCTACGTGGAGAACCTTCGGTACTCAGGAAGTACCTGTGGAGACGAAATGAAAGCCAATCAGAGCCAAGGCAGTACACCTGGACCGGTACCTGAGCTACCTGAGACTACCTATGACTCACAGGTTGTCGTTGTTCTCATCGTAGGAGATGATCCGGGTCACCTCCCAGTTCCCTGAGGTCAGATGTCGGACCTCGTTCTGGTCCGCCCTGAACTGGACCAGACAGGATATGATGGAGTTTTAGCTGTTACCACGGTAACCCCTGGGCGTGTCTCCATGTGGGCAGAGCCTCACCTGAGTGGTGAACATAGCGATGTGATGAAACTCTCCGCGTCCTCCTTGCTTCACCGGAACCGTCAGAAAGAAGCGGGTCCCGTCTCTGGAGAACACGGGTTCCTGGTTCTGTGGACAGAGAACAGGGACGATGAGCTGAGCGTGGAAACGCCAAGAAGTCCTTCCAGAACTGGACGGTCCTGGAGGACAGCACTGATAACTGGACATCACCCTGAAAACGTTCTCAGTGACATAAGACAGAGATTCAATCAGATCTGTTTAGAAGGTGACAGGATGAAGGTTTACCTGCTTAGAGAGCCACAGCTCAGAGCTTTCCTCGTGTCTCTGAAACGAGAACCAGTCCATGTCAGCTCCTCCACAATAAAAGCATTTCCTCCCTGAATAAAAAAAGTTTTCCCCAGAATAAAAGCATTTTCCCCAAAAACAAAAGCATTTCCCCCCAAAATAAAAGCATTTCCTCCCAGAATAAAAGTATTTTCTCCAAAATAAAATCATTTCCCCCCAAAATAAAAGCATTTCCCCAAAAATAAAATCATTTCCCCCCAAAATAAAAGAATTTCCCTCAAAAATGAAAGCATCCCCCCCAAAATAAAAACATTTCCCCCAAAAATAAAAGCATTTTTCCCCGAAATAAAAGCATTTCCCCCCAAAATAAAAGCATTTTTCCCCGAAATAAAAGCATTTCCCCCCAAAATAAAAGCATCACCTCCCAGAATAAAAGCCTTTCCCCCAAAAATAAAAGCATTTCCCCTCAAAATAAAAGCATTTCCTCCAAAAATAAAAGCATTTCCGACAAAAATAAAAGCCTTTCCCCCCAAAATAAAAGCATTTTCCCCCCAAAATAAAAACATTTCCCCCAAAAATAAAAGCCTTTCCCCCCAAAATAAAAGCATTTTCCCCCCAAAATAAAAACATTTTCCCAAAAATAAAAGCATATAAAAGCATTTTTCCCCGAAATAAAAGCATTTCCTCCCAGAATAAAAGAATTTTTCCCAAAATAAAAGCATTTCCCCCCAAAATAAACGCATCTCATCCTAGAATAAAAGCCTTTTCTCCAAAAATAAAAGCATTTCCGACAAAAATAAAAGCATTTCCGACAAAAATAAAAGCCTTTCCCCCCAAAATAAAAGCATTTTCCCCCCAAAATAAAAACATTTCCCCCAAAAATAAAAGCCTTTCCCCCCAAAATAAAAGCATTTTCCCCCCAAAATAAAAACATTTCCCCCAAAAATAAAAGCATTTTTCCCCGAAATAAAAGCATTTCCTCCCAGAATAAAAGAATTTTTCCCAAAATAAAAGCATTTCCCCCCAAAATAAAAGCATCTCATCCTAGAATAAAAGCCTTTTCTCCAAAAATAAAAGCATTTCCTCCAAAAATAAAAGCATTTCCGACAAAAATAAAAGCCTTCCCCCCAAAATAAAAGCATTTCCCCCAAAATAAAAACATTTCCCCCAAAAATAAAAGCCTTTCCCCCCAAAATAAAAGCATTTTCCCCCCAAAATAAAAACATTTTGCCCAAAAATAAAAGCATTTTTCCCCGAAATAAAAGCATTTCCTCCCAGAATAAAAGCATTTTTCCCAAAATAAAAGCATTTCCCCCCAAAATAAAAGCATCACCTCCCAGAATAAAAGCCTTTCCCCCAAAAATAAAAGCATTTCCCCTCAAAATAAAAGCATTTCCGACAAAAATAAAAGGCTTTCCCCCCAAAATAAAAGCATTTTCCCCCCCAAATAAAAACACCCCCAAAAATAAAAGCCTTTCCCCCCAAAATAAAAGCATTTTCCCCCCAAAATAAAAACATTTGCCCAAAAATAAAAGCATTTTTCCCGAAATAAAAGCAATTCCTCCAGAATAAAGCATTTTTCCCAAAATAAAAGCATTTCCCCCCAAAATAAAAGCATCACCTCCAGAATAAAAGCCTTTCCCCCAAAAATAAAAGCATTTCCTCAAAATAAAAGCATTTCCGACAAAAATAAAGGTTCCCCCCAAAATAAAAGCATTTTTCCCCCAAAATAAAAACATTTCCAAAAATAAAAGCTTTCCCCCCAAAATAAAAGCATTTTCCCCAAAATTAAAGATTTTTCCGAAATAAAAGCATTTTCTCCCAAAAATAAAAGCATTTTTCCAAAATATAAGTCATTTCACAAATAAAAGCATTTCCTCCTAGAATAAAAGCATTTTCTCCAAAATAAAACATTTCCCCCCAAAATAAAAGCATCACTCCCAGAATAAAGCATTTCCCCAAAAATAAAAGCATTTCCCCTCAAATAAAAGCATTTCCTCCCAAAATAAAAGCATTTACCCTCAAATAAAAGCATTTCCCCAAAAATAAAAGCATTTCCCCTCAAAATAAAAGCATTTCCCCCCAAAATAAAAGCATTTTCCCCCCAAAATAAAAGCATTTCCCCTCAAAATAAAAGCATTTTCCCCAAAAGAAGCAGAGGGATATAACTATCTTTGGAAGACCTCAAGGAAATTTCAATCAAACCGCAACTGACTTGTAATTTGTGACAAATTACCAAGTCCAGTTGCGTTTGATTGAAATTTCCTTGAGATAACCATGACCTGGATGAATGAGAATATTCACAGGCCTATATTTTTCACAGGCCAAAATAAAAGCATTTCCCACCAAAATAAAAGCATTTCCTCCTAGAATAAAAGCATTTTCTCCAAAATAAAAGCATTTCCCCCCAAAATAAAAGTATTACCTCCCAGAATAAAAGCATTTCCCCAAAAAATAAAAGCATTTCCCCCCAAAATAAAAGCATTTCCCCCCAAAATAAAAGCATTTCCCCACAAAATAAAAGCATTTTCTCCCAAAATAAAAGCATTTCCCCCCAAAATAAAAGCATTTCCCCACAAAATAAAAGCATTTTCTCCCAAAATAAAAGCATTTCCCCCAAAAATAAAAGCATTTCCCCCAAAAATAAAAGCATTTCCCCCCAAAATAAAAGCATTTCCCCCCAAAATAAAAGCATTTCTCCCAAAAATGAAAGCATTTCCCCCAAAATAAAAGCATTTCCGCCCAAAATAAAAGCATTTCCGCCAAATATAAAAGCATTTCCCCCCAAAATAAAAGCATTTCCGCCCAGAATAAAAGCATTTCCGCCAAATATAAAAGCATTTTCCCCCAAAATAAAAGCATTTCCCTTCAAAATAAAAGCATTTCCTCCACAATCAAAGCCTTTGCTCCACGATGAAATAAGTCCGTAGCACCAGTATGACGGAGTTATTGCAGCACAGAGGCTCATCATCCACTTTTCTCCCAGTTTAATCCAACAAACAGCAGCAGGAAAGTTTTGGCAGCCAGAACCCGGCTGCTCCATCCAGAACCGACTCCAGCTGCGTCTTGGCTGGGTCTCAGATTTGTGCAGAAAGTGGTACAGCTTTAGCAAGCTGGTTCTGGAGGGCGGCTCGCCTAAATTCATGGTCCACTTCAGGATTAAATATGTTGCCCCGACACAGAATGATTACTGGGGGATTTTACTGGAACTGACAAACTGCCGTTATCATACAGAAAACTGAAATATTTGTGGGTTTAAACGGAACCAGAGCAGGAAGTCGTCCATTACGGATCATCATCCATCCAGCCGGGTTCAGACTTACAGCTAAATCCAGCTGCTAACAGTTTAGCGTGGATTTAAAGGCTGAAAATCCTTAAAGATTGCAGATTTTTCCACATCTTAACAGGCCTGATCCAGCCTTGTTCTCTGTTGGTTCTGACCCATAAACATCAACTGAGGGACACATCAGATCTTATTGTGAGGTATCAGAGTAATGGGAACATGAATGCATGGCATAATGTAGATTTTAAAGATGTTAACGCATCCCTGGGTCAGAGGAACGCACCGTGACGCAGGCTCCTGTGGTGGTGTCACACACAGTCAGGATGGAGACGTTCTGGGCCCGGTTCAGCCACCTCACTGCCGTCTTGGTCTTACTGATCCACTTCACCATGGTCACATAATGCTCCCTGGAGGAAGGAAAACGGCAGAGTTAGGCTGCTGCGTTGTGGCCTAGTCAAAGGCCGAGGTGGCTCGTCTCACCGCAGCTTCAGCGTCTCTGGAGGCATCAGCTCCAGCGTGTGGGTCGGCCCGTAAATGTTGACCACGAACAGCTTGACGGCCGGGTTGGGCTGTCCCGCCTGCAGAACCAAACAGAACCGGATGGGTTTAGACTGCACCAGAACATCACACCAACACACAGAACATTTACATCAGAGATGGCCAAAAGGATCAGGTCCAGAGTCCCGATGGGCAACAAAAAGATTTTGTTTGGTAAAAATTAGCGTTTTATTGCTGCTTAACAATAAAATGAAACATGTAATATTTAGATTCAAAACACGGCTTTTAATGTTGCCTTTTTAAAAGAAATAATTAACTTTTTAAATATTTAACTAGGGCTCATTTTAAAGCAGAAAGAACAGGGTTTGGGTTACTCTTTCTTTGAAAATATATATTTATAATTATGCTTCGTTGTTTCTATGTCTTCTTTTGCATTACTTGTTTACGCAGTGAAATTAAAAAGAAAGCAAAAAAATAAGATTGTTAAAAATGACTAATTAGTTTTGCAACAAAACATTTTCTAATCCTTTTTATTTGTCAAGAAAAACAACCTTATAAAAGAAAGTCTCCATCTGCGTCAATCGATTGTGTTGTGGTCCTAATCGCAGAATGTACCGATCTGAAATGATGGCCGAACAAAATCAGTGTAAGGGCCATAAATGGCCCCCAGGCCGCACCTTGGACATCCCTGATCTAAGTGGTTCTGGAGGAAAAATACATGAAAGCATTCTTTTAACATTCATCTGGATCAGCAGCAGACTGAGCTGCTGGTTCTTATAAAACGCTTGGAGACGCCTGGAAGTTCTGCTGGATCTGGGTCGGGTTTTAGGTTTAAAGGTTCAGCAGAACCTAAACTACAGACAGATGTGGGTAGAGGGGGCAAAACAGGTACGTCTACTAGATAGGATCAGGAATGAGTCCATCAGAGGGACAGCTGGTGTTAGATGAAGTCAGACTGAGATGGTTTGGACACGTTCAGAGGAGAGACGGTGATTCTGTCGGTAGAAGATGCTGAAGCACTGCTGTAGGTCAGCACCACTCATCGTCCTCTGCATGGGAGTGGGAGGGAGGCGAGTGTGATTGTGTCTGAGATTGATGTGGACATGCATACATGTGTGCATCAGTAGAAGCCCTTTAAGCCCTGTGTCAATGCTGATCGTCTTCAGGGTGCCTGGGTGACGCACTGGAACCAAACTCTGACACGACTTTAGTCTGAACAAGGATTTTATCAGACAAACGGCACGTATCACAATGACTAAATCAGGAGGGTCATGTCAAATTGTAATTCTTTCACCCCTCGTTTTGAACTCTCAACAAGGTTCTTTATATAACTTTGACACACATATAGAATTCCAGCCTCTAACTGGTCAGAACACACATTCCATGTCGGCCTTGTTCTGTCACTGTCATCCGTTTTCTGTTCACCCTTAACCATTTTCTGCTTCAGCTGCTCAGAGAAGGATATTCATTCCACTAATTGCTGAGTACGCTGATTGGCGGTACCATATAGCTTTTGTATAGATGGCCCAGTTCTGAACTATCCACTTTGGATATGTTACTAAAACATTTAAACATAATCTGTTTTCAGATACCTCACCCTGTCCACATGTAGCTGGGTATCCCACAAAACCAGTGGCGGCTGGCCAATAGAGGGCGCTAGGGCGCCACCACTGACAACTTGCCACATTACCTTGAATAAAAGTGGAAAATAATTTTTATAATAACATAAAAAATTTTCGAAATATATATGTATCTTTTCTTTCAGATGTGTAAGATAAATATTTAATAGTTTAAGGGGAGTTAAGTTGTGGTTGTGTTGTCTGATTGAGGACGTATTTCCCACTTGGGGCGCAAATTTTTGCAACCCAAGGCTCCCATAGACTCTCGTTATAAGTTGTACATGCGCAGTAGCTCCTCTTCAATACAAAAGATAGGACGCCTCGGGGCGCAGGAGAGGTGGGCGGAGCTTACATATCGTCCCCCTCCAGCTGTGGGGCTGAAGTCAGACAAGGTTACGGACGTCATACAGCGCGGCTGATAAACAGGTCAAACCGCGGGAGTTGGAGACGAACAAAGGCATCGCTGCATTAAAAATGCGCATTATTCAGTTAAAGTGATGTTTTCGGACTTAAATTCGTGCTAACTGATTAGCGGAAGTAGCTGTAGTGCAGACGCCGCTACTTCACAATAAGAGCATGTATTCTTATTGTGTAGATTGATGACTTGGATAGTTTATCTGCTGAGTGTTTACATTTTGGAAAACAGTAAATTGTGACATTTTATTACTAAGTCTATATTACATTTGATTTATTTGATATTTAACAGCTGCTGATATCCAAATATGAAGTTTATTCATATATTTTGGTTATTTCTACCTTGCATTAGTTCTTATTTTTCATATCAGATCACACATATCATCTCCCTCCTCACATTTATATCACCTAAACCGTGTATCAGCAGCTGTGTGGAAATAATAAAGAAAAGCAGAAATATATCAGCCTTTTCTCCACCATATCTTCTCATACTCTGAATGGCTTTAAGTGGAGCTCTGGCAGGTTCTCCCAGTATGAACAGAGTGATCCCAGTCTGAACCAGAACCTCTATTGACAGCTCAGTGTTTCCTCCTCTACAGTAGCAGTCTGACTGACTGAAATTATTGTTGTTGTAGGATAATCCTATTAAGAAGACTCTTTAGGTTGTCCAATACAGTATGATTAAGAAACATTCATCTTTACATACAGAACATTTTAGCCAGTTAGTTTGCCTTAGAAACTGGTTAAAAGATCAATATGTCAATGTATGAATGTATGTAGTAATTGTGTGAATTTGATTGTGGAGTTAAAAAATAAATTCTACTAATCTCTATTTATAAAAAAAAGAGCTGTGGCAATTGGATTTGTCCTTTACTATAAAATTTTTAGTTTTTTAGTCATATTTAGGAATGTTAATTAGTCGGGATTAATTCACAGCTATCCCTTAATTAATTGGGTTTAAAAAAATTATCGCTTCACAACCCTAATATCTAGCCATCATCATAGCCCCCCCTGGAGAAAATTCCACCAGCCGCCACTGCACAAAACGGAGATATTTTTCTACCGTTCAGCCTGTCGGATACACATAAACGTAGATTTATCAGGACCAAAAACAAATCTTTCTAAAGAAAACTCAACCCAAAGTGAAGATCTGCGTTTTCTCTGTTTTTAGTGTCGCATGTGGCCGGATGAAACCAGAGTTTTAAGTGTCCCAACATCACTGTCAGTGACAGAAAATGCTCCAGCATCAGCTGTGTGACCTCAGAGCTGTGTTGGTATCATCCTTTGTCCTCTGTCACTGCTGTATGCCGACGTTAGAGAGTACAAAGTTACTCTGTGTGGACAGGATTTGGGAAAACTGCTGCCCCCTACAGGTTTGCCACGTCTATGAATGTGCTTAAAAACGTATTTATCCGGTTAAGAGTGGCTGGAGAAAATAATCATAAAAAATAAAAAAAACAGCTACATGTGTACATGGCCTCAGTAGAGAGGTCCAGACCCATGGGAGGAGCGAGGGAAGGGTTGGCAAGCAGCTTCTGGCAGCATAGGAGCCACAGTTCAGATAACAAAATGTTGTGGATACAGGCCAGATCTGTCTTCTCTGCCTTGAGTCTCTCTCAGCGTCTACATACTCCCAAACAGCCAAATTTAGAGTCAGTTTCCACTAAGCCTAGCTGAAAGTTTCTCCAAGTTGGTTTCCATTCCATGTATAAGTTCTGAGTTCGAAGCCAACCTGCAGCTAGCTCTTATAAATCTGAGAAATTATAGCCTACACACCATTTGTGTTGATTGTCTACATTTCGAGTGAAACCTGTTAAAATTTGTGGTACACCAGGAATCCACCCCCTCCTAACAGCAGAAACCCGGATATTATAAATCCAGTTATGTAAATATCTTCAACATCTTCCACAGAAGGCAACGACAGGCAGATAATCTTCCACTTTCCCCAGGAATCCATCATGTATGCCCCGGTAGGACAAGAAGTCTCCCCCACAGCAGCGGACTGGAGAAAGCTGCAGAGAAACTTTAACAGGACAAAGAGCATCAGGATAAGATATGGAAGGGAGAAGAGAAGGTATCTGCTCTCGCTAAAGCCTGGTTTATTCTTCTCTGTCTAAAACGCTAAATGGCCTGTGGTGATAGGAGATAGGTAGCCACAGCAGCCGTGGGGCGCACTGACACAGGAGAGGCTGACACTGGAGCCACCCACTGACCAACACCAGTAGGCAAAGAGTGAAGTGTCTTGCTCAAGGACATAACAACCAAGACAGCCGGAGCTGGAACCGGCAACCCTCTGATTACAAGACGAACTCCCAAATCCTGAGCCCAGTTACCCCTCAAAAACAGATTGACGCAGCGGCATTATCCAATGCAAAGGCTCTCGGTCACCAACGTGAGGATGGATGGAGTAGAACCCCATTTTCTAACTATGTGCCTGTGATTGGTCAGCTCAATAACAACCAAAGGTTGTTTCACCAATAGGGGGCTCTGTAGTCGCTGTAGTCAGTAGTTAATGCAGTGTTTGGATACTACAGGCTTTATATTGGAAGGAGAATTTATCTAATCTTATCTTTTGCCGAGTCCGAGCAAAAGGAGGTGTAGAGAAACAACTAAACAGATGCTGAGTTTGTTTTCATGTGTTTCTAGAGGATTCTATGAAATTATCCATATTATATGTGCTAAAAAGCTTTACAGATCAATCAAAACGTACTGTCTGTCATCCATGGCTGCTTTAGGAGGGAATGCTTTCACAGGCTGAAGGAAATAAACTCTAGTTAACCAGAGACGACGCTGACATGGTAGGCAGACCCACCATGAGAAGTTAGCGCCCCCTGCTGTCCTGCTCGGGAACTGCTTTGCAACACTGAAAAACTAACGAAGTACAACCGAAAAACGTCTCCGTCGATACGTCTGAGTCTGGGTGAAAACTGGGTGACAGAGAAGTATAAACTAGACATAAGAGCAGGAAGTGAAGAGGTATGAATGAGAGAGGACACAAAGTTAGCTGGCGTGAGGCTAGAGGACATGACTAAATGGAGAAAGATGATTGGCTGTGGCCACCCCGATGGGAAAACCCCAAAGAGAAGAGGATGGAAAGAGGTGACAAAGTCACAGAGCATCCTCCATGCTGTCTCTTTTCCGTCTTTTCAGACCCCCAGACGGTCGTGGCAGATGGCCGCTTGTACTGATCCAGGTTCTGGTTCTGCCGGAGGTTTCTTCCTGTTAAAGGGGAGTTTTTCCTCTCCACTGTCACTACATGCTTGCTCAGTATGAGGGATTGCTGAGGAATTGCTGTGGTTGGAGTCTAAATGATCCGGGTACAACCTCACATCATGACTCAGCACAATCTGCTGGGATTCCTTACATAGAAAACTTTTAACTGATTAGAATATTTTGGTAATTGGATTAAGATGGTATATGTTGTGAACTGGCGCTATATAAATAAAAGTGAATTGAATTTTTACTCAAATAAAAGTACAAAGGAGTAATCAAGAGTAAAAAAGTATTCAGTATAAAGTCTACATAACGTATGATTTAATACTTAAAAATATGATTGATTCAGGGGAATGCAGCGTTGCTCCTAGCTACCTTGGGGTACGGGTACTGCTTCTGTTTGGGGTACGTTGTGCCGGTGAAGCGAGGTAGAACCATGTTTGGGACCAGAGAGTCGTTGAGGACCAGGAAGGCCAACCTCTCACCATCAGGAGACCACCAGTGGGCCATGTGGCTCTGCAGGATCTCCTCTGTTCCAACACAAAGCTGCAGTTATTCTACACATTTAACCCGAACATCACCTCCTGCTCGCTAATTTTACTGCATTGTAATCGACACGTTTAAAGTAAATCTGAATGACTGAAGCTGAACTCAAACATGATGCTGAATGTTCCAGATTAGAACCAGCAGCTGAAAGGTTCTGGTTCTGGTTCTGGACGGTGCAAATAGAGTCAGAACCTTCATAGAGCCAGTCGGCGATTCCGTTGAAGATGACTCCTTCCTTTCCTGAAGACGTCAGCCGCAGCGAGTTGCTCTTCACCTGAGATCTGTAGTAGATGTTGTTCTCAAAGATGTAGATCTGCACACATAGAGCCGCAGAAGCTAGAATATGACATCTGATCTGAAACATCAACACTGTCTATGAAGCATCCAAACGTTGTGTCTACAGACGGATGGAAGCAGCAGCAGAGCTTCAACACAAAGTTTCACTTTCTGCTCCTTTTTTTATGATCTTATTATGTAATAAACATATTAAAGATCTGAATCGCTGGCTGCACCTCTTCATAGAAACATTTTAGAACCATCAACGCTGAATATATAGATTAAATCATGTTTTGTAGTCAGAATCTGTCTGAAAACATCTCTGGGAAGCCACTCTGGGTTTTACAGAAATATAAGCCAATCAGAATATGCGCGGATATAATAAATTCATTGTACACAGATTATAGTGGCTTCACAAAAAAAAATGGATCAATTACTGACTTTGATCCAAAAATATTCTGTTTGGGTTTAAACAAGACAGACTGACTTTAGACATTTTTAAATTGTGAACCTGGATCAGAAATACAGCAGAATATGTTTCTGCAAAAATGCTGACATTGTGATTTTTTACTAACTCTGATGTGAAAGCTTTTAACATATGGCAGCAGCTGAAGTTATTAACCTGCACTGATCCTACTTTTTCTCAATGCTTGATGTACTTTTTATGTATTTGATAGTTGTTCTAGTTGTTAAAGCTACAGATTATGTAAATTCTTGGAAAGATGATAATATTAATGAATCCTGTTATGGAGCTCACCAGCTGTTGTCCTGTGACTCCCCATGCAGCGTACTGCAGGACTGAGTTAACCACTTCAGGAGGGTCCAGCTCCCAAACCTCCCTGGAAACAAACAAAAAAAACTCAGATTAAACGTTTTCTGGTGGGTTACCCATCATGCCTCACATAAAGTTTCATTCATCACCAGTTCTCCAGACTTACTGGAGGATTAATTTATGTTTTGGGACTCATTTTTGGCAGCTTTTCTACTCAGTTCCTTGTAGCTCCTCCTGATGAGCAGAGGACCGAGGAGAAACCTTCCTGCTCTACAAACTCAATAAACTGGGACAGTGCGGAAAAAAGCAAATAATAGTAGTAATTTTAACATTTACTTTGAGTTGTATATTACTGACAATATGAACACTAAATATTTCATGTTTTATCTGATCATCTTCATTTCATGAATAAATCTCCATCCTGTCATTCAGACCTGCAACACATTCCATCAAAGGTTTGACAGGAGCAGCTTATGGCTGATCATCAGCTTATGGTGAAATAATGATGGGATCTATAAACAGGTGATTGTAATTATGATTTGGTACAAAATCTGCATCCAAGAAAGGTCTGGTTGTTTAGGAGCAAAGATGGAGCAAGATTCACCAGTTTGCCAACAAATACGTGAGAAAATTATAGAAATGTTTCAAAATAATGTTCGTTGAAGAAACAGGAAAAGATCTGGATATTTATCCATCAACGGTTCATGAAATCATTCAAAGATTGAAGGAATCTGGAGGAATTTCAGTGCGTAAAGGACAAGGGGACCAACCATGATCTCTGATCCACCAGGTGGCGCTGCATCAATAATCCTCATTAATCTATCAGTGATATCACCACATGGGAATACTTTGGTAAACCTTTATCAGCTACCACAATACGTAGTTACATCCACTGATACCAGTCAGAACTGGACTGGGTCAAAAGGAAGCCTGATGTTAACAGGAACCAGAAGCTCTGTGGACCAGTATATCTGTGCTTAGTTTCATTTAATCCCATTTATAGTTGTCATTTCACTTAGTGGACTTTCTGGAGCTCATTAGCTCCAACAGGAGGAAAAGTTGTGTGATAAAAGTTTGCTCTGAGTCTAAATCCAGCAGACTGGAGGAGGTTAGATGGAGTGGTTTGTATTCTGAACTCTCCAGTGAAGGAATAAAGTGTCCAGCTGAAGGATGCATTATCAACAGTGTTTATTTAGTAAAACACCAACAGTTCCTTCTTCACCATCCGTTAAAATCTACAGTTAATGAGCTGCAGATGAATCTAACCATGTGTACCCTGGAGCTGAAGTTAGCATGAAGGTCAGTCTCCAAACATCTGCTTCTCTGTCCATCATCCATCAGCCTGCTGCCTCCCAGGAAGCGCTTTGGCTACTCACCGTGTGTGGATGTTGTAGATGCTGTAGGAGGCCATGTAGGAGTGGCGGTAAACCTGCAGGAGAGAGAGAAGGATGCGGCACAGATAATGACATCAGGAGAAAATATCCAGAGGAGCTGAGAAGGAAACAAAGCAGACTGCCAGCTGCTCTCTGTGATACAATCTGTGGACAATCTCATTTACATGCTGACAGCTGTGGGGCGAGACATTTTAATTCTGTATGAGAAACACATCATGGCAGAAAACGTCTGGGGGGGAGACAGGGGGAGAGCTTCATCATGACAGGCTGGAAATGAAGCCTGCTGGAGGGCAAAGCAGCTGCATGGATGGATGATGGATGATGGATTGATGGATTGATGGATTGATGGATGGATGGATGGATGGATGGATTAATGGATGGATGATGGATGGATGATGGATTGATGGATGGATGATGGATGGATGGATGGATGGATGGATGGATGGATTAATGGATGGATGATGGATGGATGATGGATTGATGGATGGATGATGGATGGATGGATGGATGGATTAATGGATGGATGATGGATGGATGATGGATGGATGATGGATGGATGAAGGATGGATGATGGATTGATGGATGATGGATGGATGATGGATGATGGATGATGGATGGATGGATGGTTGATGGATGATGGATGATGGATGGATGATGGATGGATGGATGGATTAATGGATGGATGATGGATGGATGGATTGATGGATGGGTGATGAATGGATAGATGGATGATGGATTGATGGATGATGGATGGATGGATGATGGATGGATGAAGGATGGATGATGGATTGATGGATGGATGAAGGATGGATGATAGATGGATTAATGGATGGATGATGGATTAATGGATGGATGATGGATGAAGGATGGATGATGGATGGATGATGAATGATGGATGGATGGATGGATTAATGGATGGATGATGGATGGATGGATTGATGGATGGATGATGGATGGATAGATGGATGATGGATGATGGATGGATGGATGGATTAATGGATGGATGATGGATGGATGATGGATTAATGGATGGATGAAGGATGGATGATGGATGATGGATGGATGATGGATGGATGATGATGGATGATGGATGGATGATGGATTGATGGATGGATGGATGAGATGATGGATGGATGATGGAGGATGAATGGATGGATGATGGATGGATGAATGGATGGATGATGGATGGATGATGGATGGATGATGGATGATGGATGGATGGGGATGGATGGATGGATTGGATGGATGATGGATGGATGGATGATGGATGGATGATGGAATGGATGATGGATGATGGATGATGGATGATGATGGATGGATGAGGATGGATGATGGATGGATTATGGATGGATGGATGGATGAAGGATGGATGATGATGGATTATGGATGGATGATGGATATGGATGGATGATGGATGAAGGATGGATGATGGATGGATGTGGATGAATGATGGAGATGGATGATGGATGGATGATGGATGGATGGATGGATGATGGATGATGGATGGATGATGGATGGATGATGATGGATGATGGATGGATGGATGGATGGATGATGGATGGATGGATGATGGATGGATGATGGATGGATGGATGATGGATGGATGATGGATGGATGATGGATGATGAAGGATGGATGATGGATGGATGATGGATGGATGATGGATGGATGATGGATGGATGATGATGGATGATGGATGGATGATGGATAGATGAAGGATGGATGATGGATGGATGGATGATGGATGGATGAAGGATGGATGAAGGATGGATGATGGATTGATGGATGGATGAAGGATGGATGATAGATGGATTAATGGATGGATGATGGATTAATGGATGGATGATGGATGGATGGATGATGGATGGATGATGGATGAAGGATGGATGATGGATGGATGATGAATGATGGATGGATGGATGGATTAATGGATGGATGATGGATGGATGGATGATGGATGGATGAATGGATGGATGATGGATGATGGATTAATGGATGGATGATGGATGAAGGATGGATGATGGATGGATGATGGATGAAGGATGGATGAAGGATGGATGATGGATGGATGATGAATGATGGATGGATGGATGGATTAATGGATGGATGATGGATGGATGGATGGATGGATGGATGAGAGAATGGATGGATGGATGATGGATGAGATGGATGATGGATGGATGGATGATGGATGGATGGATGGATTAATGGATGGATGATGGATGGATGGATGGATGGATGAAGGATGGATGATGGTGGATGGATGGATGGATGGATGGATTAATGGATGGATGATGTGTATGGATGGATGGATGAATGGATGAATGGATTAATGGATGGATGGATGGATGGATGGATGGATTAATGGATGGATGGATGGATGAATGGATTAATGGATGGATGGATGGATGGATTAATGGATGGATGGATGGATGAATTAATGGATGGATGAATGGATAAATGGATGGATGGATGGATGAATGAATTGATGGATGGATTAATGGATGGATGGATGGATGGATGAATGAATTAATGGATGGATGGATGGATGAATGAATTAATGGATGGATGGATGAATGAATTAATGGATGGATGGATTAATGGATTAATGGATTAATGGATGGATGGATGAATGGATGAATGGATGAATGGATGGATGGATGGATGGATGGATGGATGGATGAATGGATGAATGGATTAATGGATTAATGGATGGATTATTGGATGGATGAATGGATTAATGGATGGATGGATGGATGAATTAATGGATGGATGGATGAATGAATTAATGGATGGATGGATGAATGGATTAATGGATGGATGGATTAATGGATGGATGGACGAATGGATGAATGGATTAATGGATGGATTAATGGATGGATGAATGGATTAATGGATGGATGGATGAATGATTGGATGAATGGAATAATGGATGGATGGATGGATGGATTAATGGATTAATGGATGGATGGATTAATGGATGGATGGATGGATTAATGGATGGATGGATGGATGAATGGATTAATGGATGGATGGATTAATGGATGGATGGATTAATGGATGGATGGATCGATTAATGGATGGATGGATGGATTAATGGATGGATGGATGGATGGATGGATTAATTGATGAACGGATGGATGAATGGATGAATGGATGGATGGATGGATGAATTAATGGATGGATGGATGGATTAATGGATTAATGGATGGACGGATGGATCGATGAATGGATTAATGGATGAATGGATGGATGAATGGATTAATGGATGGATGGATGGATGAATGGATTAATGATGGATGGATGAATGGATTAATGGATGAATTAATGGATGGATGGATGGATGAATGGATTAATGGATGGATGGATGGATGATGGATGGATGATGGATGGATGGATGGATTATGGATGGATGATGGATGGATGATGGATGGATGAATGGATGGATGATGGATGATGGATGGATGATGGATGGATGGATGGATGATGGATGGATGATGGATGGATGGATGGATGATGGATGGATGATGGATGATGGATGGATGATGGATGGATGATGGATGGATGATGGATGGATGGATGGATGATGGATGATGGATGATGGATGGATGATGGATGGATGGATGGATGATGGATGATGGATGGATGATGGATGGATGATGGATGGATGGATGATGGATGGATGGATGGATGGATGGATGATATGGAATGGATGATGGATGGATGAATGGATGAATGGATGGATGATGGATGGATGGATGGATTAATGGTGGATGGATGGATGGATGATGGATGGGATGGATGGATGGATGATGGATGGATGATGGATTAATGGATGGGATGATGGATGGATGGATGATGTGGGATGGATGATGGATGGAATGATGGATGTGGATGGATGATTGGATTGATGGTTGGAGATGGATGATGGATGGAATGGATGAATGGATGGAATGATTGATGGATGGATGGATGGATGGATGGATTAATGGATGGATGATGGATAATGGATGGATGATGGATGGATGGATGATGGATGGATGATGGATGGATGATGGATGGATGGATGAATGGATGGATGATGGATGGATGGATGGATTAATGGATGGATGATGGATGGATGATGGATGGATGATGGATGATGGATGGATGATGGATGGATGATGGATGATGGATGGATGGATGGATTAATGGATGGATGATGGATGGATGGATGGATGGATGGATGATGGATGGATGATGGATGGATGAATGGATGGATGATGGATGATGGATGGATGATGGATGGATGATGGATGAAGGATGGATGATGGATGGATGATGGATGATGGATGGATGGATGGATTAATGGATGGATGATGGATGGATGGATGGATGGAATGGATGGATTAATGGATGATGGATGAATGTGGATGGATGGATGGAGTTGGATGGATGGATGATGGATGGATGGATGGATGATAATGGATGGATGATGATGATGGATGGATGATGGATGGATGGATGATGGATGATGATGGATGGATGGATGAATGGTGGATGATGGGATGGATGGATATTGAAGGATGGATGGATGGAATGATGGATGATGGATGGATGGATGGATGGATGGATGAAGGATGGATGATGGATGGATTAATGGATGGATGATGGATTAATGGATGAATGATGGATGGATGATGGATGGATGATGGATGGATGGATGGATGGATGGATGAAGGATGGATGATGGATGGATGAATGGATGGATGATGAATGATGGATGGATGGATGGATGGATGATGGATGATGGATGGATGGATGATGGATGGATGATGGATGGATGGATGGATGGATGATGGATGGATGGATGGAGTAATGGATGGATGATGAATGATGGATGGATGATGGATGGATGGATGATGGATGGATGATGGATGGATGGATTAATGGATGGATGATGAATGATGGATGGATGGATGGATGGATGGATGGATGGATGGATGGATGGATGATGGATGGATGGATGGATAATGGATGGATGATGAATGATGGATGGATGATGGATGGATGGATGATGGATGGATGATGGATGGATGGATTAATGGATGGATGATGAATGATGGATGGATGGATGGATGGATGGATGGATGGATGGATGGATGGATGATGGATGGATGGATGATGGATGGATGATGAATGATGGATGGATGATGGATGGATGGATGATGGATGGATGATGGATGGATGGATTAATGGATGGATGATGAATGATGGATGGATGGATGGATGGATGGATGGATGGATGGATGGATGGATGATGGATGGATGGATGGATATGGATGGATGATGAATGATGGATGGATGATGGATGGATGGATGATGGATGGATGATGGATGGATGGATTAATGGATGGATGATGAATGATGGATGGATGGATGGATGGATGGATGGATGGATGGATGGATGGATGATGGATGGATGGATGGATAATGGATGGATGATGAATGATGGATGGATGATGGATGGATGGATGATGGATGGATGATGGATGGATGGATTAATGGATGGATGATGAATGATGGATGGATGGATGGATGGATGGATGGATGGATGGATGGATGGATGATGGATGGATGGATGGATAATGGATGGATGATGAATGATGGATGGATGATGGATGGATGGATGATGGATGGATGATGGATGGATGGATGATGGATGAATGGAGGATATGGATGGATGGGATGGATGGATGGATGGATGGATGATGGATGGATTGATGGATGGATGATGGATGGATGGTGATTGATGGATGGATGATGGATGGATGATGGATGGATGGATGATGGATGGATGGATGATGGATGGATGATGGATGATGGATGGATGATGGATGGATGATGGATGATGGATGGATGATGGATGGATGATGGATGGATGATGGATGGATGGATGATGGATGGATGGATGATGGATGGATGATGGATGGATGATGGATGATGGATGGATGGATGATGGATGGATGGATGATGGATGGATGGATGGATGATGGATGGATGGATGATGGATGGATGATGGATGGATGGATGATGGATGAAGGATGGATGGATGATGGATGGATGGATGGATGGATGATGGATGATGGATGGATGGATGGATGATGGAGTTTGGATGATGGATGAATGGATGGATGATGGATGGATGGATGGATGAATGATGGATGGATGATGGATGGATGGATGGATGGATGAATGATGGATGGATGATGGATGGATGATGGATGGATGGATGGATGGATGATGGATGGATGGATGGATGTATGAATGGATGGATGGATTGATGATGGATGGATGGATGGATGATGGATGGATGATGGATGGATGGATGATGGATGGATGGATGGATGGATGGATGATGGATGGATGATGGATGGATGAATGATGGATGGATGGATGGATGGATGGATGGATGGATGAATGGATGGATGGATGGATGGATGATGGATGGATTAATGGATGGATGGATGGATGGATGGATGGATGGATGGATGGATGGATGATGGATGGATGAATGGATGGATGATGGATGGATGGATGGATGGATGGATGGATGGATGGATGTATGAATGGATGGATGATGGATGGATGGATGATGGTTGGATAATGGATGGATGATGGTTGGATGATGGATGGATGGATGATGGTTGGATGATGGATGGTTGGATGATGCATGATGGTTGGATGATGCATGATGGTTGGATGATGGATGGATGGATGGATGATGGTTGGATGGATGATGGATGATGGATGGATGGATGGTTGTTGGATGATGGATGATTGATGATGGATGGATGGATGGTTGTTGGATGATGGTTGGATGGATGATGGTTGGATGATGGATGGATGATGGTTGGATGATGGATGGATGGTTGTTGGATGATGGTTGGATGGATGATGGTTGGATGATGGATGATGGATGATGGATGGATGGATGGTTGTTGGATGATGGATGATTGATGATGGATGGATGGATGGTTGTTGGATGATGGATGATGGATGGATGATGGTTGGATGGATGATGGATGGATGATGGTTGGATGGATGATGGATGGATGGATGATGGATGGATGGGATGTTGGATGGATGTGGATGGATGAATGATGGATGGATGGATGGGATGGAGGATGGATGAAGATGAGTGGATGATGGATGATGGATGGATGGATGGATGAAGGATGGATGATGGATGGATGGATGATGGATGGATGATGGATGGATGGATGGATTAATGGATGGATGATGGATGGATGGATGGATTAATGGATGGATGATGGATGATGGATGGATGATGGATGATGATTGGATGATGGATGGATGATGGATGGAAGGATGGATTGATGGATGGATGATGGATGGATGATGGATGGATGGATGATGGATGATGGATGGATGGATGATGGATGGATGGATTGTTGGATGGATGATGGATTGATGAATGATGGATGGATGGATGATGGATTAATGGATGGATGATGGATGGATGATGGATGGATGGATGGATTATGGATGGATGATGGATGGATGGATGGATAAATGGATGGATGATGGATGGATGGATGGATTAATGGATGGATTGATGGATGGATGATGGATGGATGAATGATGGATGGATGGATGGATTAATGGATGGATGATGGATTAATGGATGGATGATGGATGGATGGATGATGCAGGGATGGATGATGGATGGATGATGGATTGAT
>JAPXFQ010000157.1:0-309650 GCA_028564705.1 Apricaphanius iberus | reverse complement strand
GAAGGAAGACAAAAGAAAGCTTGAAAATTATCGACCATTAACAATGTTAAATACAGATTATAAAATCCTAACAAAAATATTAGCTAACAGAGTTAAATTAGTCATTGATGAAATAGTATCAATCACTCAAGCATATGCTATTCCCGGAAGAGACATCTCTGAAACATTGATGTCAATTAGAGATACCATCTACCATATCAATACAGACTGCCAAGAAGGCATTTTGTTGAATCTAGATCTAAACAAGGCTTTTGATAGAGTTGATCATACCTTTTTAAAAGAAACGCTTTAAAAATTTGGTTTTGGCCCAAAATTCCTAAAATGGATCAACATAATTTATGATGATGCGAGAAGTTGTAGAAAAATAAATGGGCTTTTAACGGACTCCTTCCCTTTACAAAGGTCAGTGAGACAGGGGTGTCCCTTATCGGCTATACTATATTCCTTGGTTGCTGAACCATTGGCATAACATAAAAACAAGTGAAGATAAAATCAAGGGAATTATAACCCCCAATAATGAATTAAGTCTAATATATCAGTTTGCAGATGACATAACCTTTATGGTCAGAGACATGGAGAGCATTAATGAAATAATGAAAATCATAGAAATATATGGAATGGCGTCAGGAGCGAGACTCAACATAAGAAAATCTAGTATAATGAGAATAGGTAAATTAAAAGAGAAAAAGTGTGATTGGGATTTTGACAGTAAAGATGATTATGTTAAAATATTAGGAATAAATCTACAAACTAATGTTATTGCGATCAGAAATATGAATTGGTCTATAATAATAAATCAAATAAATAAAGCTTTAGGTTTTTGGAAGAGAATAAAATTAACCTTAAAGGGTAAAGTAATAATAATTAATGCACTGATACTGTCTAAAGTGAACTACATAATGAGAATCTTTGACATGCCTACCTGGGCATTTAGAGAGATTAAATTAGCAATTACCAGATTCATATGGAATAACAAGAGAGTGCAAATATCATATGCTACTTTAATCAATAACACAACTAACGGTGGTTTAAGTTTAATCGACTTAAACACAAAAATAAAGGCTTTACAGGTACAAGTAATTAAAAAATATATACACGGGGAAGAAAAATACATATGGAAATCGTTCATGCAATCCTTTTTACACAAAGTTTTCGGATGTGAAAATGAATGTTTGTTTATGGATATAAGAGGTAAGAAATCATTATTGGAAGGAATACCGTCATACTATGCCGAAGTTTTTGAGTCATGGTCCATAATATTACGTAAGGTTAATTATGAGTGCAAATTAATAGAACAAATATATAATCAGCCCATATTCTTGAATAAGGAAATCCAATTAAATATATATATATATATATATATATATATATATATATATATTTAACAAACGATTCATAATGGCAGGGATAAGACAAATAAAAGATCTTGTCAGAGAGTATGCGCCTGGATGAGATCCAGGCGCATAAGAGATGGAATAATATATGACCAAATAAAGAACATGGATGACGAGGTAAGTATGAAACATGTGTCTAATATACTAGAAAAGATCAAAAGAGCTATTAAAACAGAATGGGTAAGTAGAATAAATAAAGAAACAAAAAGTGTTGATAAAAAAGATTTTCCTGGGTTATATATAAGATATATAGATAGACAAATAAGTTTAGACATGATTAAAACTAAAAATTTATTTTAGTTTTTTGAGTGCTGCCAGGCAGGGTGCGAACCATGGGGGAGCTGGGGGAGCTATAGCTCCCCTTAATGAGACATGAGCTCCCCTAGAAACATGATTTATGAAATGTTGGGGGGTCTCTATAATACTGACGATAAAGTTTATGTTGATTGCTCGCAAATTCACTGTAGCCTGCGCTATACGACTATGGATGCTATAATTACCATGACCACTGAAGCGTGGCGGCGCTGCAAGTAAAACTTCTGTTAGGCCTACGTTAAATACGACATAAAGGAAACAAACAAGCGGTAAATACACTTAGCTAATGTCCAAAAGAAAGCAAGTAATCCTAACGTTTCATGTGGCAGGCTTTCGGCTTACGGCCACACCACCCTTCTATGCCTGATCTCGTTTGATCTCAGAAACCAAGCAGGATTGGGCATGGTTAGTACTTGGATGGGAGAATGCCTGGGAATACCAGGTGCTGTAAGCTTTTTCCACGAGAATGAAGGATATCTTACCAACTGTATTTTCATACCTAAAAGCAAAAAATATTTTTTTAGCCCTGAGTACTTATAATGTGTGGAGGAAAACTCAACTCCAGGTTCATTATGAGATCTACAAAAACAGGTTGAACAAATATAAATTAACCTTGAAAACTGCAAGGGAATCATTCATCTCTAAAATCATTAACAAAAACTAATAACGCTCGGACCTTATTCGCAACAGTTGAAAGACTAACCAATCCTTCAGTGACAGCAGCTCCAGAGCTACACTCCACTAGGGCCTGTACTGAATTTGCCAACTTCTTCACTGAAAAGATTCTAGAAATTAGAAGATCAATCTGTAAAGCAGCAACCAACCCACCAACATTATCATTCCCACTTAAAAATAATGCAGATAAGTTGTCTGATTTCAAAAAACTCAATCAATCACATCTTGATGAAATTATTAAACAACTGAACTCCTCCTCTTGCTCCCTCGATATCTTACCCACAGCTTTTTTAAAGAAAGTTCTCCCTGTTATTAAGTCGGATCTGATGCAAATAGTTAAGACATCCCTCCAGTCAGGTGTCTTCCCCCAGGCCCTCAAAACAGCAGTTATCAAACCCCTATTAAAGAAAAACAACCTAGATAATACCTTGATGCAGAATTATAGGCCAATGTCGAATCTCCCATTCATCAGTAGGATTATTGAAAAAGCTGCATCTCAACAGTTGAACACATTCCTGACAACGAACAACTCCTTAGATCATTTTCAATCTGGTTTCCGTGCTCATCCCAGCACTGAGACTGCCCTCGTCAAAGTTTTCAAAGACATCCGCATAAATACAGACAGCAGTAAAACTACAGTGTTGGTTCTGTTGGACCTCAGTGCAGCGTTTGACACCATTGATCATACAATATTACTGGAACGATTAGAGAGCTGGGTCGGACTCAATGGTACAGCTCTTCAATGGCTCGAATCCTACCTCAAAAATAGGAAGTTCTTTGTGTCTATCGGAAATTTCTCATCAGAACAAACATAAATCACATGTGGGGAAACAAAAGAGAAGTAATTATTTTTGGACCTAAGGAGGAACGATCCAAAGTCAGCACACAGCTTCAGCTAATACAACTAAAAACTACTGATCAGGCTCGTAATCTAGGTGTAATAATGGACTCAGACCTGAACCTCCAGGGTCACATAAAGGCAATAACAAGGTCAGCTTTCTATAAACTAAGGAACATTTCTAGGATTAAAGGAGTGATGTCACAGAAGGACCGTGAAAAACCGATCCGTGCGTTTATCTTTAGTCGGATTGATTACTGCAACAGCGTCCTCACAGGTCTACCTAAAAAATATATCAGACAGCTGCAGCTGATCCAGAATGCTGCTGCTCGTGTTCTCACTAGAACCAGGAAAGTATAACACATCACCCCAGCTCTAAAGTTCTTACACTGGCTCCCTGTAGCTCAGACAATAGACTTTAAAATACTCCTACTTGTTTATAAATCATTAGCACCAAAGTACATTGAAGATATGCTGTCACTATACCAACCCAGCAGACAACTCAGGTCCTCCAACTGTAGCCTACTAATCGTCCCTAGAATATGAACTAAACAGGGAGAGGCAGCTTTCAGCTTCAATGCTCCACAAATGTGGAATAAACTGCAAGACGAATGCAAAAACGCTGAATCGCTAGGCTCTTTTAAATCAAAGATAAAAACTCTACTATTCAGAGCTGCATTTGAATCTTAAATTGCACTTTTTGATCACTTTTTGTTTTGTTTACCCGTTTGTGTTTTATCTGTTTTAATCTGTTTTAATTGCATAAATTTGTTCCTTAAATTATTTTTTATTGTTGTGGTTTAATTTCTGTTCTTACTTTTTTATTTCTTTTTGACGTGATTGTGTATTAATTACATAAATTTGTTCCTTACATTATCTTTTCTTACTGATTGATTACTGTTAAACTTATATGTTTTGTTTGTACTCATGTGGTTTATCATTATCACTGAATCATGTAAAGCACCTTGAATTACCTTGTGTTGAAAGTGTGCTATACAAATAAAATTGCCTTGCCTTGCCTTCCCTTGAGGAATAAGCGGATCAGAAATTGGATGGTTGGATGGATGTAGATAGCAAACAACATGCACACCTGGGTTGAGGAAGGGCGTGACAGCATTGGTGGTTCAGTGGTAGAGTTTTTGCCTGCCACGAAGGAGGCCCCAGTTAGATTCTTGGCGAATGCATCTACTTAACTGTTTTGATCAAGGGCAAGCTTGTGAGAGCTGAAGGAAATGTTGTTTGTTCTTGTTGATTTCACAATTTTTGACTTCAAAACATTTCTGTTTGTGGATTAGAATGAAATATCTCACTAAGCAGCTATTGAAGCCTGAATACAGCTTTTAACAGAAACTCAACAACATCATGAAACTATTGCAAAAAATGTGTTACTAAGCAGCTATTGAAGCCTGAATACAGCTTTTAACAGAAACTCAACAACATCATGAAACTATGATCATCAAAAAATGGGGTTTTTTGTAATTAAGTCCTATTTACTCTATCACGGAATTACTACGGCACTGCAGGAGAAAGCCCTGTTACATATCTTCATTTGGTCTTTAAAGAATCATTCGCTTACTCCAAGTGGAAAAAGAGTTTGGGAAGTGGGAGTGAAGAAGGACCGCCTGGACTTTGAGCTGTTCCATGCAAATGGGAAAGGTTGCACGCCGTTTTTCCTGCTGTTTTGTTTGTATGCTCGTTGAAACGTTTGACTGTCATGTCTTCATTGTCTTGGTTGTTTGAATCTGCAAATTGTGTCTCACTTGTCCATCACTCCGTGATCTCCTAACAGAAAGTGTTAATAGGGACCAGGTCCCTGATCGGCAAAGAGACGTGTATCTTGCCAGTTCTTCTTTTTCCTTATGATAGTTTTCTGTAATGATCACAGAACTCTTTAAATTGGCTTGTTAGTACACGCAATTAAAATTCCGCAGCCTAAACAAAAGACCCGTTCGACTCTAATCCCGCTAAAACGTCACAGATTTTCAATGTTTTACTGTGGAGATTTTCATGTTCGGAATAACATCGTTGAGTGGCTGCCGTACTATAGGTTGACGCACAACCCCTTGGCTTTAATGTCATTGATGACAATAGAGGAAAATTCACATTTCAAAGACTACAGGGCAAGCTTGTGAGAGCTGAAGGAAATGTTGTTTGTTCTTGTTGATTTCACCATTTTTGACTTCAAAACATTTCTGTATGTGGATTAGAATGAAATATCTCACTAAGCAGCTATTTAAGCCTGAAGAAAGCTTTTAATAGAAACTCAACAACATCATTAAATTATTGCAAAAAAAGTGTTTTAGCGGGAAGATGTAGATAGCAAACGACATGCGCACATGGGGTGAGGAAGTGCGTGACAGAATTGTTGGTTCAGTGGTAGACTTTTTGCCTGACACGAAGAAGGGCCCGGTTAGATTCTTGGCGAATGCATCTACTTAACTGTTTTGATCGGTTTTGGCACCACAAAAGCAGGCCCCCTTGTTTTTACTTCTGATCTGGTAATCAAAGCTGGTGTTCCGCTCGAAAGGCAGGGATGCTGACAGCTATGCTAAAAAGGAAATCCCTCTCTCAAATTCAGCCTTCCCTAATTCCGTCCTATATACAACCGATGGGTTTCCCCAACACAAAAACAAAAAATATAAATATAAAGACAATTCCGAGTGATTTCTAGGAGCAAATAACTAAAAAAGAAGACTTAGTTGTGTTGAAATTGTCACTTTTTATATAAAAGTTATGATATAAAGAAAAGGACGGATGACTTCTCTGACCAAATGGATATAACAAGAAAAGGCTGTGTTGTTTTTAAATTGTCTTGATTTATGTGAAAGGTACCTGCTTATTATTCTATTTTAAAGAGATGCTACTCCCCGTCCGGGAATCGAGCCATGGTCTCCCGCGTGACAAGCGGGGATACTGTCCAATATACTAACGAGGACCTGGCTGGCAATGTTCCCCTCCCCCTTTTTCTTGTGATTAGTCATTTTTCTACAGAAAATGCGTCCTCTCCACGGGGTGAAACAACTCTCGAAAATGCAGCCCACCATTTTGTAATTAAGTCCATATTTACTCTATCACGGAAGTACTACGGCACTGCAGGAAAGCCCTGTTACATATCTCATTTGGTCCATAAAGAATCATTCGCTTTACTCCAAGTGGAAAGGATCTCCTTCAGGTTCTTTGACTTTGAGCTGTTCCATGCAAATGGGAAAGGTTGCATGACGTTTCATGTACAAAAAAAGAGAGAGCTGAACAATGATAATATTGTTTAATAGGACGGTATTACTTGGTTTATGATCAAAGTTTGTATGATTCTGACTTCTGTACAACTATTTCCGGTGTGTGTGTGTCTGTGTGATTTGAACAGTTACATGCATGTATATAAATACACGTTTACATACACTTTCTTCCTCTCCTGCAGCAGCAACATAAGGAGCCAACGGCAAAAAAAGGCAGACAAAGACCTGTCTGGCCTGCGGGCAGCCTAAATCTCGCTATGAGTCGGACGGCTCCCCCGTCCACTTCTTTTATCAGCAGGGGCCTGTTCGTTACTTTTACTGCTCGAAAAAAGTCCATCAGCTGTTTGCTGCTGAGGGCCTCTGCAGTCCCAAGATGCCCTTCGAGGAGTTTGCCCAGACAGACTTCTTCCAGAGGGAGCTGGGCGCCACCAGGCAGCGGGCGGAGGAGCGGCAGGAAAAGAAGAGGAAGAGGCCGGAGACGGAGCAGCGGCCTGGCCGGCTCTGCAGGTTCTGCCACAGGGAGCTGAGGCAGGGACCAAACAGCCCCCACATCCACACAGGCTTCCCTGGTGTAGCAGGAAAGTACATTTGTGTGTACGTATTTGTGTACAAAATTACCTCCATGTGTACATATTTGTGTACATTTTTCCCGTCCAGGTGTACATATTTTCTTACATACTTACCTCCATGTGTACATATTTGTTTACAAAATTACCTCCATGTGTACATATTTGTATACATATTTCCCTCCATATGTACATATATCTGTACAAAAATACCTCCATATGAACATACTGGCCTCCATGGGTACATACTTTTTTTCGGGTTCTGCACTTCATTTTTTAAAATTTATTTACATAATTTTTTGGTGTTTATGTTTACTTTCCCACCACATCTCCCTCAAAAACACTCATTCAGGTATGTTTGCAGGTTTTAAAAAAAATAAAAGACTTTAAAAACACTTCAAGGTAGAAATATGTTGTTTCATTTACACTTTTTTCAGTAGATCACAAAGAAAAATGTATATCTGCTACATTCAACACTTGATTAATTACTTTAGTTAGTGTCTCTAACAGTCTATAATGTTTATGTTTGTATAATATAGCTGCAGGAGTTGAGAGGTCTGAAGAAGTGGCTTATCAAGGGCCCAAACCAAGATTAGACATGGTAACAAGAAAAAAAATATATAAATTAATTTTATAAAGATATAGCTTATTTTTAATAACTGGGTTTATTTGATTTTTTAAAGACCAGCATAGTTTTAATTTTTTGCAAAATGGTCACATAAGTATGAGAGATTAGTGGATATTATGATCCAACAGTTAGTTATTAAGTAATATTTTCAAAAAATATTTACTATGCTTTTTACTAATTTAAATTTGAAGAAATACTCTTCCATGATATCTACCAATCTGTGTGGACATATATGAAATTTAAACAGCAAACAGGAATATGGCTGCATTGAGTTGGATTTGAACCCGTGAACTCTGATTCCTGTCACTTCCAGAGATTCTTTCTCTATTTTTAAACATTTTTTCCATTCCAGCTATATGAGACTGGCCCCCGCGTGGCAGGCAAGAATTCTACCAATGAACCACTAATGCCATGAAGCCCTTCCTCCACCCATGTGTGCGTGATGTCAGCTTTAGCTCCTCCCGCTAAAACAGATAAGTTGGTGTAGTTTCATGACGTAGTTGAGTTTCATTTAAAAACTGTCTTCATTCTTCAACAGCTTCCCGCTAAAACAAATTTGTTGCAGTTGTTTAATGACAAGGTTGAGTCTCTTTTACAAACGGTCTTCTGTCTTCAACACCTACTTAGTGAGATATTTCATTCTAATCCAGCTACAGAAAAGTTTTGAAGTCAAACCGTTCGCTTCTCTTATACAAGGAGGAAAATTGTGAAATGAACAGCAACAAACATTTCCTTCAGCTCTCACAAGATTGCCCTGTAGTCTGTTCAATGTGAATGTTCTTCTACTGTCAGCAATGACATTAAAGCCAAGGGCTTGTCCAGAAACCTGTATTACACCAGCCACTCAACGAAGTTATTCCGAAAATGAAAATCTCCAAAATGAAACATTAAAGTTCTGTGATATTTTCGTCGGGTTTGGGTCGAAAGGATCTTTTGCATAGGCTGTTGAATTTGTACTGCATGTACTTACAAGCCAATTTAAAGAGTTCTGTGATCCTTACAGAAAGACTATCATGAGGAAAAAGAAGAGCTGGCCTCATACACGTCTTTTTGACAATTGGGGACTTTGTCCCTATTAACACCTTCTTTCAGTAGATCACGGTGCGATGCACAAGTGAGACACAATTTGCAGATTCAAACAACCAACACTATGAAGACCTGACAGTCAAAAGTTTTCAACAAGCATACAAACGAAACAGCAGGAAAAAAAGGTGTGCAACCGTTCCCATTTGCATCAAACCACTCACTGTCACAGAAACTGAAGGGGATAATTTCCCCTTGAAGTAAAGCGAATGATTCTTTATGCACCAAATGAGATATATAACAGGGCTATGCTGCAGTGCCGTAGTACTATTGGGGACTTGGTGCCGTATTACTATTGGGGACTTGGTCCCTATTAACACCTTCTTTCAGTAGATCACGGTGCGATGCACAAGTGAGACACAATTTGCAGATTCAAACAACCAACACTATGAAGACCTGACAGTCATAAGTTTTCAACAAGCATACAAATGAAACAGCAGGAAAAAAAGGTGTGCAACCGTTCCCATTTGAATTTAAGCCACTCACTGTCAAAGAAACTGAAGGGGATCATTTCCCCTTGGAGTAAAGCGAGTGATTCTTTATGCACCAAATGAGATATGTAACAAGTCTATGCTGCAGTGCCGTAGTACTTCTGTGGTAGAGTAAGTAAATATGGACTTAATGACAAAACACTGGGCTGAATTTTCAAGAGTTGTTTCACTCCGTGGATAGGACGCATTTTCGGTGCAAAAGTAGCTAACCGCAAGAAGTGGGCGTGGCTTTTTGCCGGACAGGTCCTAATTAGTATAGTGGTGAGTATCCCTGCTTGTCACGTGGAAGACAAGGCTTTGATTTCCTGATGGGTAGTTGCCTCTCTTTAAAGTGGAATATAATGCAGCTACCTTTCATATAAATAGTTACAATTTAAACACAACAAAGCCTTTTCTTGTTATAGCCATTTGGTCAGAGAAGGGTGTGGGGAGACCGCGGGTGATCGTGGGCGCCAGCGGCCAATATTATGTCCTGGCTTCACGGCTGTGTTGCAGAGCGTGTCAGAGGCGCTGGTTTGCAGACAGCCCGCGCTGGCTGGAGAAGCTGCCCAGTCGCTTCACCGACATCCTGCCAGCCTTCATCACATACAAAAAGGCTATCTGTAAGAGTGTGATGGATGAGCTGCGGCGGACCGGGAAGTCGCCCACAGATATGGCGAACCAGGTGAACGAGCTGATGCATCTGAGGTACGAGCGAGCTCACCTTTCTTACCTGCGCACCATAGAGACTGTCTGGGACGGTGAAGCAGGCCAGTATGGGCAGCAGAGGACCATCAGCCAATTTATCAGGAAGGAGCAGGCACCGAGGGACTTTGGGTCCTTTGATGACCCCAACGGCTGGCGTAGCGTCTCCGTGTCAGGTCACTACCTGACGGACTGCATACTGGATGAGTTCAGGCGCCAGCAACCCGCCATCAACAAGCTCCTCCAGCGCACGTTTGGCAGAGTGCTGAGGTCAGACCACACCAGGAAAGTGGCCCACAAGGTCACCCTCGCGTCTGGTGTCATGTCCAGTTACTCTGCCATGAATGAGAACTGGATGATCGTGTCCTGGGTGATGGTGCAGTCCGAGACTGAGAAGTCCCTGCAGACAATGTACCAGGGTTTGGCCAACAGGTACACCAGTGCCGGCCTGGACAAGGCTAGTCATCACTGGATGGACAGGTGAGGACTCCCCCCCCCAGTCTTTTAACCTCAGAAGTATTTAGTTTTTTTTCTATTTTCTTTTTATTTATATAAAGCTTCTTTTTTTTACCACACACACACGCTGAGGACTCAGTTTAATATTGTTCATATATTGTATATAGTATATATTATTATTGTTATTATAACTATTTAGTCTTTTTAACTATCCACTGTGCTGCTGCAATACTGAGAATTTCCCCATTGTGAGACAAAAAAGGTTTATCTTATCTTCTTTTTTTTTATAAATGCGAAACACTTTAAATTCTGTTGTACATGAAATTTGATGTGCAAACATATTTACCCTTCCTCACAAAGTCCTGCCATACCGTACAATAGGATGCACACATAATATCTGATTTGTTCTATTTTCACTTTGTCCCGCAGGGACTGGTGTGCTGCGTTCCAGATCCAGGACTCCCTCCATGGTGAACACATGAGCTGGGATGCATGGAGGACCACTCCCTCCTTCGTGGCCTGGGCCACTTCTGGAGTTCTCCAGAACAGTGGTACCTCCCGCTCCCATTACAACTCCAACATCGTTGTGAAGCTTGACCTGTTCCACTGTATGAGGAGATTTTCTAGATCCTGCACCTCGGAGCACCACCCCCTGTACGGGACATTCTGCCAGATGCTCTCTGCGGCATTCAGCATAGTGGACCAGGAGACTTGCCACATTACATTGCATAAAAGTGGAAAAAAATAATGAATATAAAAATATAAAATAAAAAGGAGTATTATAAGAACAAACCGTTCTGAAAATGCTTTTGTTTGAGGCTGGTGTCAGCTAAGGGTCCTTCTATACTGTCTGTGAGTTAGCTGCTCAACAAAATACTTTCTGGTTTAGATACAAGTAACTGCACTATTTTTGGGTGGTTTTCAAAGCTTGTTTTTGCCTTATTGGTGACGTTTCACCTAAGGTTTTGGCCAAAGAAAATGGGTTAGTAAGTATACAAATGCTGGATTTGACCTAAATGGACCGTGTCTTGAAAACAGGCAGTAACAGGAGTTTGACAGTTTATTAATAAACGTGCTTCCGGGAGCAGTGTGAGCGTTGGTTTTCTTTAGAGCAAACACTCAAGTATACAGTAACAGCTTTGGCATTATCTACAGCCAAATATGACATGGCTCGTTTGACACATTTTGTTATTTTGAAAGGAGCAGCTGTTGCAGAGACAGTTTCTGTAGTGTAGTGGTTATCACATTTGCTTAACACGCAAAAGGTCTCTGGTTCAAAACCAGACAGAAACAGTTTTCTGCTTGCCAAAGCCTTTGTTTGCATCATATCTTCAAATGTGTGATGTAGCATATTTCAGGAAAAATTTCAATCACATGTTTAAAATGAACACTCCTTCAAAACTCCAAGATCATGCCAGTCACACGGTGTAATGGTTAGCACTCTGGAAATTGAATTCGGTGATCTCAGTAGAACCTTTAATAGTTCCTTACCACATGTATCATAACATCTTTTACTCAAGAAAAGAAAAAAACGGGCTTACATCTAGATGTTTAAAACTAACAAGTTGACCAATTTCTTTACTTAGATGTCACGGCAACACTTAACTGTACATCTTTAAATGTATATTAAAATATTTCCAAGTCACCAGAACATATAATTTGCATTACATTAAAGCTTTCGTAAACACAAGCACCCTATAAAACGCTTCTGGGCAATCGCAGTGCAACATTAAGCAACACAACCAATGGTTGATGAGTGTAAAATGGGCTGAAGCTAACTCTGTATACCCTTAGTTACCTATGCCAGACATTGCTTCCAATGTGCACAATTACCACATTTATATCAACCAAACTCTATGCCCAATGCATTAATCAAGCCAAATCTTTTTGACATTCACGTTACTGGTCATTTTTTCCTATCACACCTACTACTGAAAATGCTTTTGTTTGAGGCTGGTGTCAGCTAAGGGTCCTTCTATACTGTCTGTGAGTTAGCTGCTCAACAAAATACTTCCTGGTTTAGATACAAGTAACTTTACTATTTTTGGGTGGTTTTCAAAGCTTGTTTTTGCCTTATTGGTGACGTTTCACCTAAGGCTTTGGCCACAGAAAATGTGTTAGTAAGTATACAAATGCTGGATTTGACCTAAATGGACCGTGTCTTGAAAATAGGCAGTAATAGGAGTTTGACAGTTTATTATAAACATGCTTCCGGGAGCAGTGTGAGCGTTGGTTTTCTTTAGAGCAAACACTCAAGTACACAGTAACAGCTTTGGCATTATCTACAGCCAAATATGACATGGCTCAATTGACACATTTTGTTATTTTGAAAGGAGCAGCTGTTGCAGAGACAGTTTCTGTAGTGTAGTGGTTATCACGTTTGCTTAACACGCAAAAGGTCTCTGGTTCGAAATCAGACAGAAACAGTTTTCTGCCTGCCAGAGCCTTTGTTTGCATCATATCTTCAAATGTGTGATGTAGCATATTTCAGGAAAAATTTCATTCGCATGTTTAAAATGAACACTCCTTCAAAACTCCAAGATCATACCAGTCACCAGGTGTAATGGTTAGCACTCTGGAAATTGAATTCGGTGATCTCAGTAGAACCTTTAATAGTTCCTTACCACATGTATCATAACATCTTTTACTCAAGAAAAGAAAAAAACGGGCTTACAAGTGTTAAGTTTTGAAATGCTGAACTAACAAGTTGACCAAGTTCTTTACTTAGATGTTCACGCCAACACTTATACTGTACATCTTTAAAAATGTTATATTAAAATATTCCAAGTCACACGATACATATAATTTGCATTACATTAAAGCTTTCGTAAACCCAAGCACACTATAAAACGTGCTTCTTGCAATTGCAGTGCAACATTTAAGCAAACACAACCAATGGTTTTTGATGAGTGAAAAATGGGCTAGAAGCTAACTCTGTACTACCCATATTTTTTACCAAAGCAAGAGACATTGCATCCAAAGTGCATGCATACCACATTTAGATCAACCTCTATAAACACTCAATGCATTAATCAAGACAAATGCTTTGACAGCGGCGTACTGGTCATTTTTTTCCTATCACACCTACTACTGTAAATTGCTTTTGTTTTGAGGCTGGTTCAGCTAAGGGTCATGTCTATACTGTCTGTGAGTTAGCTGCTCAACAAAATACTTCCTGGTTTAGATACAAGTAACTGTACTATTTTTGGGTGGTTTTCAAAGCTTGTTTTTGCCTTATTGGTGACGTTTCACCTAAGGCTTTGGCCAAAGAAAATGTGTTAGTAAGTATACGAATGCTGGATTTGACCTAAATGGACTGTGTCTTGAAAACAGGCAGTAACAGGAGTTTGACAGTTTATTAATAAACATGCTTCCGGGAGCAGTGTGAGCGTTGGTTTTCTTTAGAGCAAACACTCAAGTATACAGGAAGAGCTTTGGCATTATCTACAGCCAAATATGACATGGCTCGTTTGACACATTTTGTTATTTTGAAAGGAGCAGCTGTTGCAGAGACAGTTTCTGTAGTGTAGTGGTTATCACGTTTGCTCAACACACAAAAGATCTCTGGTTGAAAACCAGACAGAAACAGTTTTCTGCTTGCCAGAGCCTGTGGTTGCTTTGCATCATATCTTCAAATGTGTGATGTAGCTGCCAGAGCCTGTGGTTGCTTTGCATCATATCTTCAAATGTGTGATGTAGCATGTTTCAGGAATAATTTAAATTGCATGTTTAAAATTAACACTCCTTCAAAACTCCAAGATCATGCCAGTCACACGGTGTAATGGTTAGCACTCTGGAAATTGAATTCGGTGATCTCAGTAGAACCTTTAATGGTTCCTTACCACATGTATCAAAACATCTTTTACTCAAGAAAAGAAAAAAACGGGCTTACATCTAGATTTTTAAAACTGACAAGTTGACAAATTTCTTTACTTAGATGTCACGGCAACACTTAACTGTACATCTTTAAATGTATATTAAAATATTTCCAAGTCACCAGAACATATAATTTGCATTACATTAAAGCTTTCGTAAACACAAGCACCCTATAAAACGCTTCTGGGCAATCGCAGTGCAACATTAAGCAACACAACCAATGGTTGATGAGTGTAAAATGGGCTGAAGCTAACTCCGTATACCCTTAGTTACCTATGCAAGACATTGCTTCCAATGTGCACATTTACCACATTTATATCAACCAAACTCTATGCCCAATGCATTAATCAAGCCAAATCTTTTTGACATTCACGTTACTGGTCATTTTTTCCTATCACACCTACTACTGAAAATGCTTTTGTTTGAGGCTGGTGTCAGCTAAGGGTCCTTCTATACTGTCTGTGAGTTAGCTGCTCAACAAAATACTTCCTGGTTTAGATACAAGTAACTGTACTATTTTTGGGTGGTTTTCAAAGCTTGTTTTTGCCTTATTGGTGACGTTTCACCTAAGGCTTTGGCCAAAGAAAATGTGTTAGTAAGTATACAAATGCTGGATTTGACCTAAATGGACCGTGTCTTGAAAACAGGCAGTAACAGGAGTTTGACAGTTTATTAATAAACGTGCTTCCGGGAGCAGTGTGAGCGTTGGTTTTCTTTAGAGCAAACACTCAAGTATACAGTAACAGCTTTGGCATTATCTACAGCCAAATATGACATGGCTCGTTTGACACATTTTGTTATTTTGAAAGGAGCAGCTGTTGCAGAGAAGGTTTCTGTAGTGTAGTGGTTATCACGTTTGCTTAACACGCAAAAGGTCTCTGGTTCGAAACCAGATGGAAACAGTTTTCTGCTTGCCAGAGCCTTTGTTTGCATCAAATGTGTGATGTAGCATATTTCAGGAAAAATTTCAATCAAATGTTTAAAATGAACACTCCTTCAAAACTCCAAGATCATGCCAGTCACACGGTGTAATGGTTAGCACTCTGGAAATTGAATTCGGTGATCTCAGTAGAACCTTTAATGGTTCCTTACCACATGTATCAAAACATCTTTTACTCAAGAAAAGAAAAAAACGGGCTTACATCTAGATTTTTAAAACTGACAAGTTGACAAATTTCTTTACTTAGATGTCACGGCAACACTTAACTGTACATCTTTAAATGTATATTAAAATATTTCCAAGTCACCAGAACATATAATTTGCATTACATTAAAGCTTTCGTAAACACAAGCACCCTATAAAACGCTTCTGGGCAATCGCAGTGCAACATTAAGCAACACAACCAATGGTTGATGAGTGTAAAATGGGCTGAAGCTAACTCCGTATACCCTTAGTTACCTATGCAAGACATTGCTTCCAATGTGCACAGTTACCACATTTATATCAACCAAACTCTATGCCCAATGCATTAATCAAGCGAAATCTTTTTGACATTCACGTTACTGGTCATTTTTTCCTATCACACCTACTACTGAAAATGCTTTTGTTTGAGGCTGGTGTCAGCTAAGGGTCCTTCTATACTGTCTGTGAGTTAGCTGCTCAACAAAATACTTCCTGGTTTAGATACAAGTAACTGTACTATTTTTGGGTGGTTTTCAAAGCTTGTTTTTGCCTTATTGGTGACGTTTCACCTAAGGCTTTGGCCAAAGAAAATTGTTTAGAATATACAAATGCTGGATTTGACCTAAATGGACCGTGTCTTGAAAACAGGCAGTAACAGGAGTTTGACAGTTTATTAATAAACGTGCTTCCGGGAGCAGTGTGAGCGTTGGTTTTCTTTAGAGCAAACACTCAAGTATACAGTAACAGCTTTGGCATTGTCTACAGCCAAATATGACATGGCTCGTTTGACACATTTTGTTATTTTGAAAGGAGCAGCTGTTGCAGAGACAGTTTCTGTAGTGTAGTGGTTATCACGTTTGCTTAACACGCAAAAGGTCTCTGGTTCGAAACCAAACAGAAAGAGTTTTCTGCTTGCCAGAGCCTTTGTTTGCATCATATCTTCAAATGTGTGATGTAGCATATTTCAGGAAAAATTTCAATCACATGTTTAAAATGAACACTCCTTCAAAACTCCAAGATCATGCCAGTCACACGGTGTAATGGTTAGCACTCTGGAAATTGAATTCGGTGATCTCAGTAGAACCTTTAATGGTTCCTTACCACATGTATCAAAACATCTTTTACTCAAGAAAAGAAAAAAACGGGCTTACATCTAGATGTTTAAAACTGACAAGTTGACCAATTTCTTTACTTAGATGTCACGGCAACACTTAACTGTACATCTTTAAATGTATATTAAAATATACATTTGGGCTGAAGCTAACTCCGTATACCCTTAGTTACCTATGCAAGACATTGCTTCCAATGTGCACAGTTACCACATTTATTAACCAAACATGCCTTGCCCAATTAATCAAGCCAAATCTTTTTGACATACACGTTACTGGTCATTTTTTCCTATCACACCTACTACTGAAAATGCTTTTGTTTGAGGCTGGTGTCAGCTAAGGGTCCTTCTATACTGTCTGTGAGTTAGCTGCTCAACAAAATACTTCCTGGTTTAGATACAAGTAACTGTACTATTTTTGGGTGGTTTTCAAAGCTTGTTTTTGCCTTATTGGTGACGTTTCACCTAAGGCTTTGGCCAAAGAAAATGTGTTAGTAAGTATACAAATGCTGGATTTGACCTAAATGGACCGTGTCTTGAAAACAGGCAGTAACAGGAGTTTGACAGTTTATTAATGAACGTGCTTCCGGGAGCAGTGTGAGCGTTGGTTTTCTTTAGAGCAAACACTCAAGTATACAGTAACAGCTTTGGCATTATCTACAGCCAAATATGACATGGCTCGTTTGACACATTTTGTTATTTTGAAAGGAGCAGCTGTTGCAGAGACAGTTTCTGTAGTGTAGTGGTTATCACGTTTGCTTAACACGCAAAAGGTCTCTGGTTCGAAACCAGACAGAAACAGTTTTCTGCTTGCCAGAGCCTTTGTTTGCATCATATCTTCAAATGTGTGATGTAGCATATTTCAGGAAAAATTTCAATCACATGTTTAAAATGAACACTCCTTCAAAACTCCAAGATCATGCCAGTCACACGGTGTAATGGTTAGCACTCTGGAAATTGAATTCGGTGATCTCAGTAGAACCTTTAATGGTTCCTTACCACATGTATCAAAACATCTTTTACTCAAGAAAAGAAAAAAACGCGCTTACATCTAGATGTTTAAAACTGACAAGTTGACCAATTTCTTTACTTAGATGTCACGGCAACACTTAACTGTACATCTTTAAATGTATATTAAAATATACATTTGGGCTGAAGCTAACTCCGTATACCCTTAGTTACTGTACCTATGCAAGACATTGCTTCCAATGTGCACAGTTACCACATTTATAGCAACCAAACTCTATGCCCAATGCATTAATCAAGCAAAATCTTTTTGACATACACGTTACTGGTCATTTTTTCCTATCACACCTACTACTGAAAATGCTTTTGTTTGAGGCTGGTGTCAGCTAAGGGTCCTTCTATACTGTCTGTGAGTTAGCTGCTCAACAAAATACTTCCTGGTTTAGATACAAGTAACTGTACTATTTTTGGGTGGTTTTCAAAGCTTGTTTTTGCCTTATTGGTGACGTTTCACCTAAGGCTTTGGCCAAAGAAAATGTGTTAGTAAGTATACAAATGCTGGATTTGACCTAAATGGACCGTGTCTTGAAAACAGGCAGTAACAGGAGTTTGACAGTTTATTAATGAACGTGCTTCCGGGAGCAGTGTGAGCGTTGGTTTTCTTTAGAGCAAACACTCAAGTAAACAGTAACAGCTTTGGCATTGTCTACAGCCAAATATGACATGGCTCGTTTGACACATTTTGTTATTTTGAAAGGAGCAACTGTTGCAGAGACAGTTTCTGTAGTGTAGTGGTTATCTTGTTTGCTTAACACGCAAAAGGTCTCTGGTTCGAAACCAGACAGAAACAGTTTTCTGCTTGCCAGAGCCTGTGCTTGCTTTGCATCATGTCTTCAAATGTGTTATGTAGCATATTTCAGGAAAAATTTCAATCGCATGTTTAAAATGAACACTCCTTCAAAACTCCAAGATCATACCAGTCACCCAGTGTAATGGTTAGCACTCTGGAAATTGAATTCCGTGATCTCAGTAGAACCTTTAATGGTTCCTTACCACATGTATCAAAACATCTTTTACTCAAGAAAAGAAAAAAACGGGCTTACATCTAGATGTTTAAAACTGAAAAAGTTGACCAATTTCTTTACTTAGATGTCACGGCAACACTTAACTGTACATCTTTAAATGTATATTAAAATATACATTTGGGCTGAAGCTAACTCCGTATACCCTTAGTTACCTATGCAAGACATTGCTTCCAATGTGCACAGTTACCACATTTATAGCAACCAAACTCTATGCCCAATGCATTAATCAAGCGAAATCTTTTTGACATACACGTTACTGGTCATTTTTTCCTATCACACCTACTACTGAAAATGCTTTTGTTTGAGGCTGGTGTCAGCTAAGGGTCCTTCTATACTGTCTGTGAGTTAGCTGCTCAACAAAATACTTCCTGGTTTAGATACAAGTAACTGTACTATTTTTGGGTGGTTTTCAAAGCTTGTTTTTGCCTTATTGGTGACGTTTCACCTAAGGCTTTGGCCAAAGAAAATGTGTTAGTAAGTATACAAATGCTGGATTTGACCTAAATGGACCGTGTCTTGAAAACAGGCAGTAACAGGAGTTTGACAGTTTATTAATGAACGTGCTTCCGGGAGCAGTGTGAGCGTTGGTTTTCTTTAGAGCACACACTCAAGTAAACAGTAACAGCTTGGGCATTGTCTAGAGCCGAATATGACATGGCTTGTTTGACACATTTTGTTATTTTGAAAGGAGCAGCTGTTGCAGAGACAGTTTCTGTAGTGTAGTGGTTATCACGTTTGCTTAACACGCAAAAGGTCTCTGGTTTGAAACCAGACGGAAACAGTTTTCTGCTTGCCAGAGCCTTTGTTTGCATCATATCTTCAAATTTGTGATGTAGCATATTTCAGGAAAAATTTCAATCACATGTTTAAAATGAACACTCCTTCAAAACTCCAAGATCATGCCAGTCACACGGTGTAATGGTTAGCACTCTGGAAATTGAATTCGGTGATCTCAGTAGAACCTTTAATGGTTCCTTACCACATGTACAGTAGTAGCAGTTTAAAAGTTCTCATTCAGAGTAAATGCCGGACGAATGGCGTGCCGTATCAAAACATCTTTTACTCAAGAAAAGAAAGAAAAACGGGCTTACATCTAGATGTTTAAAACTGACAAGTTGACAAATTTCTTTACTTAGATGTCACGGTAACACTTAACTGTACATCTTTAAATGTATATTAAAACATTTCCAAGTCACCAGAACATATAATTTTCATTACATTAAAGCTTTCCTAAACACAAGCACCCTATAAAACGCTTCTGGGCAATCACAGTGCAACATTAAGCAACACAACCAATGGTTGATGAGTGTAAAATGGTCTGAAGCTAACTCCTTATACCCTTAGTTACCTATGCAAGACATTGTTTCCAATGTGCACAATTACCACATTTATATCAACCAAACTCTATGCCCAATGCATTAATCAAGCCAAATCTTTTTGACATACACGTTACTGGTCATTTTTTCCTATCACACCTACTACTGAAAACGCTTTTCTTTGAGACTGGTAGGAGCTAAGGGTCCTTCTATACTGTCTGTAAGTTAGCTGCTCAAGAAAATACTTCCTGGTTTAGATACAAGTAACTGTACTATTTTTGGGTTGTTTTCAAAGCTTGTTTTTGCCTTATTGGTGACGTTTCACCTAAGGCTTTGGCCAAAGCAAATGTGTTGGTAAGTATACAAATGCTGGATTTGACCTAAATGGACTGTGTCTTGAAAACAGGCAGTAACAGGAGTTTGACAGTTTATGAATAAACGTGCTTCCCGGAGCAGTGTGAGCGTTGGTTTTCTTTAGAGCAAACACTAAAGTATACAGTAACAGCTTTGGTATTGTCTACAGCCATATATGACATGGGTCGTTTGACACATTTTGTGATATGACAGGAGAAGCTGCTGCAAAGGCAGTTTCTGTAGTGTAGTGGTTATCACGTTTGCTTAACACGCAAAAGGTCTCTGGTTTGAAACCAGACAGAAACAGTTTTCTGCTTATTGTTTCCTCACCACATGTACACTCAACAAAAATATAAACGCAACACCTTTGTTTCTGCTCCAATTTTTCACGAGATGGACTCAAAGATCTAAAATTAATTCCAGATACACAATATTACCATTTCTCTCAAAGATTGTTCACAAATCAGTCTAAATGTGTGATAGTGAGGACTTCTGCTTTGCTGAGATAATCCATCCCACCTCACGGGTGTGCCACATCAAGATGCTGATCTGACATCATGATTAGTGCACAGGTGTACCTTATACTGCTGAAAATAAAAGGTCACCCTGGAATGTGCAGTCTTTTGCTTTATTGGGGGTCTGGGGACTCAGAACTGGTCACTATCTGGTGTGACCACCATTTGCCTCATGCAGTGCAACACATCTTCTTCGCATAGAGTTTATCAGATTGTCAATTGTGGCCTGTGGAATGTTGGTCCACTCCTCTTCAATGGCTGTGCGAAGTTGTTGGATATTAGTGGGAACTGGTACACGCTGTCGTATACGCCGGTCAAGCACATCCCAAACATGCTCAATGGGTGACATGTCCGGTGAGTATGGTGGCCATGCAAGAACTGGGACATTTTCAGCTTCCAAGAATTGTGTACAGATCCTTGCAACATGGGGCCGTGCATTATCTTGCTGAAACATGAGGTGATGTTCCTGGATGTATGGCACAACAATGGGCGTCAGGATCTCATCACGGTATCTCTGTGCATTCAAAATGCCATCAATAAAATGCACCTCTGTTCTTCGTCCATAACAGATGCCTGCCCATACCATAACCCCACCACGGGCCACTCGATTCACAACATTGACATCAGCAAAGCGCTCACCCACAGGACGCAACACACGCTGTCTGCCATCTGCCCTGAACAATGTAAACTGAGATTCAGCCGTGAAGAGAACACCTCTCCAACGTGCCAGACGCCATCGAATGTGAGCATTTGCCCTCTCAAGTCTGTTACGGCGACGAGCTGGAGTCAGGTCAAGACCCCGATGAGGACTACGAGCAAGACAATTGTTTGCAGAAATTGTTTGGTTATGCAAACCAATTGTTTCAGCAGTTGTCTGAGTGGCTGGTCTCTGACGATCTTGGAGGTGAACCTGCTGGATGTTGAGGATGGTGAGGGCGGTTGGATGTACTGCCATATTCTCTGAAACGCCTTTGGAGACGGCTTATGGTGGAGAAATGAACATTTAATGCACAAGGAACAGATCTGGTTGACATTCCTGCTGTCAGCATGCCAATTGCACGCTCCCTCAATGCTTGTGGCATCTGTGGCATTTTGCTGTGAGACAAAACTGCACATTCCAGGGTGGCCTTTTATTGTGGGCAGTATAAGGTACTGATCATGATGTCAGATCAGCATCTTGATGTGGCACACCTGTGAGGTTGGATGGATTATCTCAGCAAAGCAGAAGTGCTCACTATCATACATTTAGACTGATTTGTGAACAACGTTTGAGAGAAATGGTAATATTGTGTATCTGGAATGAATTTTAGATCTTTAAGAACATCTCATGAAAAATGGGAGCAGAAACAAAGGACGGAATTAGGGAAGACTGAATTTGAGAGAGGGATTTCCTTTTTAGTATAGCTGTCAGCATCCCTGCCTTTCGAGCGGAACACCAGCTTTGATTACCAGATCAGAAGTAAAAACAAGGGGGCCTGCTTTTGTGGTGCCAAAACCGATCAAAAAAGTTAAGTAGATGCATTTGCCAAGAATCTAACCGGGCCCTCCTTCGTGGCAGGCAAAAAGTCTACCACTGAACCAACAATGCTGTCACGCCCTTCCTCAACCCATGTGCGCATGTCGTTTGCTATCTACATCTTCCCGCTAAAACACATTTTTTGCAATAGTTTCATGATGTTGTTGAGTTTCTTTTAAAAGCTGTTTTCAGGCTTCAACAGCTGCTTAGTGAGATATTTCATTCTAATCCGCTAAGAAAGTTTTTGAAGTCAAAAGTGGGGTTTTGGAAAAAAAATATTTCAAAAAAAAAAAAATAAAACAAGGGGGAACAAACAACATTTCCTTCAGCTATAGCTCTCACAAGCTTGCCCTGTAGTGTTTGAAATGTGAATTTTCCTCTCTTGTCATCAATGACATTAAAGCGAAGGGGTTGTCCGTCAACCTATAGTACGGCAGCCACTCAACGATGTTATTCCGAACATGAAAATCTCCACAGTAAAACATTGAAAATCTGTGACGTTTTAGCGGGATTAGAGTCGAAAGGGTCTTTTGCGTAGGCTGTGGAATTTTAATTGCGTGTACTTACAAGCCAATTTAAAGAGTTCTTTGATCATTACAGAAAGACTATCATAAGGAAAAAGAACAACTGGAAAGATACATGTCTCTTTGCCGATTGGGGACCTGGTCCCTATCAACACCTTCTGTTAGGAGATCACGGAGCGATGGACAAGTGAGACACAATTTGCAGATTCAAACAACCAACACAATGAAGACCTGACAGTCAAACGTTTCAAGGAGCATACAAACAAAACAGCAGGAAAAACGGCATGCAACCTTTCCCATTTGCATGGAACAGCTCAAACAGCTTATATTTTTTGTTTTTGTGTTGGGGAAACCCATCGGTTGTACATAGGACGGAATTATGGAAGACTGAATTTGAGAGAGGGATTTCCTTTTAAGCATAGCTGTCAGCATCCGTGCCTTTTGAGCGGAACACCAGCTTTGATTACCAGATCAGAAGTAAAAACAAGGGGGCCTGCTTTTGTGGTGCCAAAACCGATCAAAACAGTTAAGTAGATGCATTCGCATAGAATCTAACCGGGCCCTCCTTCGTGGCAGGCAAAAAGTCTACCACTGAACCAACAATTCTATCACGCCCTTCCTCAACCCATGTGCGCATGTCGTTTGCTATCTACATCTTCCCGCTAAAACACATTTTTTGCAATCGTTTCATGATGTTGAGTTTCTTTTAAAAGCTGTCTTCAGGCTTCAACAGCTGCTTAGTGAGATATTTCATTCTAATCCGCATACAGAAATGTTTTGAAGTCAAAAATGGTGAAATCAACAAGAACAAACAACATTTCCTTCAGCTCTCACAAGCTTGCCCTGTAGTGTTTGAAATGTGAATTTTCCTCTCTTGTCATCAATGACATTAAAGCGAAGGGGTTGTCCGTCAACCTATAGTACGGCAGCCACTCAACGATGTTATTCCGAATATGAAAATCTCCACAGTAAAACATTGAAAATCTGTGACGTTTTAGCGGGATTAGAGTCGAAAGGGTCTTTTGCGTAGGCTGTGGAATTTTAATTGCGTGTACTTACAAGCCAATTTAAAGAGTTCTTTGATCATTACAGAAAGACTATCATAAGGAAAAAGAACAACTGGAAAGATACATGTCTCTTTGCCGATTGGGGACCTGGTCCCTATTAACAGCTTCTGTTAGGGGATCACGGAGCGATGGACAAGTGAGACACAATTTGCAGATTCAAACAACCAACACAATGAAGACCTGACAGTCAAACGTTTCAAGGAGCATACAAACAAAACAGCAGGAAAAACGGCATGCAACCTTTCCCATTTGCATGGAACAGCTCAAACAGCTTATATTTTTTGTTTTTGTGTTGGGGAAACCCATCGGTTGTACATAGGACGGAATTATGGAAGACTGAATTTGAGAGAGGGATTTCCTTTTAAGCATAGCTGTCAGCATCCGTGCCTTTTGAGCGGAACACCAGCTTTGATTACCAGATCAGAAGTAAAAACAAAGGGGGGCTGGCACGTTTTGTGGTGCCCAAAACCCGATCAAAACAGTTTAGAGTAGATGCATTCGCCACGTGAATTCTAACGGGAGGGGGCCCTCCTTCGTGGCAGGCAAAAAGTCTACCACTGAACCAACAATTCTATCACGCCCTTCCTCAACCCATGTGCGCATGTCGTTTGCTATCTACATCTTCCCGCTAAAACACATTTTTTGCAATCGTTTCATGATGTTGAGTTTCTTTTAAAAGCTGTCTTCAGGCTTCAACAGCTGCTTAGTGAGATATTTCATTCTAATCCGCATACAGAAATGTTTTGAAGTCAAAAATGGTGAAATCAACAAGAACAAACAACATTTCCTTCAGCTCTCACAAGATTGCCCTGTAGTCTTTTCAATGTGAATGTTCTTCTACTGTCAGCAATGACATTAAAGCCAAGGGCTTGTCCGGAAACCTGTATTACACCAGCCACTCAACGAAGTTATTCCGAAAATGAAAATCTCCAAAATGAAACATTAAAGTTCTGTGATATTTTCGTCGGGTTTGGGTCGAACGGGTCTTTTGCATAGGCTGTTGAATTTGTACTGCATGTACTCACAAGCCAATTTAAAGAGATCTGTGATCCTTACAGAAAGACTATCATGAGGAAAAAGAAGAGCTGGCCGCATACACGTCTTTTTGACGATTGCGGACTTGGTCCCTATTAACACCTTCTTTCAGTAGATCACGGTGCGATGCACAAGTGAGACACAATTTGCAGATTCAAACAACCAACACTATGAAGACCTGACAGTCATAAGTTTTCAGCAAGCATACAAATGAAACAGAAGGAAAAAAAGGTGTGCAACCGTTCCCATTTGCATCAAACCACTCACTGTCAAATAACCGGAAGGGGATCATTTCCCCTTGGAGTAAAGCGAATGATTCTTTATGCACCAAATGAGATATGTAACAAGTCTATGCGGCAGTTCCGTAGTACTTCTGTGGTAGAGTAAGTAAATATGGACTTAATGACAAAACACTGGGCTGAATTTTCAAGAGTTGTTTCACTCCGTGGATAGGACGCATTTTCGGTGCAAAAGTAGCTAACCGCAAGAAGTGGCCGTGGCTTTTTGCCGGACAGGTCCTAATTAGTATAGTGGTGAGTATCCCTACTTGTCACGTGGTAGACAAGGGTTTGCTTTCCTGATGGGTAGTTGCCTCTCTTTAAAGTGGAATATAATGCAGGTACCTTTCATATAAATAGTTACAATTTAAACACAACAAAGCCTCTTCTTGTTATAGCCATTTGGTCAGAGAAGTGATCCGTACTTTTCTTTATATCATAATATCATAATAACATAATCAATGACAATTTAAACACAACTCAGTCTTTTCTTTGTAGGTATTTGGTCCTAGAATTGACTCGGAATTTTCTTTATATTGAATTTTTTGGTTTTCGTATTTGGGGAAACCCATCGGTTGGAACTAGGACGGACTTAGGGGAGACTGAATTTGAGAAAGGGATTTCCATTTTAGCATAGCTGTCAGCATCCCTGCCGTTGAAGAGGAAAACGAGCTTGGAATGCCAGATCGGAAGCAAAAGCAAGGGTGCCTGCTTTTCTGGTGCCAACACGGATCGAACCAGTTAACTTGTTGCATTGGCAGGGAATAAAATCTGGGCCTCCTGCGGGGGCAGCGCGGATTGTTCAACTAAACATCCTAAACGGAATCCCATTCATTCTCTATGGTAGTCCTAAACCACTACGGATGTAATATACTTTTGACCACTACGCCTCTGTGTCGCTGTTTCACCCAAAATTACCACCTTGACGCGCAGGTGCTTTAATCTCCATTACTTCGGCTGATTTCATCAGGAGAAGACGTATTGTTGAGAGCAGTTTCACTGTTTACTACATGCAAAAACATCTATTAATGAAACTATTAATACCACTATCGCTGTCTTGTGGCTTTATTTGCAACTGCCGAGCTTTTTCCCGCCTCCTCCCAGTTTAGACTGTGATTATATTGACCGTTCTTTCTCATTTTTATAAATTTACTTTGTTGTATTTGGTAAATAATGAATGAACATGGGTCTAATCATGAATAATAAACATATTCCTGGTGTTTTTTAACAATAATATTTAGCATATTATACAAGTTTCCTGTCTGTAAAAGAAGCCTGAACACTTAGTCTCTGTTCTGTTTCAGGACCTTGTGGACCCAGTGCTAGTGTGGCTCATCCCACAGTTACCAAAGATCACCGTGGCACAGCTGGTAAGTTTATATATGCATGCCTGATGTGGGAATAAAATACACACCTGTGTACATACTGATCTGCTCATGTGTCCCAGCACTGCCAGCTGCTCCTGTGTCCCAGCCTGACCAGGACATAGCCGACTGGACCTGTTCACCGCAGCAGAAGCGGTGGATGAAGATGGAGCTCCAGGACCTCGAGTTGTGGCCTGGGTCCTGCCCAGTGCGGAACCCAGCCAACACCATCTCTCTGTGGCGTCTCCCTCCATAACCGGAGCTCATTGAGACGGTGGCTGACCTACCCTCACCCAACTTTTTCCAGTTACACCCCTTTTTCATTTGGAAGCCGGAGTGTGCCATCATGTCAAGGCTGCGCAACAATTACTCATTACCCTGCCTCCATGAGTGTGCACATCCCAAGGTGTTGTACCTTTCATATAAATAGTGACAATTTAAACACAACAAAGCCTCTTCTTGTTATAGCCATTTGGTCAGAGAAGGGTGTGGGGTTTTTTATTAATGCGAAACACTTTAAATTCTGTTGTACATGAAACTCGATGTGCAAACATATTTACCCTTCCTCACAAAGTCCTGCCATACTGTACAATAGGATGCACACATAATATCTGATTTGTTCTATTTTCACTTTGTCCCGCAGGGACTGGTGTGCTGCGTTCCAGAACCAGGACTCCCTCCATGGTGAACACGTGAACTGGGATGCATGGAGGACCACTCCCTCCATCGTGGCCTGGGCCACTTCTGGAGTTCTCCAGAACAGTGGTACCTCCCGCTCCCATTACAACTCCAACATCGTTGTGAAGTTTGACCTGTTCCACCGTATGAGGATATTTTCTAGATCCTGCACCTCGGAGCACCACCCCCTGTACGGGACATTCTGCCAGATGCTCTCTGCGGCATTCAGCATAGTGGACCAGGAGGATCTTAAGAGGCTCCAGGATGCGTACCGGTTCTGTGGGATCCAGCCGGCTGTTCCTACAAAGCAGCACATCCGGGAGCATTGTAAGACACGGATCCCACCTCCGACAGAATACTGTGAGCCTGGCTGCCGTCCCATCCCTCTGGACTGGGAAAAGCACTGGAAACAGAGGAGACACGACGAAGCAGGCCCATTATAATTCACCCCTCATGATCCTGGTCCTCCTGCTCCTCCTAGTCCTCCTGCTCCTAGTCCTCCTGCTTATCCTGGTCCTCCTGCTCCTAGTCCTTTGGGAGAAAACAGGGTACCCTCCTCCAGCTGGCCTCCCCCATGTGTTCCTCCTCATCCTGCTCTTGTGAAGAAACAGGAGGATATGGCGGCAGAAGCCATTCCAGCTGTGATGTGTAAGCAGTTGGAGACCATAGTTGCAGGTTATGTTATGTTGTTGTTTACATCTTATAAATCCTCCCTCTTTTCTTCCTGCACCAGAAACTTCACATCACCTGCGTTTCCCGCTGCAGTCATCGCCCAGGAGTGCCTGAGCGGGTCCCATTAAGACAGGTGACGTGTATTCGTCCTGGACCACACGCAGTGGACACCGCCGATGGTTGCAGCCATCGATGCCTTGCTGCTGAAGCACCGTGGGAAGAAGGAGCTGCTGAAACTGGTGGACCAGGAGTATGCAGAGATGGTTCATCTATCCACAGCGGACCCTAACAGCCTGCTGCATCCCACCACGAAGCATCACATTTCGCGCAACTTGAAGGGCCGTGCTAAGCTGCTCAACGCCAGCTCCTCCCTCAACACCAGCCCGGAGAAGCTGGCTGAAACTCAGCAGCTATGGCATGCCCTGACCACAGGAAGTACCACAACCAGTGTCCCTGTGGTCTCCATAGAGCCGGCCCTCTTCAATCCACCCGCCCCGCTGACAGAGAAGCCTGTGGAGAAGATTGTGGAGGCAGACAAGGACCTGTATGGCCTGCGGGCAGCCTAAATCTCGCTATGAGATGGGCGGATCCTCCGTCCTCTTCTTTTATCAGCAGGGGCCTGTTCGTTACTTTTACTGCTCGAAAAAAGTCCATCAGCTGTTTGCTGCTGAGGGCCTCTGCAATCCCAAGATGCCCATTGAGGAGTTTGCCCAGACAGACTTCTTTCAGAGGGAGCTGGGCGCCACCAGGCAGCGGGCGGAGGAGCGGCAGGAAAAGAAGAGGAAGAGGCCGGAGAAGGAGCAGCGGCCTGGCCGGCTCTGCAGGTTCTGCCACAGGGAGCTGAGGCAGGGACCAAACAGCCCCCATATCCACACAGGCTTCCCTGGTGTAGCCTAAAAGTACATTTACTGTCCATCCAAAGTTTTCAACTTGTACAATAGCCAGGGAATGGAGCAGGAAATGAGCTGGAGGGAATTCCAAAACTCTCCATTTTACACCTTGGAGCAGACCAGATAGCAGGAGGAGAAAAAATGACACCAACATGTCTCCTATTTGTAAATATTTCCTCCTATTTGTACATATTTCCCCCAATTTGTATACTTACCTCCATGTGTACATATTTACCCCCATTTGTGCATATTTCCCTGCGTATGTACATCTTTCCCCCTATTTGTATATACTGTTGTATTTTACTTTTTTGGGGCTATTTTTATATACAGTTTCGTAGTACGTATGTTTTAAATATCTTTAGTAAGCATTCAGAGGTAAAAGTCTGTTTTATATTATTCATGGTTGTAAAACACATTGTTTACCAGTATTTTAATTGGGTACCTTTTGAGGAACATCAAAGCCCTTGTGTATGTTGGAAGTATGTGTGACCTTTTGAGGACCTCTGAGACAAAGAGTTTTATTGCAGGCCATAAAACTAGGAGGTTTACTTGAGAGGACCCGGGACCATAAAACCATAAAACTCAGAATGAACTTTTGACCTGGACTCAGGAAATGGCAGCAAGAGGAGGACACTTCCATCTTATGAATGCATAATTCTTGACGGACCAGTCGGTGTCAAGACACTTTTTAAAAAACTTTCTGATTGGAGCAGATTCCGAGGGAGAAGAGACACCCAGATCCTGGGAAGTTTTGGATGTCTATAAAGTTATGGCATGAAAACCATACGTTGTCAGATGTCTTTAATCTGGCCCAGAGAAAATGGGCATGTTTCTCTGTAAACTGCATATCTTAATTCTGTTTAAAATAAAACTGAGAACTGGAAATTGGCTCCTTGTCTCTGCTTGAACATGCACTGAATTATTTTTTTTTTACAAAAATTTAATTCTACAATACTTACCTCCATGTGTACATATTTGTTTACAAAATTACCTCCATGTGTACATAATTTTCTCCATGTGTACATACTTACCTCCATGTGTACATATGTCCCTCCATGTGTACATATTTGTTTACAAAATTACCTCCATGTGTACATACTTACCTCCATGTGTACATATTTGTGTACATATTTCCCTCCATGTCTGTACATACTTGTTTTCAGGTTCTGCACTTCATTTTTTAAAGTGTATTTACATAATATTTTGGTGTTTATGTTTACCTTCCCACCATATCTCCCTCAAAAACACTCATTCAGGTATGTTTGCAGGTTTAGACTGTAAAAAACACTTCACGGTGGAAAAAGTCTCATTTCATTTACACTTTATTCACAGTAGATAACAAAGAAAAATGTATCTGCTGCATTCAACACTTGATTTAATTACTTTACATAGTGTCTCTAACAATCAAAATGTTTTATGTTTCTATAATATAGCTGCAGCAGTTGAGAGGTCTGAAGAAGTAGCTAATCTAGGGCCCAAACCAAGATTAGACATGGTAACAGGATTATAAAATTAATTATATATAAAGATATAGCTTATTTTTTAATAACTGGGTTTATTTGATTTTTTTAAAGGCCAGCATAGTTTAAATTTTTTGCAAAAATGGTAACATAAATTATGAGAGATTAGTGGATATTATGATCCAACAGTTAGTTAATAAGTAATATTTTTCACAAAAATAATTACTATGCTTTTTTACTAATTTAAATTTGAAGAAATACTCTTCCAGGATATGTACCAATCTGTGTGGACATACATGAAAATTTTAAACAGCAAACAGGAATAGGGCTGCATTGAGTTGGATTTGAACCTGTGAACTCTGATTCCCGTCACTTCCAGAGATTCTTTCTCTATTTTTTAAACATTTTTTTCAGTTACAGCTATACGCGACTCGGCCCCCGCGTGACAAGCGGGGGATACTCTCCACTATACTAACGAGGACCTGGGCTGGCAAAACCCCCCTCCCCCCCTTTTCTTGTGATGAGTCAGTTTTGAAATCTACAAATTGTGTCTCACTTGTCCATCACACCCGTGATCTCCTGACAGAAGGTGTTAATAGGGACCAGGTCCCCAATTGGCGAAGAGACATGTATCTTGCCAGTTTCCTTATGATTAGTCTTTCTGTAATGATCACAGAACTCTTTAAATTGGCTTGTAAGTACACGCAATTAAAATTCCGCAGCCTACGCAAAAGACCCATTTGACTCTAATCCCGCTAAAAACGTCACAGAATTTCCACATTTCACTATGGAGATTTTTCATGTTCGGAATGACATCGTTGAGTGGCTGCCGTACTATAGGTTGACGGACAACCCCTCTGCTTTAATGTCATTGATGAGAAGAGAGGAAAATTCACATTTGAAACACTACAGGGCAAGCTTGTGAGAGCTGAAGGAAATGTTGTTTGTTCTTGTTGATTTCACCCTTTTTTGACTTCAAAAACATTTCTGTATGCAGATTAGAATGAAATATCTCACTAAGCAGGTCGTTGAAGGACTGAATACAACTTTTACAAGAAACTCAGCGTCATGAAAACAATTTGCAAACAAATTTGTTTTTAGCAGGAAGATGTAGATAGCAAACAACATGTGCACATGGGTTGAGGAATGGCGTGATAGCGTTAATAGCCACCATGCTCTGGCCAGCTGAGCTAACAGGCCTTGCAATGCTGAAAAGGTTTTTCCCATAAGAAAAAAACATTAAAAAAAACGATTCTTGACTTCCAACATTTTTAGTTGGTAACTTAAATCTCAAGAGCATGATAACAAGAAAGGAAAACTGTAAATTATCTTGTAAAGTTTGTTAAATGTCACCCTTCTAGAAGAGCAGTGTGATATATCATTGAAATACTGGGTTGCAGCACTAGCCAGTGTGTGGTGTGTGTTATATGCAACAAGGTCTGAATAGTTACATTCTCAGGACATGTAAAATGTATAATTGCTCAATTAAGTAATTCAAAAGAGTGTTTGATTGATAAGTGAGTTGCAAAGGGAGTCAATAAGAACAGGTAAAGTGGTTACTTTGGTGTTGTGTGTTATAAGCAAACAAGGTCTGAATAGTTACACTTTCTGGCCATGTTAGATGTGTAATTTTCTCAAATTAAATACAGTAATTCCACAACATGCTTTATAAGCTAGATGCAAATTGGACATGGGGTGTTTCCAACTGTTATGGGGAATGAACCCATTGACCTTGGCATTATTAGCACCATGCTCTGGCCAACTGAGTAAACAGGCCTTGTAATAGTGGAAAAAGGTTTTCCTATAAAAAAAAGAAAAATAGCACGGTTCTTCAAACATTTTTACTTGGGTAACATAAATCTCAAGAGCATGATACACAAGAAAGGAAACTGGTAAATTCATCTTGTAAAGTTTTAAATGTTACCCTTCTAGACGAAAGTTTTTTTTTATATCAGCTCAAATACTGTGTGGTCAGATTTTTAGACTCTTAATAAAAATGAGAGAAAATCCTTATAAAAGTTTGGAGGGTTTTTAATATGATTTGAATTGATCCATACAGGAGGACAGTAACACATCACAGTAGAATGCTGTATACTGACCTGTCTCAATCTTACAACAACAAGCTTATATTATTTCTAGCAACCTTGGTCTATCTATTCTACTCAATAAAGTAGAACTCTCAGGGTGAAAATCAGAGACTTGAAGGCGCTTTCTCTTTGATTAGAAAGCTGTGAATTGTGTAGACCTTTAAAGATGCTCTGTCGAAGAACCATCTCCATGGTAACACAGGATGTGGACTATCATTATCAAAAGTCTGACCATGACTTGGGTAAAGGTGTCACTCAATAAGACTAATCATTCAAACTGATACTACAAACATTAAGTAAAAGTAGTCACAGTGTATTACAAAGTATAGATAAAAGATAACACTAAATTTCTCCGCCACAGTCTGCCCCCTTTTTAACTAATCTCAAAGATATATCAAAATACAAAGGAGAATCAATAATCAATAACATTAACCAGTCAGTAAACTAAACTAGGAGACAGGTTGTATTCAAAAAAGAAAGACAAGAAAAACACTGGTTAAAATGTTCTCAATCATTACGTGTCACATTGAATCATCTCTAATAGAATCATCTAATCTTAGCATCATCTTAATGACGTTATCTGAACTTATAACAACATCCCAAACAAAAAACCCGCTGGGTAGCCTAAGATAAGAAACCTATTCGAGGGTCGTGTCATTTGTTGTTTTTTCTCTATACGACTCAGCAGGCAAAGAAGTTTGAGACGGCCCCTAGCTCCATAGGTGGCGCTCTTGTTCAGTTCCTCATTAGTCAGGATGCATGAACGTAACTGCAAAACAAAGAAGAGGGGCACAATGTTAGGCAGGTATCAATCAGGTACACACTAAATAGATCTAATCTCTCAATACAACTTGGAGTGAGTACTCTTCCCTTAAATGAGTCAGGCATCCACAGCGTGAACCTCAAAATCAAGATCATCAGTCACTCTTTGCTCAGCACCACCGTGACCCTTTAAATATGTTACACAAGGAAAACAAATCAATAGTTATCAACCATAACAATGAAAACATATAGAATGAAAACAAAAATAATTTAATAAAAATCTCTAAATTCAATCATGATTATGTATTATTCATACAATAATAATAAAAAATCTATAAATCTGTAATCTAAAAAATCTATAAACATCTGTAATCCCCCCTTTTTCAATTTCTTTATCCCCAAATAATGAAAATATAAAAAAAGAAAGACCAATCAATGCATCTCAATAAAATAAATAAAATAAAAATCACTGGCAAAATAAACTTGATTTGAAGAAATGAGATGGAATAATGAATCAATAATAAAAACACTGAACAATTGGGAAAAAAAGTAATATCCTTTAAAGAAAAAAAAGATAAATAATGAAATGAAAAATCAAATCAAACCCCTCTGTTCTGTCACTGTCATCCCTGGAATGAGACTGCTAAACTCCCGTGGAAAAACACAACACATTAGTCACAGGGAAAAACATCAGACAACCTAAGTCACAAAGTGATTTAAAGGAAGTCGTCATACACCTGTAAACTAATCACTCATATATTTCGTAGGTCATCAAGCAAAGTCCATACCTATTTCATCTCCATACAGCTCTTCTCTTCCCATCTCGTCGGATTGAGTCTGCATCAGGTCCAGAGGCACCTGTCTGATCAGTCAAAGGGTTTTGTCAACATTTGATGTGTAAAAAGCTTTCTCAAACACTATAACTCCCAGACCTCTGACACAAGGAAAGATACAACCACACACTGGAAAGATTGCTAAGACTGTTTACCAAAGTTCCAAAAAACAGAAATAGCAAAAGATCTCCATTTATCTAAAGAAGAATTTAACCAAACACCCAAACCACCTAGATCAGTGTTCACTCCAGAATTTTTGGCCATGTTCTCCTTCATGACCCTCAGGCCTTGCAAGGCTCTGGTAATACTACCATCAGAGTCTGTGTTCCTTGGGATGTAAGTATAACATTTCCCCCCCAACATAGCACAAACTCCTCCTCTTTCGGTTCTCCCATGCTACGAGCGAAGTGGCGTGTAGCTGCTCAGCCATGCCTTGCATAGCGTCATGCGTGTAGTTGATTAACCTCTGCTGATTGTAAAACAGATAGTTAATCCAATCCACATTTTTTTGATAGTAGGCCACAAAAACAATTATTCAAATCCTGCTGCAATCTGATTTCTAGCTTTAAACTTATCTGAAACTCCACTTGCATCAAAGTAAACCTGCTCATCAAAGCTTCATGGAAGTGTTACTGTTCTCCTGGACATGTGATGCTGAAAAACTTCACCCTTCCTGAAAGGATCAACTGCAATCGAGACATCATAAGCTAATATCACATGAACATCGCAGGTGAATCCTAGAAGAGCATGTTCAGTAATCAAGTTTTGTATCATCCCTAAGCTTGCCAGACTTCCAAACCTCTTTGTCATTAAGATGAAATATTTTTGAACTCGTTCCCGAAAACTCACCCATGTCAACCTGCTGTCCTGATCATGTCACATTAAAACAAACATAAGACGCATCTGGTGCTGGTTGTAAGAGGCCAATTAACCCAGGAGCCTTAACAGATTTTTCCAAACTACAATGTTTCGACCAGGTCTTTTCCACACCCACTGTTATTCCTAAAATACAATGAGAGGCACAAATACTGCACTTTCTACCTTTAAAGGTGAAATTAATTCTAGGAGCTTGTACTGTGTCCCACTGATCAGGCAAACTACCTGGGGTCTCACAGTAACTCGCATATTGATCTAACTGCTCCTTGAACGGTATGGCAACATAATACTTGGGGATTGCTGTACCCATGCAAACAACACAAGAATAATTAGCAAACTGATACCACACATTTCCTCGAACCCAGCTCTCTTGTAAGACATTACGTGTGACCGATCTCAGATGAAGTCCAGAACAGGCGGTCTCTCGGTCCTGATGCAGAGTCCAAATGATGCCCCATAACAATAAAACACAAACAATATAAATGTATCAGTCTTTTTTGCTCTGGAGCCCCAGAGCTTTGAAGAATGTGTCATCTTCTCCATTTCTTCACGTGTGATGATTAGATGAATGATGAAAGAAAGTATCCAAGCTCAGCTATAAAAGTCAAGTGTTTGTTTCAGAGTCTACTTTTCTCAGTTTTTCTGCTTCAGCAGTTGTAGGCTTGTCCATAATCGGTCCTGTCACTCTCTTGCAATGACTGGTGTGTGCACCCAAGTTGCTCTCTCAGTGACTTTCACAGCAGTGTAGGTTACAAGCAACACCTGGAACGGTCTTTGCCATCGTTTCAATTTTCAGTGTCGTCTCCTAGGCTCTTTAATCAGAACCCAGCCTCCAGGTCTGATTGGATGAAGTGGTCCCGCAGCCGCTTTTGACAGGGCAACCTTCACCTGCTGGTGCACCTGTGCAAGAGTCTTAGAGAGATTTTGACAGTAAGAAATCATAGCATCCTCACAGAGGTCTGTAGAGAAATGCGGCTTTTCAGGTGGGTTTAAACCCACGGCAGGAGGTCTACCAAAAAGAACCTCAAATGGATTCAGCTTAGTTTTGGCTCTTTTTCTCATCTACATGTAAAACAAAGGCAAAACTTTGACCCAAGACAGTCCTGTTTCCTCACAACACTTGGGAAGTTTGGCTTTAACCGTGCCATTTTCTTGTTCTACAGCCCCACCCGACCGCGGGTGGTATGCACAATGTGTGGATAATCTCACCCGCAAAAACTCACCAATATCTTCAAGAGCCTTGCCCACAAAATGTCTGCCATTGTCACTGGAAATCCTGTGCGGGATTCCCCATCTTGGAAAAATGTCTCCCAACAAAGCTTTCACTACCGCAGCAGTGTAAAAGCAGAGTTTAGCAAAATCTGGGGGAAAATGTTTAGGCAGACATGGCTTCTTTTCAACAGAAACCCACACACCTTCATCTTTTACACAACATGCCTTTGTCCATGCTTTTATCTCAGTAGAAGGGGCAAAACTCAACATAGCTGTTAGATCAGACACGTCAAGTGGCTCCTCTGCTTGCTTAATAGCAGCACAGATAGTTGTCATTTGCTGAACCGCGGCAGCTTTGGCGGCAGCATCCGCTCTGGCATTCCCAAGAGAAACAGTATCCCTGGACGCCCCGTGTGCAGCACATTTCACCACTGCAATTTTGGATGGCAGCAAAATGGCATCAAGGAGGTCAGCAACCTGTGATGCATTCAAAATTGGCTTACCATCACACTTCAAGAACCGTCTGTGTCTCCACAGAACTCCAAAATGGTGATACACGGCCACTGCATAGCTGCTGTCACTGTATATGTTAGCTGCTTTATCTTTAGCCAGCTCACAGGCCTTCGTCAATGCAACCAGTTCTGCGGTCTGCGCAGAGAAATGAGATGGAAGGCTTCCTGCAGACAAAGTACAATGATCAGAGCAAACAGAAAAGCCCACTCTATTTTTAACCCATGAGTCTCTGAAAGATGATCCATCCACATATAAAACCATGTCTGGATTCTGCAAGGGCGTGTCAGTCAAATCTGGACGGGGTGTACACAGTACCTCTAATTCTGTTTGGCAATCAGGGGGTTCCCCGTCGTCCTCAGTGGGCAGCAAGCTGGCAGGATTAAGAACATTGCACCTCTTAACAGTTATGCAAATCCAGCAAAACTGAAGTGTACCTGAGCCATCTAGCCGCCGACAAGTGTGAAGTCCTCTGCTCCAACAAAATGATGGCAACATTGTGGGGTACAAACACAGTTAGTGGGCAATACATCACAATGTCTCTCGAAGCCAAAACTGCTTTTTCTGCTGCTACAGCTCTACGGCAGCCAAGAAGACTGGCCGCAACTGAATCAAGTTTTGCAGAGTAATAAGCCTCAGGTCGTTTCAAACCACAATGATCTCGAAAGAGATCAGACGTCATGCAACCATTCTTTTCATCAACCATCTGGAAACTCAGAGATGGCTGATATCTTTGCTTCTATCGGCTCACTTGTCCATGACCAACCTCTTTACCAAGGTAAGTCACAGTTGCCTTTCCAAAGTCCAATCACTTCCAGATTTAAAGTGATGCGTCTGCAAGCCGTGTGAGCACTTGTTTTAAGACAGTCATGTATTCTTGACAGGTAGATGTATACACAACAAGATCGTCCAGATATGCATTACAGTTTGTTAACCCAGACAAAACAATGTTAATTGGCCTCTGAAAAGTAGTTGGTGCATTGCACATACCAAAAGCCATTACTGAATATTGCAAGAACTCGTCTGGCGTTACGAATGCAGATATTTCTGATGCTCGATCAGTAAGTGGCACCTGCCAATACCCCTTTAATAGGTCCAGCTTATTTACAAATTGGGCAATCCCAATAGTGTCAACACTATCTTCCACTTGAGGAAGTGGATATGAATCCATGACTGTAACAGAATTAACCTTTCTAAAATCTGTTACAAAACGAGGTGTACCATCAGGTTTGGTTTCTAAGAGACAAGGTGAACTCCATGGGCTAGAGCTTGGCTTAGCAAACCCATGTTTTAACATGTAGTCTGTCTTACTTTTCATCAGGGTTCTTTTGCCCGGATTGACTCTGTAAGGGTGCTGCTTTATAGGCTTAGCACCAGCAACATCAATGTCATGCTTCAGGACTGAAGTCTGTGTGGGCACATCATTTAACAGACTTGGAAAACAGTTAACTAAAGAAACTTTGTCATTTTTTTGATCTTCTGCTAGATGTGAAAGTCGGTTAGGTAGTTCTTTCAACATCGTAGACTTTGGCTAGACATGGAATGCAACTTTAAACCATCATCCTCAGCCAACTCAGAGTAACCAGTCACTATCAGTGCGGAGGAAACAGTAGAGAGCTGCTTATCCGTTTGAGGATTATGGTAAGAACTGGGTTCCTTGACACAGTAAGGTTTCAACATGTTTATGTAACACACTCGAGATTTCTTCCTCCTTTCAGGAGTACCAATGACATAGTCAATGTCACTTAGCTTGTCATGAATCTCATAAGGTCCTGTAAATTTTGCAGAAAGAAAGGAACCAGGAACAGGAAGTAGCACTAAAACTTGATCACCAACTGCAAAACAACGTGAGACAGCAGAGCGGTCATAGCGTTGTTTCATGGACTTCTGAGACTCACCCAGCGTTTTCTTTTGAAATGCCCACGAATGGTGAAGTCTTTCTCTGAACTTAGACACGTAGTCCAAGACGTTCTCCTGGGGAGAAGCATCAACCTTCAGGAGTTTATCTTTAAGTATCTTGAGAGGACTACAAAGTGTGTGTCCAAACACCAACTCAGTTGGACAAAAGCCTATAGATTCTTGAGTTGACTCTTGAGCAGCAAACAGGACAAAAGGTAAGCTTTCATCCCAGTCCTTTTTACTTTCAGCGCAATGTTTGCATAGCATAGATTTTATTGTCTGATGCCAACATTCTAGTGCTCCCTGATATTCGGGGTGATAGACACTGGAAACTGCATGTTGTTTGTTCAACTCTTTGAGAACCTGTTTGACAAGCTTTGACTGAAAGTTTGTGCCTTGGTCTGTCTGAACTATCCTTGGGAGACTAAAGGTAGAGAAGAACTTAGTCATAGCATTAAACAAAGAGCTAGATGTAATCTTACGCAAGTTTCTCCAGCTAAACAGAAACAAAACAGAAATAATTATTTTTGGACTTAAGGAGGAAAGATCCAAAGTCAGCACACGGCTTCAGCTAATACAACTAAAAACTACCCATCAGGCTCGTAATCTAGGTGTAATAATGGACTCAGACCTGAACCTCCAGGGTCACATAAAGGCAATAACAAGGTCAGCTTTCTATCACCTGAGGAAGATTTCTAGGATTAAAGGCCATTACTGCAACAGTGTCCTCACAGGTCTAACTAAAAAATCAATCAGAAAGCTGCAGCTGCTCCAGAACGCTGCTGCTCATGTTCTCACTAGAACCAGTAAAAAAGTAGAACACATCACCCCAGTTCTAAAGTCCTTACACTGCCCCTTACACTATAAATCATTGAACGGTTTAGCACCAAAGTACTTGAAGATATGCTGTCACTATATCAACCCAGCAGACCAATCAGGTCCTCCAACTCTAGCCTACTAATCGTCCCTAGAATCAGAACTAAAGAGGGAGAGGCAGCTTTCAGCTTCTATGCTCCACAAATGTGGAATAAACTTCTAGACGAATGCAAAAATGCTGAATCCCTAGGCTCTTTTAAATCAAAGATAAAAACTCTCCTATTCAGAGCTGCATTTGAATCTTAAATTGCGCTTTCTGATCACTTTTTGTTTTGTTTACCCGATTGTGTTTTATCTGTTTTAATTGCTTAAATTTGTTACTTAAATTATTTTTTATTGTTGTGGTTTAATTTCTATTCTTAATTTTTTATTTGTTTTTTTTAAGTGATTGTGTATTAATTACATAAATTTGTTCCTTACATTATCTTTTCTTACTGATTGATTACTGTTAAACTTATATGTTTTGTTTGTAATCATGTGGTTTCATTATCACTGAATCATGTAAAGCACCTTGAATTGCCTTGTGTTCAAAGTGTGCTATACAAATACAATTGCCTTGCCTTGCCAAAAGGTTCTCCCACCACAGATGTAGGATGGAGAGGAGCAGGAGGAATAACTTGGTTGGGTTTACCAGTTATTTGGCAGATAGGGAAGCTGCGACAATACTGGCTGACATCAGTTTTTAAACCTGGCCAATAAAAATGTTGTAGAACATTCTGATAAGTTTTTGTTATGCCTGAATGTGCAGACCAGCAGTCCTCATGTGCCGTGGACAAAGTGTGGGTTCGGTACACCTGAGGAACCACAATTTGATGTACCACAATCCAATCTGCATCGGGGAGAGTAACAGGGGACCATTTGCGCATAAGTATTCCATCATTAAGAAAGAAGGCCACAGTCTCACTTCCAACTGCCTCAGCACCTACCACACTTGAAAAGCATATGTGAAGTGTGGAATCTATCTTCTGAGCTTCACAAAGTTTGGCACGTGTGATGGGAACCAAACTTTCTTTAGCGGTCTGCAGGTCTTGGCCACTTTTACAGCGGGCTGCAGGAACCTTTGAGTTGTCCCCTGGTTTTTCCTCACCTGAAAAGATTGACATGAGCACAGTGTCAGACAAGTCAACATCAGTGGCTGGGGCTTTCTTAAAATTTTTTAGCTCGAGTGAGCACACAAGATGTAGTAATGTTTGGCTGAGAGGGCTCTTCCTCCTTAGAGTCAAGGCATGGAACATCTAACAACTCCAGTGATGGAGTCACCTTTCCTCCAGCAATGTTGTTACCTAGAAGAAATGAATCTCCTTTAATTGATAATGCAGGTCAAACGGGAACAGAGAAAGTGCCAGAAATGAATTTGGGCTGTAAATGCACCATATGTACCAGTCGTGGAACATAGCCCATTTCGACCCCTTGTAAAATGACACTGTAACCACAGTAAGATTGTTCAGGGAAAGGCAAAGAATCTGCCAAGATAATTGACTGTGAACCTCCAGTGTCATGCAGGATGCGAACTTGTTGTTTATCTGCAGTAAATCCAGGAAATGAAACTGTTCCATCAAGCAAAAATTTGTCAAACCATTGATCAGGAGTAGAGCCAAGTTCCACCTTTTCTGCAATGTGTGGTTTTCTTTGTATGAACCCCACCCCTTTTGGTTTGGTCTGTAAACAGAGCGTTGTACACCAAAACCACCCGACACAAGAACAGTTTTTTCCCCCAGAATGTCACTCTGATGAACTCTGTGTAGTCACAGAGTGTGACTCCATTCACATAACAATAAACTATAACTCTGCACTGCTGTACATACTCACTGTAAAATAACCGCAGTTTTGTGTACACATTATCCTTTATTATTTATTTGTATTTATTTTTTATTTTACTTATTTAAGTTCTGTACTGGAGAGAAAAGTTGCCGGAGTCAAATTCCTTGTATGTGTCATACTTGGCCATTAAAGCTGATTCTGATTCGAATGTATTCTGGTCTTTTCTTTTCAATATTGAACAATTTGCAACTATGTGACCAGGTTTATGACAGTAGAAACATTCTCTCTCTTCCTGTTGTGGAGTGGGTTTTCCTCCAACCATTTTAACAGGCACAGGCCTAACAGGTGCAGAAAATTTTTTAGACTTGTGTGTGAGGACATAATCATCTGCCAAAACAGCAGCTGAGGACAGAGAGTCAACTTTTTGCTCATTCAAATGCACAACAATACGTTAAGGTAAACAATTTTTGAACTCTTCCAACAAAATTAATTCTCTCACAGAGTCAAAAGTTTTCAACTTTCTCGAGGCACAGCATATATCAAATAGGCTTCCTTTCTCCCTGGCAAACTCTACATAGGTGTGAGTGGGACTTTTCTTGAAAGACCTAAACTTTTGCTGTTAAGCCTCAGGAACAACCTCATAAGCTCTCAAAATAGCATCTTTAACCACCTTATACTTTAGGGCATCATCAAGAGGAAGGGCGGCTACAACCTCTTGTGCTTTACCATGGATTTTGCACTGTATTAATAGGGACCAAACATCAGGTGGACACTGCAAAGCCTGTGTTATCCATTCAAAAATATTTGTTAACTTCCGTCTCTCGAAACACAGGCACTAAAGAGACATGTTTAGCAACATCAAATGGTTTGACTGAAGACGAACCCCTAGAATCAATAGCGGAACTAACAGTGAATCAGAATCAGCTTTAATGGCCAAGTATGACACATACAAGTATGACACATACAAGGAATTTTCTGAAACAGTACAACCTGTCCAAGATCATTACAAACAACAACAACAAAAAAAGGATGCAGGTCACTGTTGGGCCTGCAGCCACCGAGCGGCGCTCCCGTTTATGAAACATAGAGAGATACACATCTGGGGAGGGGAGGGTTCCACGGTGAGGGAAAAAAATGCTAAACTGTGTTGTGGGTCCGTACAGCACTCACAATGCAGGTAATAGAAAAAAAAAACCATACCAACAAACATTTAAGCACATATTCAGACATTAACAATGACACATCAGGAGGGATGGACAGGTATGAGCTCCAGTCGACAGGTTAACGCGCTGCCAAACCGAGGCGCGCTGTTATCCAGCTTCCTGTTGTAGGAGAGAGAATTTAGGATACAGCGAGACGGTGTGTGTGAATGTGAGTGTGTGTAACCATGTCAGTGTGTGCGTCAGTAGATAGAGGTGTACGAGGGAGAGGAGACTCTGTTGACATTCTTCTCGAAACATTTGATTAGGACCAGGTTGAAGGTCTTCATGGGAGCCAAAACAGTAATTATTTGGATAGCAGGGAGAGAGCAAATATTCCTCTCTGCCCTTTCAGTCTGTCAGTGGTTTCTTTTATAATCTAATTCAGCCAAATTGTAGTTCAAATTAAAGTTCCGAATCCAAATTTATTCCCAGATTAAAGTTCCAAATCAAATTATTTCCAGTTGCCCCAATCCGCACCGACAGTTTCTCCAAGTTCGATGACAAATTGCGGATGAGTCCCAGAGCGCTGGCCAGATCGCCTCTTACAGCGTCTGTTCTGCGTCCCAGCTCCCCCAGCATTTGGTTCTGAGTCCCATCAGTACGAATCAACGCATCCAGCTGTTCCTTCAGCCGTCCAATCGCTTCCAGAACAGTGACCAATCTCGACCGTGTTTCAGATCTTTTTGCTCCATTTTTTAGTAGTTTAGTAGAATTTTTTTTTAAATAAAATAAATCATTATCTTGTACAGATATCAACTTGAGCAATTCTGTAAATGACTGGAGGGGCTACCACAGATTTTGAGTGATTTTTTTGTTGTGGTTCTGTTCTTGTACTTTTCCTATGTGTCTGATGGGGATGTTGGAAGCCCAGTGTTGTAGAGTCCTGATAACTTCTACATCCTTCTACATATATTACATTTTGATTCAGTTCATATGTTCTGCCCAGTCAGTTAGAAATACTGCTGTAATCTGATTCTCCCCCTCCCCCATTTCATGTCAAGAAGTTTTGAGTGAAGTGGCTCGTGTCACGTCCTGTGGTGCCCCAGTGATTGCCTCGTTCACATAACAAAAGGAGGGTTCAAAGGTGGCTTTGCAGCCGATAGACTGACCTCTGGGTTTTATAGGTATAGCAAAAAACCCTGGGTCTTCTACTGTTAAGTAATCACTTCGAACCAAAGAATGGTGCTGGCAGTATTCAAACCTGCACAGGGAGATCCCAATGGATTTTTAATCCATCGCCTTAACCACTCAGCCACAACAACACATTTAAAAGTTATGTTAGGATAGAGCCACACTGGAATGCATTAAAACTCTGCCACATCTGTATTTCCACAGGCAAGGATTGTTTGTTTTGTTTTTTCATGGCAACATTGAAATATTTGCACATATTACAAAAAACCTGGACATTGTCCTTGTATTCTGATACAGATTGGCTGCAACACGTACAGCCCATTTAATATTTCAAGGGTAACCCATACAGATTCCTTTCTATCTTCCACTGGAAATCCCTATTTCCTTTCAACAGTTGAACGTGTTATCTATGACACATTTTTGTTAAGATAAACCCTGATTATAGGTAAGTCTTTTGAAGGTAATTAGCAGTTTTGGTTTTTTAAACAAAGGGTAACCAATGGGCAGAGCAGTGAAATTAAATGTCAGACACATACTGTATTTGGATGACTTTGACCAAAATATATTGCCATCATTGGCAGAGTTCCAAACTGCGTGGGCAGACCCCAATGAATTTCAAATCCATCGCCTCAACCACTCGGCCACAACAACACACCCACAAGTCATGCATCTGTGATATTGATGTTAAAATAAAGCCCGGTTGTGGGTACGTTTTTACACGATAATTAGGCAATTGATTCAATTCTCTTTTATGGACAATTGGAGTTCTTGGGCAGCACGGTGCAGTCAAACATCAAGCATGTAATGTTTTTGCATGTGTCTGACCTAATAACAATGCCCTTTGTTCGCAAGTTTCAAGTCTGTGCAGGGGAACCCCAAAGGATTTCAAATCCATCGCCTTAACCAGGATAGAAAACGTGACCATTTTCTTCATATTTTCACGGCCTTCTATCGCAACAAAGTATATCCCGAATGACTATTCCAATGGTGGACCTAGTCAAAGTCTTTCTATCATCCACTTGACATTTTTCTTCCTATTCAACAGTACAGTATCTATAATAATTTTGTTATTGACAGAAAGCCTAATTGAAAGTAACTTTTTAGGGAGAAGTTGGTGATGAATTTGCACCATTGAAGCACTTTGGTCATGCTGGACTGCTCCTTGTTCTTTGATGTTCTCCCATACTAATAAAGTCATCACTTCCGACCAAAGAACGTTGCTGGCAGGGTTCGAACCTGCGCGGGGATACCCCAATGGATTTCAAATCCATCGCCTTAACCACTCGGCCACAACAACACATTTAAAAGTGGTGAAGGCTAGAGGGGGAGAGGATGAGCTGCTGAGTTCTCGCGAGAGCTGTGCATAGGTGAACATGGCGGTTATGTGGTAAAGTATACAATCAAAGTCAGGTAAAATCACAGTCAGGTAAAACAAGGCAATCATTTTGAACCAAACCAAGCTTCTAAACTAACCATCAAGTTACTTTTTTTTTCTTCTAAACAACCTGGACGAGGAAACATTGGATTCGTTGGAGTGCTACCTAGACGAGTGCTTTGATAACATCGTTATGGGTAAGTCACGGAAACCTGCTTCGGATACACCAACGAGCACTCCATCTCAGAAGCGCACTTGTTCGGAGGCTAGCACATCCACCGGCTCGCCAGATAGAAGCTACGGCGACATCCTGGACTCAAAAGACAAGAAGCTAACCAGCCTGGACGCCCGTCTCGCGCTGGTGGAGGTTCTGCATAAAGAATTTCAGGCTCTGAGGGAATCGCTGGAGTTCAGCCAACAACAAGTAGCTTCACTAGTTACAGAAAACCAAACACTAAAAGAAGATGTCAAGAAACTCACCGAGGGGATGAAGCAGCTGTCTGGAGAACACAATAGTTTCAAGAAGTCTATTCTAGACGTCCAGGCCCGATCAATGAGGGACAATCTTGTTTTTTCTGGGATACTAGAGCAGGCTGAGGAAGATGCTGAAGTAGCCGTGCAAAAGTTTATTCATCACCAGCTAAAACTGCCAGGCGACACGGTTAAAAACATAACCTTCCATCGGGTTCACCGGCTCGGAGGTAAGAAACCCAACAACACCCGCCCGCGACCAATTGTTGCAAAATTTGAACATTTTAAACAAAAAGAACACGTCAAAGGACGCGGGAGAGAGCTACGGGGGACGAATTACAGCGTTAATGATCAGTTTCCGAAAGAAATCCTGGACAGAAGACGCGTGTTATTTCCAATTAGAAAAAAACATATTAGTGAGGGTTGTAGGGCTACGGTTAGTGTGGATAAACTGTATGTTAACGGTCAGCTGTTTAGGGACCCTCAGGTTACTCCTTGGCTTTATTAGCCATATTTAACAGAGCCAAGACAGAAGTAGTTTCATCAGACAACTATAGTTTAAATAAGCACAGCTCAGCAGGTTGTTTTTGTTTGTAAATGTGGGTAGGGGCAGGCCTGTGCACTAGATTGCTTTGTTTTCCTTTTTTTTTCTTTTTCTCTTTTTTCTCTCTCACATTTGTACCACCAAATCTCTTTATCACCTTTTTTCCTTTTTCTCTCACACACACAGACTTTTATCATGGCATATTCATGTTTTTCCATCATACTTTCATTCTGTACACAACTGCATGGTGCATTATTTCCCTCGCTTTATCTCTGCTTCTGGTTTTTTCAATCTGGCAGCTCCATTGACAAACCAAAATTACACCTATATTCATCCTTGGCGATAGTAAATGTCTAAGGTTTATCTTAGCTCTATGAATCCTGTAAAATTTCTAACATGGAATATTCGTGGCTCTAGCTCCAGAGATAAAACGATTAAGATTTTCAACCATCTAACAAGATTGAAAACAGATGTCGTCTTACTACAGGAGACTCATAAATCAAGTTCAACAGCTAATGATTTAAAAACACCAGAGTATCCTAATATATTTTCTTCATGCTATAACTCTAGACAACGAGGAGTAGCAATATTAATAAATAAAAATACTAATTTTAAAGTAATAGACACAGCTACAGATCCAGAAGGTAGATTTATAATATTAAAACTATTTATAAATAACCAAAAGTTATTTGTAGTTAGTACATATGGTCCAAATGTTGACGACCCCTCATTCTTTCATACTTTCTTCTCGGTTTTGGCTAATCACACGGATTGCTCACTTGTTCTTGGGGGAGATTTCAACTTTGGATTAAATGAAGAAATAGACATGCTCAGTACAGCAGGGACTCAGCGCAGATGGCAATCCATAGATATAGTTAAACAGTACATGAGCGATTATGGACTCTGCGATGCATGGCGATCGCTTCATCCCAACGACAGAAAATACACTTTTTACTCAAACGTACATCATTCTTATTCTAGATTGGACTATTTGTAAGTCAGCAGCTCACTGTTGAATGACATTTCAGACACTGAGATACATCCTATAGTGATCAGCGATCACGCTCCTGTTTCTTTAAATTTAGCAAATAAAATTGCAACCCTTCAATATAAAAATTGGAGATTTAATATATCATTACTTAAGGATAAAGAATTTATTAAATATATTGAAAAAGAATGGGCTTCATACATGGAATTTAATGATCTCCCTGGTATGTCGCCATCCACTCTATGGGAAGCAGGGGAAGCTGTGATTAGAGGTAAAATAATTTCATTCTCATCAAATAAAAAGAGAACAGAAAATAAACATGTTCAGGAATTAGAAGAAACTATTAAATCATTAGAAGCTTCCCTGGATAAAGAGAGCTTAAGTAAAATAAGGAAAGCAAAATTAGAATTAAATGAAATTATTAATAAAAGGACGCAGTTTTTAATCCAAAGACTTAGAATAGAAAACTTTGAACATAGTAATAAATCAGGTAGCTTCTTAGCTAATCAGTTAAAAATAAATAAAGAAAAAACAACTATATCTGCAATCAAAGACAAAATTGGGAATATAATATATGATCCTGAAAAAATAAACAACACTTTCAAAGAATTTTATGAGACGTTATACACACCAGAGATAAACCCTTCAAATAATGATATTGTACAATTTCTGGATAAAATAACTCTTCCTAAACTTTCAGACAGTCAAGCAAAGGCCCTGGATTCACCGCTAACAGTGTTTGAACTCCAGGAGGCCCTCCAATCCATGCCTAATAATAAAGCTCCAGGTCCAGATGGATTTCCAGTAGAGTTCTATAAAGAATTCTGGAATATTCTGGCACCAACATTTTACAAAATGTTGCAGGAAACAAAGGAAAATGGTCGATTACCACCAAACACGAATTCTGCCTACATCAATCTTCTATTAAAACCAGGAAAAGACCCTATGTCTCCTACCAGTTATCGTCCCATTTCTCTTATCAATGTGAATCTGAAAATAATTTGCAAAGCTCTTGCAAGAAGGATTGAGAAAATAACACCTCTAATAATCCACCCTGATCAAACAGGTTTTATAAAAGATAGGCTCTCTTCAACAAATTCACGTAGATTAATAGATTTAATAGATTATTCCTACTGTAAAAACGTCCAAACCAATATATTATCTTTAGATGCAGAAAAAGCATTTGATAGAGTTAACTGGAAATTTTTATTTGCAGCCTTAAATAAATTCGGATTCAGTAATTCTTTTGTAAACTGGTTAAAAATATTATACAGCTCACCAACAGCATGTATTAGGACCAATAATCAAACATCATCAAGGTTTTTTCTTCAGAGAGGTACCAGGCAGGGATGTCCACTTTCTCCCTCCCTCTTTGCTATTTTTATTGAACCATTAGCAGCAGCAATCAGGCAAAATAATAATGTTAAAGGTATACAATGCAACAAAATAGAACATAAAATCAGTTTATACGCAGATTATGTACTACTTTTTCTACAGCATTTACAAACTTCCTTCTCTCAGGTAATTCAGTTAATAAAATCTTACTCAAGAGTTTCAGACTATTCCATAAATTGGTTAAAATCTACAGTCCTTCCAATCAACTGTTCTTACCAGAGTCCTGTTGCTTTACAGCTCCGTTCGGGAAATATTACATATCTAGGTATCCATATCTCACCAAGACTGGCAGACTTATCTAAGCTAAACTACGTCCCACTTTTAAAAAAAAGTGGAAGATGATCTGGCAAGATGGAAATCCCTTCCAATATCACTTATTGGAAGGGTAGCTACAATAAAAATGATGGTTTTGCCTAGAATCAATTATTTATTCTCAATGATCCCATGCAAACCATCACCTGATTGGTTTAGATCTCTGGACTCTTCTGTTTCTAAATTTCTTTGGAAAGATAAACCCCCACGTATCAGCTTAAAAACACTACAGAAGTCCAAAGATAAAGGAGGTCTAGACCTACCAAACTTTCGTCATTATTTCTTAGCTAACAGGCTCCAATACACATCAAGATGGGAAAAAACACAGTTATATCGATGAGTGCTGGGTAGATGTTGAACAGACACTATGCAATAAGATAAAACTTTCAGATCTACCTTTTGTTAGCTCAAATATAAAACAAAATGAATGTTTTAAAAGTATTAATATCAGCTCCTCTCTGACAGCTTGGTGGGAATTTCTTAAAATGACAAAGACCTCACTAGTCCAATGCAGGCGTACACCCATCTGGAATAACCCGGATATCTTACAAAAAAAATGCATGATCAACTTTCCAAGCTGGAGTTGTAAAGGAATTGAATACCTGGAGCATATATTTGATGGAACAGACTTTATCCAATTTAATACATTGGTTACACAATTCGGAATTAACAAGAATAAATTCTTAGAATACCAACAAATTAAATCAATTATAAAAAATAAATTTAGGCTCAATACAGTTGATTTACAAATTCCAGGAAAGTTTTAGACTTCCTTAATCTTAACCCTCCCAAACTGCTATCTAAAATATACAAAACATTAAATAGAATAGATGAATTAATAGCCCTTCCTATTTCAAAATGGGAGATGGACTTGTCCATCTCAATAGACCAAAACCTCTGGTCTCAAATTTCATTAAGAACCTTTAAATTTCTTAAGAATCCTAATCTACGATTAATACAATATAAAATCCTTCATAGAGTGCATTATACAGGGCAACGGATGTTCAAGATGGGTTATACGCCGTCTGATACCTGTTTACAATGTACAAGCAATCTACCAGACAATTATATTCATGCTCTTTGGTTCTGCCCACCTGTTAAGAAATATTTGTACCAGATATGTGAAGATCTATCAAAGTGTCTGAAATGTAATATCACACCTGCTCCCACAGTTTGCTTGCTGGGAAATATAGATGAAGTTACCATGGATACAAAGTCTATGCAATTATTTTACATCGCCTTATGCATCGCTAAGAAAAATATCCTCTTGAACTGGAAAAATAAAAATACTCTGAATATTAATCAATATAGTGATCTCCTTCTGGATTACATTGGTTTAGAAACGGCATCTGCCTCCACATCTGATCAATCTTTCTGGTCACCCTTGATCAGTTCCATCACCTAGTGGGGTCGGGCCCTTGATTCCGTTCTGTGGGACACGGTTGCCGATGTGGAGCTTAAGGGTTGGTGGTGACTGTGGGGAGGTCCTTGGGGGTGGGTCCGCTTGCGGTTCGGCGATAGGTGCCGAGACCCTCGCCTGGGGTGGGACTTTGGGGTCTTTGTGTGGTGACTCCTAGTGGCTGCATGCGGCGCCTTAGAGGGGTCGTGCTGGCGGACGCGGGTTACTGGCCTGGTGCTGTGCTGCTCTGGGCGGGTCTGGACTGGGCCTGGGGCTCGGGGTTCTGGGGCGGCGCGCCCCCCGGCTGGGGCCCTGGCGGGGCTTGGCCGGGGGGGGCCGCTGCCGTCGGTGCCGGCTGGGGGGGGGGCTGTGGTCAGCCGGTGGTTGGCGGGCGCTGCTGCCCTTTCCATCTCCCCGGGCTGGTTCCTGTCGCTTGCTCCCCGGTGGCCGCTTGCCGCGTCCGGGCGTCGGCGAGAGGCCGTGGCGGGTGGCCGGCGTCTCCGGGCCCGATCGGCCATATTGACACTGGACATGGATCCTGGGTCTTGGTCTTAGCCCTCGCGGGGGTGCTGGGGTGGGGGGCTCTGGCCGGTGTTGGTCGGCCTCCACGGTGACTGACCGGTAGGTGGGGTGTGGGCTGGTGGGTGGACGTGCTGGGTTCTGTTGCCACCCGGCCATCGGGCGGTAGTAGCAAGGCTGGAGGATGTCGGCCTGGGGATTGGCCGCCCGGGACTTCGGTCTGCTCACGGGCCTGGCGCGGCATGTCCGGGGTAGCCGAGTCGGTGGTGCGCCGGGTTCTGGCCTCGGCCCGGGGGTCCTCGGACGCTGGCGGTGCCTGGGGCGTCTCTTATTGGCGGGGAGGCTTTTTACCATCTAGCACAGGCGCTCTTTTTAACGGAGTGCGTTTGGGACGGGAGGGGGGAGGGCGTTGAGGGTGAGGGGAGGCTAAACTCAACCTGGGTGTCTAGTGACATGTGTTTTGTTAGCAGTGTGAATGTTGGGAAGGATTTAGGTATGCCCCTGGCATGGGGGCTGGTGGATTGCCGGGGCTCCCATGGGGCTCGGCGGTACCGCTGCCGTGGGCCCCGACTGGACATGCTGGGGCCTCCCACCCCTGGTGGATCGGGCCGAACGGGGGTGCCTATTGGAGTCAGCAGGGGAGCTGGCTCCCTGGGGTTGGCAATGGTCACCCCAGTTATTTGATCCCCATCCCCATGCTTCTGCCCACCTGCTCCTTCATTCTACCATTCACAAGGCCTTGGGACGTGGGCACGTCACTGGGGTGCGGGATGGAGCTTCCGTCTTCGCTACCTGGTGGCGGCCTGGGTCCCGATTTTATTGAGCAACTTAGACACAACACTTGCAACATTTACAGGGAACGCACATGTAGGGACCTGGCGGTGTGGCGCCACAGGCGAGGCCCCCCCGTTGAGGGGGCCTCGCCTGTGGTGCCGGCACCCACTGGTTAAACGCATCTAGACACTGAGGGCCCGGGGGGGGAGATGGGGGTACCCGGCAGTATTCCCATGTCCCCCCCCTCTGTTTTAAGTGCACATTAGAACAACACGCAACAACACCACATTGAGCTGGGGGAGAGAGGCTGGGGGGTCTTTCCATACCCCTGTTCGTTGGACCATCAGGGGTCGGAGCCCGGATAGAACATCACGCCGTCTGGTCGGGGTCCTGGGCTGGTGGGCTTCTCTTGCCGGTGTGGGGGCCTTGGCGGTCTGCGTGTCCCCGTCCTGGTGGGCAAAGGGGTCTGTCTCCTGGGTGCAGGGGCAGGGTTCTCTATTGGGGCGTCGGTCCCTGGGCCTGGGAGTATGGAGTATAGTGTACTTATGGGGGGTATGAATGAGTGTATAGCGTCCTTTTTTCGTATGTCCTGTATTTGTAAGAATGTGTACGCATGAGAGGGAGGGTACGTATGAGTGTCTCTGTCTATGTCTACCTGTCAGGTTGGGTGTTTGGCTGCTCTCTGGCCTGATGCATCTTCTTCCCTCCCCGTCACTCCCCGTCGGTGATGGTTGCTCCTGCCCGCTGGTTGATGATGACTCTCGATGCATGGGGCTGGGGGTCCCGGTTGCGGCCCGGCTCGGTCCTGGTGCATGTCGGGTGGGTCCTGGGTGGTCCGGTGTGTCGGGCGGCCGCTGTTTCGGGCCGACGTCCTCCTTGGATTGACTGGGGCACCTCTTATGGGGGTGCCGGGGTTGTAGAATAGGTTGGTGCCGTCCGGTGGAACGGTGGGGACCGTGCCTGGCGCCCAGTCCTCCTGCCGGTTCCAGGACTTCTGCTGGCTGGTCTGTTCACCTGGTGGGGCTGTCCGGCATTGGCTGGGCCCCTGATCTTGGCGCCCCACGTGGGGCGGGATCTGGACCCTGGAGCTGGAAGATCTGGATGTCCAGGTGCCGGCTGGGCGCAGCCTGGGGAGGACGTAGATCCGCTGTGGCTCTTGCTGTGGCTCCCTGGTGTGTGGATGTGTGGAGGCGGGCCGGGTTGTTGGGGGTGGGTATTGGTCCGGGGTGGCGGCGGCGTGTGTTGTCCGTCGGTTGGCTGCGGGTCCTCCTTGCCTGCGGCGACGGCGGGGGGCCCTTGTCGGCTGGTCTCTGGTTGGGGCCCCGCTGGGGGGCGGGGTGCCCCTGGTCCCCGTGGCCTCCGGTTCCTGATCCGGGCCCGCCCTGGCGTAGCCGGTTACCGGCGGAGCCCATGGGCTCGTCACTGCGATCTCTCGGGCCCCAGCATTGCGGCAGTGGGTGCTCCCCTGGGACTTCCATCTGTTCCTCTCTTGGTGGGTGATCGACCCTGCGCTGATCCGCCTGTGGACTCTGTACTCTGTGGGACCCTGAATGCATACATCTCTTGCCTCCTCCATGTCTGTGCCGATTCCTGTAGGACGGATTGACGGTTCCTTACACCAGCTATCAATCACTTGCATGGGGAAACCTTATTCAGACCTGCATGCTCGCACACACATAGGTGTGGGGACATAGGTGACGACGGACATATCTTAAGCTGAGGTTATCATCATTAGTTAGTTGTTCACAGGAGCTTACCAGAAACATTTGTATTATGTTCATTAATCAATGCTTGTGTGTAGTGAATGTATAATTCTTTGTTTATTCTACTAGATCCGAACTATTGGTTTGGTTCTGTACAGTTTATTGTTTTTGTTTTGTATTACTGTTTCTCTGCCGTCCGGCAGAGGTGGAGGACTGGGATGTTTTCTTGTGTTCTTTGTTTGCCTCCCTGTCTTGTGTCGTCGGTTCGCCCCTCTGTTGGTCCGGTTTCTTTTCTTTACCTTCTTCCTTTCTCCCTTCTTGTCTCAGTTTAATGTCCATGACGTCAGGAAATTGAACCCACAGTAATCACTAATAAAGATTTTTCATACATATACATCAAGTGGCGTACTACAGCGAAGCTGTAATACTCTGCTTGGGAAAGTAAAACTGTTGGGCTTGTACTTGGTACTCAGACACCAATTCTGAGTAGCATACTGCTAGACAGGACACGTTAAAAAAAAGAAAAAAAAGGAAAAAATCTGGTCATGTTTTGCCAAATCCGGGACATGGGAAATATATCACAATGATTTTGTATACATATCTATGATCAATGTAGTTATGTGTCCTTTGTTCTTACTCACTCCAAAGCCACAGGAAGTGTGCTCCATTTTGAGACTGTTGACGCAAGGGGAACTTGCCCTATTGACAATCATCTGCTTCTCTGTGGATATCTGTTCATATCTGCCTTTGACCTGGACAGGCAGGAGGACTTGCTGAATTTAAAGAGCATTCTTTTCTTTGTCCGCAGTATAGAATCAAGAACCGGAGGAGGAGGAAGTGCACTGCCACTGCTCCAAATTACCGTATCTGGACATTTTAACGTTTCACCAGAGCACAAGCTATGGAGTGATGGACAGAAAAGTGATTCTATTTTCCCATGGGCCGGGCTTGGTAAGATTATGTGGAGATTGGAAACTCTAAATTATAGGTTAGTAGTTTTGTTAATTCATTCCTGGCAAGTTTAAAGGTTCTGACAGCTGAAATATAAAAATCAGGTTAACTGCTTTGCAAGATAGATTAGTTTTACGCATATCATGAAATATACTATTTCTGCATATATAGCTAATGTTATAGGCCTTACAGACTGTTCAGAGGGCTGATAAAAAAAACTAATAATAATTATGTTGAGAATCCTGGCATCAAATAGCATTTGTCTTACTAAAATGTTGTGTTTTGCTCTGTGTTGTAAACAGGAGCTTGGCTAAATTGGGATTCTTTTTATGTTTTCTAGTGCCAAATTTAGCAATTTGGCAAAGAGAGAAGAGCTGAGTTCATACTAGCACTACAATGATGATTAGATAAATTGTTACTATTATTATTACTAATTGTAGGTAAAGAAGGTAAAGAATGGTTTGTTTGCAATTATTATAATATATATTATATATATATATATTTTTTCTGATTTAACAGGATGGTGTGTTTTACTGAAGTAAATTAGAACCTTCTGGTTTGCTTAGAGGATGATACCTACACAGAATTCTTTTTGGTTTTTGCTGATCTTACTTTTTGTTTTCAGATGTTTTAGGAATTGGATAATCATTAACCCTACCTTATATAATTAGATGAGTCATACATGTATGTTTGTAGTTCTTTGAGCTCATTCACAGACGCCCGGACACTTTGGAGATTACTCTTCTTCATTCTTTGTGGAGAATGAAATACCTTTCAGACACATTATAAACAACAGAAAATTGGTCGGCTCCAGGCTGTTTGGATCAAAATAATGTGGAGGATGATGGACAAACAAGTGCTTCAACAGGTTAAACACTGCACATAATGAATGCTCTTTGCCATGAATTCTTGCTGAACACTGGTGAAATGGTTGGAGATTTAAAGTGATTATTTGATGAGCTCACTGGACCAAGAAGCAACAGGTTTCAAAAAATAAGGAACAAAAAAACTCAGTTCACATTTACGGGCAAAATAATCCCTTGTGACTGAAGGACCAGGTTAGTCTACACCTGTGTTCTGAAGATTTCACCTGGACGCAAAAGGATGAATACAGACAATGAAAATGTATGAATGATTGTAAAAAAATGTGACAAAACCATTGTAAATTATGTTGTTGTTTGTTTGTTTGTTTTTTTTACATTGTTTAGGCTAAATGGTTATCTGATGGATCTGTTAAAGTAATTGATGACTGTTAATCATTTCTTATTGCCATTGAAATCTATCTATGTTAACTCTGATCATGAATATATAAGATGATCTCAAACCACAGTCCCCAGAAGACCCATGACGTGGCGGCCGGCGGCGAGGGATCAGCAGGCGAGGAGGCCGGCGACGAGGAACCAACAGACGAGGAGGCCGGCGACGAGGAACCAACAGACGAGGAGGCCGGCGACGAGGAACCAACAGACGAGGAGGCCGGCGACGAGGAACCAACAGACGAGGAGGCCGGCGACGAGGAAACAGCAGACGAGGAGGCCGGCGACGAGGAAACAGCAGACGAGGAGGCCGGCGACGAGGAACCAACAGACGAGGAGGCCGGCGACGAGGAACCAACAGACGAGGAGGCCGGCGACGAGGAACCAACAGACGAGGAGGCCGGCGACGAGGAACCAACAGACGAGGAGGCCGGCGACGAGGAACCAACAGACGAGGAGGCCGGCGACGAGGAACCAACAGACGAGGAGGCCGACGACGAGGAACCTTGAGCCTTGGGAGCCGGCGGCGTGGAACCTTGAGCCTTGGAGGCCGGCGGCGTGGAACCTTGAGCCTTGGGGGCCGGCGGCGTGGAACCTTGAGCCTTGGGGGCCGGCGGCGTGGAACCTTGAGCCTTGGAGGCCGGCGGCGTGGAACCTTGAGCCTTGGAGGCCGGCGGCGTGGAACCTTGAGCCTTGGAGGCCGGCGGCGTGGAACCTTGAGCCTTGGAGGCCGGCGGCGTGGGAACTTGAGCCTTGGAGGCCGGCGGCGTGGAACCTTGAGCTTAGGTGGAGGCGTGTTCGCCTGAACACCCTCGGCAGAGTCAGGAACCGGAGGCGTGTTCGCCTGAACACCCTCTGCGGGAGTCGGGAACCGGAGGCGTGTTCTCCTGAACACCCTCGGAAGAGGCAGGAACCGGAGGCGTGTTCTCCTGAACACCCTCGGCGGAGTCGGGAAACGGAGGCGTGTTCTCCTGAACACCCTCGGCGGAGTCGGGAACCGGAGGCGTGTTCCCCTGAACACCCTCGGAAGAGACAGGAACCGGAGGCGTGTTCGCCTGAACACCCTCTGCAGAGGCAGGAACCGGAGGCGTGTTCTCCTGAACACCCTCTGCGGAGTCGGAAACCGGAGGCGTGTTCTCCTGAACACCCTCGGACGAGGCAGGAACCGGAGGCGTGTTCTCCTGAACACCCTCGGCGGAGTCGGGAACCGGAGGCGTGTTCTCCTGAACACCCTCGGCGGAGTCGGGAACCGGAGGCGTGTTCTCCTGAACACCCTCGGCGGAGTCGGGAACCGGAGGCGTGTTCTCCTGAACACCCTCGGACGAGGCAGGAACCGGAGGCGTGTTCTCCTGAACACCCTCGGCGGAGTCGGAAACCGGAGGAGTGTTCTCCTGAACACCCTCGGAAGAAGCAGGAACCGGAGGCGTGTTCTCCTGAACACCCTCGGAAGAGGCAGGAACCGGAGGCGTGTTCCCCTGAACACCCTCGGAAGAGGCAGGAACCGGAGGCGTGTTCTCCTGAACACCCTCGGCGGAGTCGGAAACCGGAGGCGTGTTCGCCCTAACACCCTCGGTGGAATCAGGAACCGGAGGGGTGTTCGCCTGAACACCCTCGGAAGAGTCAGGAACCAGAGGCGTGTTCTCCTGAACACCCTCGGAGGAGTCGGGAACCAGAGGCGTGTTCCCCTGAACACCCTCGGTGGAGTCGGGAACCAGAGGCGTGTTCCCCTGAACACCTCGGTTGGAATCAGGAACCGGGAAGAGTGTTCGCCTGAACACCCTCGGTTGAATCAGGAACCGGAGGCGTGTTCTGCCTGAACACCCTCGGTGGAATCAGGAACCGGAGGCGTGTTCGCCCCTGAACACCCTCGGAAGAGGCAGGAACCGGAGGCGTGTTCGCCTGAACACCCTCTGGAAGAGTCAGGAACCGGAGGCGTGTTCTCCTGAACACCCTCGGAGGAGTCGGGAACCAGAGGCGTGTTCCCCTGAACACCCTCGGCGGAGTCGGGAACCGGAGGCGTGTTCTCCTGAACACCCTCGGTGGAGTCAGGAACCGGAGGCGTGTTCTCCTGAACACCCTCGGTGGAGTCAGGAACCGGAGGAGTGTTCGCCTGAACACCCTCGGTGGAATCAGGAACCGGAGGAGTGTTCGCCTGAACACCCTCGGTGGGAATCAGGAACCGGAGGTGTGTTCGCCTGAACACCCTCGGAAGAGTCAGGAACCGGAGGCGTGTTCGCCTGAACACCCTCGGGAGAGTCAGGAACCGGAGGCGTGTTCGCCTGAACACCCTCGGAAGAGTCAGGAACCGGAGGCGTGTTCTCCTGAACACCCTCGGAGGAGTCAGGAACCAGAGGCGTGTTCTCCTGAACACCCTCGGAGGAATCAGGAACCAGAGGCGTGTTCTCCTGAACACCCTCGGAGGAATCAGGAACCAGAGGCGTGCTCTCCAGAACACCCTCGGAGGAATCAGGAACCCGAGGCGTGCTCTCCAGAACACCCTCGGAGGAATCAGGAACCCGAGGCGTGTTCTCCAGAACACCCTCGGAGGAATCAGGAACCCGAGGCGTGTTCTCCAGAACACCCCCGGAGGAATCAGGAACCCGAGGCGTGCTCTCCAGAACACCCTCGGAGGAATCAGGAACCCGAGGCGTGCTCTCCAGAACACCCTCGGAGGAATCAGGAACCCGAGGCGTGTTCTCCAGAACACCCTCGGAGGAATCAGGAACCCGAGGCGTGCTCCCCAGAACACCCTCGGAGGAATCAGGAACCCGAGGCGTGTTCTCCAGAACACCCTCGGAGGAATCAGGAACCAGAGGCGTGCTCTCCAGAACACCCTCGGAGGAAACAGGAACCCGAGGCGTGCTCTCCTGAACACCCTCGGAGGGATCAGGAACCCGAGGCGTGCTCTCCAGAACACCCTCGGAGCGGTATCTTTCGTGAGCCGATGAGGCGCATCCGTCTGGATGCCCTCGGAGGGAACTCGGAACCGAGGCGCATCCGTCTGGACGCCCTCGGAGGGAACTCGGAACCGAGGCGCATCCGTCTGGACGCCCTCGGAGGGAACTCGGAACCGAGGCGCATCCGTCTGGACGCCCTCGGAGGGAACTCGGAACCGGGGTTCCAGTTGAGCCTCTGAAGAGCGCTCAAAAACCGTCTCCACAGGGGACCTGGGCTCAACATTCCCTACGGAACTCCTCCCTCTGTTCCACCGACCCTGGGTCAACTCGGCTCCACCCGAAGGAAACGCCGGCGCCTGGCTGTGCTGGAGAGGATGAGGAGGCAGACCCGAAACCGGCCGTGGGCGGCAGGAGGAAGCGGCGGTCGAATCACCGAAGCTGGAGGCAGCACCAAGCGGGACAGGAGGAGCCGAGGTGCTGCAACTCCGAGAAGGAAGCAAGAAACCTCCTGGAGCCGATGGAGCAGCTCGGCGACGCCTCCCTCCTCGTCGCCGGGAAGCAGGAAGAGGGCCAGTCCCAGAGGGATCACAGATGGGTGGCAGATCGGCGGAAGGAGCCAGGGAGATCAACCGGTCAACCCAGGAGGCAGAAAGCCGCGGCGAGGGCGGCGCACCCCAGGCACCGCCGCAAAAGTCCAGCTCGTCGTCCAGGGAGTCGGAGAAGAGCTCCGGGAAGCCGTCGTCGTCCTCCTCTGAATCGTCATACATGGACGCAAGGAGGAACGACGGGGAAACACCAACTGCGTTTCCAGGAGGACGCCCAGAAGCGCGGCGATGACTCGAGGCCCGAGGAGCGGAGAGGCCGCCCTCCTCACGACGGCGGGGCCCAACACCGGGCGGACAGCGAACCAGCCGGAATCCGCAAAAGGGTGAGTCAGAATGGAGTCCTTGACTTACGCTCCAATTTATCAGTTCTCTCCATTCTTCCTCGGTGTGTTGGTACTCCGCTGGGTCCAGTTGGTCGGGTCGTACTGTCAAGTTCTGGCTCAAGGAGGACCCAGATGCGGAGCGGCGTTTGTGGCTCTTACGGCCCATGTTTATTAATTGTCCAAAAACAGACGAGAAGCACAGAGAACACAAACACTAGGGGAGGTAACGACAACAACGACCCGACGAGGACAGACAGACACAGAAGGGCATATATACTGTGGGAAGAGGTAATCACAAAACAGGGAACACCTGGGAGCAGAGGAGGGAAACACAGGGAGGACAAAAGAACAGGTGAAACAAACTAGGACTAATAAACTCAAACAGACTAGAAGGAAACAAACCAGGAGGAATGACCGACACAGACAGGGACGGATCATGACAGTGGCATGTAAATGCATACATCACTAACTATGTACTCAATGTCTTGTAGACAATGCAGTCTAACCGCCTACCGACACTTCCTCGAATGTGTCCTGCAAGGCGAGAGATTGGGTTGAGGACGTTGTCTCGTTCTACCCGCTTGTGTCGTGCAGGCAATTTGTCTAGAATATCCAGCTCCAGATGGCCAGTACTGCGGGCACCAAGAAGTTGAGGACGCTCAGAAAGAACTATAACGTGTTCATTTTTGTTGTTAAAAAGTTTTCGATAAATTCAATAACAGTCAAGTTGCTGTTGTCCTAAGAGTGGTGCTCGAAATTTATGTTTGATAGTATTTTGGTTATTGGATGATCTACATTTCATCAGTGGAACTACTAAACAACTGTTGCCTTATGACAATAGATAGCAAAATCAGTGTTTTTCAGTCATATTGTGGCACTCTAAATTGCAAATTTTTTGTTCTAAGTCAATTCACTCCCAAGTTTAGAATGATGATCTTCAGTGTAAACAAAAATAATTGAATACGTTTTTTAGTCACAAATATAAAAATTTTGTCATGAGTAAACAAGACATTTAAAGAACATCACAAAAACTAAACCCACAAACTTATATATATATACGTCTATTACTTACAGAATATCAAAAGGAATAAGATGGTATTGTCCCAGAACAGTAGTGATACAGATTGAATTTGAATTGGGTGCAATGTGAAGAGGTCTGAGAAGCGTACTCAAGTACTCTCTTGATGAGATCTCCAACAAAATGTGTTGTGTTTGCCATGAAGATTTTTTTCAATATCCATTGCTTGGATTTCTTGAAGTAGACTTGATTGAACCGTACTTCTTCTATAAATGAAAAGGAATATAATGAAACCAGAAGAACGAAAAAAAATCTGAATAAAGATTTTATTGCAGTAGAGTTCTCTCCCCAATGAATATATATATATATATATATATATATATATATATATATAGTAATATGATAATAATATATATATATATATATATATATATATATATATATATGTGTGTGTGTAATTGTTTTTAGGAAATAAAATGATAATTCAGTTAACTGTTCAAATTATAATTTTGGTTATTGTACTATTCGAAGAGGATACATGGTAACAAACTTGTCGCTGTGGTGGCTTGTTTCCTTTTTATAATGTTTTAATTATGGTCGAGGATGGCAAGGTGGGACCTCTCCCTCATTCCATGAAAACCATGGTTTGAAAACGCCTGACGCTGGTAATGTAATGGCTTTCCACCGGTTTTTCAGTGCCTGTGTGAAAAAAAAAGATTTGAAATAATACTGACACTAAAACAGAAACACTGTACAAATACATTGAATTACAGCTTATAATACCTTACCTCTATGTTCCCTTTACTCGTGGCACATGAATACCACATGTGGTTTACGACAGACCTGTGAATGACATTGAAATTAGTAATTTCAAACCTTTTAAAGTAATAGAACTTCTGCAACATTTCAAACCAACACTGACCTGGACCATGCAAGAAGATTTGCATTGTCCTTTTTTCCCCTTTTTCAGCATTTTATTCCGGAAGCCTGTAATCATAAATGCAGCATAATTTTAATTAGAAATCAAAATTTCACATTTTTAATGCATTGTGTATATTCAACATATACAAAAATGGAAAAAAACAAAATACATTTTGCTGTGTCCCAGATATCAAACTTTTCGATATTGACACAGAGTGGTCTGTGGTCATCACCTCCATGTCAAGCCCCAATTCCAAAAGCTCTGTCATTCCCATTTTAAAACCCAGTGGCTCCATGGCCCCAGAGCTAGTAGCCTCTGTTTATTAAAGAATCTAGTCTGATGAGTTAGATGCTATCAATGTTTTCAACATAGCATCATTTTTCATTATTGTTATGCATCAATTTCAGAATAACTTACTTGCACCAGTTCTGTATGTAGTATCTCATTTGTATCATCTAACATAAACGTGTAGTGACAGTACTTTGCATTTAGACCTGGTGAGTCACATTGGCCATCACCCGCCAAGTGTGGGAGCTTCCCATCCTCCTGTTCCAAATAAACCCTTGCCAAGATTTCTCTTCTTCGGTCTTCATACAAGTGCTCCATAGCAGGGTGTAAATATGTGCTCTGGATGGCATAAAAAGTAGTTTGTCCAATCATTTGGACACCAATGGGTGTGCACCAGTCTGAAAGTTCCGTGAATGTTCCACCCTTGAACAGAACAGCCGCCGCAGAAAGGAGATTCACCTCAGGCATTCCTCTACTATCAGGTGAAGATGTCCAAGCCCCTGAATGGCCCCCAAGACAAATCCGATTCACCTTCCTATGTGCCCCAGTATCAATGATGACCTTTGAAGAAATTGGTTTCCCACACATCTGGCAGAAAAGTGACATGAGGTTGGATTCATTTACAATAATCTTTTTTTCACGCCAGTCCTTTACACCTTCTTCTTCTGAAGATGATGATGTGGGGGGGATGGTTGAGTCAAGGTGATAGTTTTCGTTGGTTCCTCATAACTCCCCATCATCATCATTGTCATTTGCAGCGGGAAAGTGAACTTTATAGCTGTTTACCAGCTTATCAGCAGTCCGATTTCTCTTGCTTTTTTTCTACCGTGTCTGTTACTATTTCCACGGATTTTTACATTCCTGCTTCTTCTGGATTGGTGTTGTTATGACCACCCTACTACCCGATCACATACCTTTCTCCCAGAGGAAGAACGTGACGAACAGCATGGCACCTGCTGCTGCTGTGGATCATAATTGCGAACGGGACCGGCCGGCCGGATCCTGCTGTGCGCTGCTTGAGTTTTTCTTTCTTTCTCCTTGGACAACTGAACATCTTGATCAGAGGGTTGGCTAAATACAGTGGGGCAAAAAGTATTTAGTCAGCCACCGATTGTGCAAGTCCTCCCACTTAAAATAATGATAGAGGTCAGTAATTTTCATCATAGGTACACTTCAACTGTGAGAGACAGAATTTGAAAAAAAAAATCTAGGAATTCACATTGTAGGATTTTTAAAGAATTGATTTGTAAATTATGGTGGAAATAAGTATTTGGTCACTTCAAACAAGGAAGATCTCTGGGTCTCGCAGACCTGTAACTTCTTCTTTAATAATCTCTTCTGTCCTCCACTCGTTACCTGTATTAATGGCACCTGTTTGAACAGTCTTTGAATCAGTCTTTTTTGCTCTGAAGCCTCAGAGCTTTGAAGAATGTGTCATCATCTCCATTTCTTCACATGTGATGATTAGATGAATGATGAAAGAAAGTATCCAAGCACAGCTATAAAAGTCACGTGTGTGTTTCAGAGTCTACTTCTCTCAGATTTTCTGCTTCAGCAGTTGTAAGCTTGTCCAGAATCGGTCCCTATCACGCTCTTGCAATGACTGGCATGCACCCAAGTGGCTCTCTCAGTGACTTTCACAGCAGTGTAGGTTGCAAGCAACACCTGCAACGGTCCTTGCCAGCGTTTCCAGTGTCGTCTCCTCAGATCTTTAATCAGAACCCAGTCTCCAGGTCTGATTAGATGAAGTGGTCCCGCAAACACTTTTGACAGGGCATCCTTCACCTGTTGGTGCTCCTGTGCAAGAGTCTTAGAGAGATTTTGACAGTAAGAAATCATAGCATCCTCACAGAGGTCTGTAGGGCGATGCGGCTTTGCAAGTGGGTTTAAGCCCTTTAAAGGGTCAATGTGGTGCTGAGCAAAGAGTGAATGATGATCTTGATTTTGAGGTTCAAGCTGTGGATGCCCGACTCATATAAGGGAAGAGTACACACTCCGAGTTGTGTTGAGAGATTAGATTTTTTAGTGTGTACCTGATTGATACTGCCTAACATTGTGCCCCTTTTTCTTTCTTTGCTGTTGCGTTCATACATCCTGACTAATGAGAAACTGAACAAGAGGGCCACCTATTGGGGCTAGGGGCCGTCTCAAACTTTTTGCCTGCCGAGTCGTGAAGAGAAACAACAAGTGACACGACCCTAGGATGGAGGTTTCTTATCTTAGGCCACCAGCAGGATTTTTTGTTTGAGATGTTGTTCGAGTTCAGATAACGTCATTAAGATGGATGCTTAGATTAGATGATTCTGTTAGAAATGATTCAATGTGACATGTACTGATTTAGAACATTTGGACCACTGTTTTATTGTCTTCATTTTTGGAATACTGCCTGTCTCTTAGGTTAGTTACTGATTGTTATAGTTTATTGATTATTGATTCTCCTTTATATTTTGATTTGTCTTTGAGATTAGATAAAAAGGGGGGACTGTGGTGGAAAGAATTTAATGTTATGTACCTTCTGTACTTTGTAATCAACTGTGACCTGGTTTACTTAATGTTGTAGAATCAGTTTGAATGACTTATTAAGTGATGTCTTCACCCAGGACATGTTCAGAGAGTTTTGATAATGATAGTCCCTATGCTGTGTTAACATGGAGATGGTTCTTCAACCGGGCATCCTTAAAGATACACAAAGTTCTCAGCTTTCTAATCTAAGAGAAAGGCGCCGCAAAGTCTCTGATTTTAATCTTGAGAGTTGTACTTTAACGAGTAGAATAGATAGACCAAGATTGCTTGTAATAATATAAGCTTTGTGTTGTAAGACCGAGACAGGTCAGTATTCCACATTTACTGTGATGTGTTGCTGTCCTCCTGTACGATCAATTCAAATCATATTAAAACCTCCAAACGTTTAAAGGAATCTCTCTCATTTATTAAGAGTCTCAAAAATCTGACTACACCCCACTGCAGGAGGTCTACCAAAAAATACCTCAAATGGACTCAGGTTATTTTTAGCTCTTTTTCTCATCTACATGTAAAACAAAGGCAAAGCTTTGACCCAAGACAGTCCTGTTTCCTCACAACAGTTAGTAAGCTTGGCTTTAAGCGTGCCATGTTCTCGTTCTACAGCCCACCCAACTCCGGGTGGTAGGCACAATGTGTGGATAATCTCACCCCCAAGAACTCACCAATATCTTCAAGAGCCTTGCCCACAAAATGTCTGCCATTCTCACTGGAAATCCTGTGCGGGATTCCCCATCTTGGAAAAACGTCTCCCATCAAAGCTTTCACTACCGCAGCAGTGTCAGCATGTTTTGAGGGGAATTCTTCTGTCCATTTTGAAAACATGTCAACGATCACCAAACAATATTTTTTAACTTCAGCAGGTTGAAGTTTGATATAGTCCATCATCAGATGTTCAAAAGGTATCCATGGAGTCGGATGACCAGCAGGTTGAGTGGACACTATGCGACCCGCGTTGTGCATAGCACAAACCATGCAAGAATTAGAATATTTCTCAACAAAAGATGTGAAACGTTTTGTGAACCAATGTGTAGCAACAAGATCAAACATTCCAGATTTGTAACAATGATCCAGCCTATGACTGAGTTTTGCAAAATCTGGGAAAAAATGTTTAGGCAGACACGGCTTATTTTCAACAGAAACCCACACACCTACATCTTTTACACAACGTGCCTTTGTCCATGCATTTATCTCAGAAGAAGTGGCAAAGGTCTACAAAGCTGTTAGATCAGACACGTCAAGTGGCTCCTCTGCCTGCTCAAAAGCAGCACAGGTAGTTGTCATTGGCTGAACCGCGGCAGCTTTGGCGGCAGCATCCGCTCTGATGTACTCAAGAGAAACAGTATCCCTGGACCCCGCGTGTGCAGCATAATTCACCACTGCAATTTTGGATAGCAGCAAAATGGCATCAAGGAGGTCAGTAACCTGTGATGCATTCAAAATTGGCTTACCAGCAGACTTCAAGAACCGTCTGTTTCTCTACAGAGCTCCAAAATGGTGAGTCACGCCCACTGCATAGCTGCTGTCACTGTATATGGTAGCTGCTTTATCTTTAGCCAGCTAAGAGGCCTTCCTCAATGCAGCCAGTTCTGCGGTCTGCGCAGAGAAATGAGATTAAAGGCTTCCCGCAGACAAAGTAAAATGATCAGAGCAAACAGAATAGCCCACTCTATTTTTCCCCCATGAGTCTGAAAGATGATCCATCCACATATAAAACCATGTCTGGATTCTGCAAGGGCTTGTCAGTCAAATCTGGAAGGGGTGTACACAGTACCTCTAATTCTGTTTGACAATCAAGGGGTTCATCCTCAGTTGGCAGCAAGCTGGCAGGATTAAGAACATTGCACCTCTTAAAAGTTATGTGAGGCAAATCCAACAAAAAAGAAGTGTATCTGAGCCATCTAGCCACCGTGTGAAGTCCTCTGCTCCAACAAAATGATGGCAACATTGTGGGGTACAAACACAGCTAGTGGGCAATACATCACAATGTCTCTCGAAGCCAAAACTGCTTTTTCTGCTGCTGCTACAGCACTAAGGCAGCCAGGAAGACCGGCTGCAACTGGATCAAGTTTTTTGCAGAGTAATAAGCCACAGGTCGTTTCAAACCACAATGATCTTGAAAAACAGACGTCATGCAACCATTCTTTTCATCAACCATCTGAAAAAAAAAAGTCTGCATCTGTCAAGCTAGAACAGGAGGGCACTGCAGAACTGTTTTCAGCTCCTCAAATGATTGCAATTTCTCACGAGTCCACTGGATGGCATCAGAAGCCATCATATCTCTGCCATGAATCGACTCAGAAATTTGCTTCTCCAAAATCACATAGTCGATTATGAAGTTCTGACAATACGACGTCAAACCTAAGAAAGACATCGTCTGTTTCTTAGTGACTGGTCTAGGGATCTGTTGAATGGCAGCAACTCTCTTGTAAAAGAGGGAATTTGAACCTTTAGAAATGACATGACAGAGAAAGGTAACCTCTGATTTTAAAAACTGCAGCTTTGAAAAGCTAGCTTTGTGTCCATCAGCATGCAAATGCTTCAGCAATTTAACAGTATCCTCCTCACACTGTTCTTTTGACCGTAAACAAATCAGAAGGCAGTCGACGTAACTGATTAAGGTGGAGCCAGGAGACAGCTCCAGCCCATCCAAGCTCTCTTTCAACGCCATGTTAAAAATGGTAGGTGATTCCACATAGCCCTGTGGAAGTCTACTGAAGGAATACACATTTTCCTCAAACTCAAAAGCAAACCAAAACTGACTCTCTTTGTCTACTGGTACACTGAAGAACGCATTACTCAGATCAACAACTGAAAAATGAGTCGCTGAAGGTGGAACCTGAGACAAAATAGTGTATGGATTTGGGAAAACAGATGCTCTAGGTGTAACAGCAGCATTTACCCGCTTCAAATCCTGCACAAAACGCCACTCTTCCCCTTTATTTCTGGTCTTTTTCACAAAAACAACTTTTCCATCATCAACAGGTTGTCAATTACAAGAAACATTTTCATCATTAAACATCACCAAAAAATCTGACTGATTGTCACTTTCACTAGGTGTTTGATCACTAAAATCAAATTGATTTTCACTTTCACTAGGTGTTTGATAACTAAAATCAGACTGATTGTCACTCTAAGAATGTGTATAATCATACAATTCAGAATGATTATCACTTTCAAAATGTGATGCATCACAAAAATCTGATTGAATATCACTTTCAAAGTGAACATGTGTGTCTGGTTGTGTTTGTGTGTGCGTCAGACCTCCAAATCCATGTGCTGGCGAAACGGAGAATTCTCCTTCCTGCTCTGAACTGGAAGTCCTCCCCCTGATCAGTCAGCTTGTTCACATCCTCTGCATGGGCCACGACCCCGGCTTCTGGTACATTGGTCACTCCAATGGCCACGCACCCCACAGGAGAAACATCAGTCGTCATCACCTGATTCTCTGTTATTGTCGTTGCGTCGGTCTGGGAAAAACTGGCGGTGACATCAGTTTGTGTTCTCCTGTTGTCTCCTCCTCTCCGGTATTCACAAGAGCCTCTACGCTGACATTGGGGCGGTCCACCTCTGCTATCATTTGCAACTGCAGAATACCTTGTTAACGCTGCTTGGTGCAAGTCTGTTTCTCTCTTAGATAGCAGCTCGCTTTGTTTTCTGTTCAATTGACTCTCACAGTGAAACACATACTTGCGCAGATCAGCATAATTCATTCCAATATCCAAACCAATGTATTTGTCCATCACCGCAGCACAAAGTTCTGGCAGTAAAGCACCAATAATCTTGTCACAAAGCATTGATTCATAGGCAGAACCTACGAAGTTATCTTTTTCCAGTTTCTGAAGTCCACTGAACTGCTCGAAAGCTTCTTCTAATCTGAAGAAAATCATCTGCATCTTCTCCGCGTTTTTGTTTCACGGAGTGCAACTTAGTCAAGATCAGCCTTGTTGGAAATTCTTTTTCAATGGCCTTACAGAGCTTAGTTATAGCAGCAAAATACTCAGGGCTTACCTCTGGCTCGGCTCTGTTTTCGCCAGGCACAATCTTCGCACGCAGGCCTGCTGTGGGCAAACTGTCTCTCAGCTTCGCAGCGTTGGCGGCTTTAAGTTTGCGTTTCAGAATCCGAACAAATCTCTGCACCGGTGGGTTTAAGGACAAACAAATATCTTCGAATTCCGCCGCGAAGTCTCGTCCGTTCATGATTGCCGGCAGGCCCACGACCGCCTCGTCCCAGTTCATATCGCTCCAACCGCGGTAAACAAGCGTCCCACTCGCTCCTGCCACTTCAACCATGGGAAGAATCGGAACAACATCATTATCACCATTTTCAGTGTCTTTTACCTTACAGCTTTGCACGCGGTGGCTTGTCTATTCCTGGTCGCAGGCGGGGAAGATGGCTGCTGGGGCGGTTTTGTCACACGCTGTTGCGATAGGTCGGTTTGGCAGCCTCTTCTGGTAGTTCCTCTCTCTTTGCAGACTCTGCTTTTTCTTGTTTCCGATTTATCCAACAGCTGCTTCAGACATTCAAAGTGGTGTATAGCTCTCTGCAGAGCAGGGCTCCCTAGATCGTCTTCAGTTTCCTGCTTCTTTGTCCTCTGAAGCTCTGCTTTCGCCGGGGTCTCTGCACATACCATTGGCTGACTCGGCTGCTTATCACTGGGGCCCACCTCTGCTCTTTCGGGATAGGCTGGTGCTCCTGTCTGTTCTGGTGTTGCCATCGCCTACACCAGGAGCGGAGTCTAGGTCGTGGTCAGAATTGGTTAACCTTAACGCCTGCAAATCTGACAATAACTGTTTGGCAGAAACATATGGCGGGGGGCCTTGTATATCTTTTGTAAATCTACAAGGTTGTTTAGCGTCAGGAAGAGGAGGTTTTACGTCTGTATGTGGAGTGTGTAAGAGTGGAGCTGACAGCTGAGTGTCTGTGTGTGTAGGATTTTTAAAATAATTTTCATATTGTTTTTGCGCTTGGGTTCCAGCGACGTATTATCGCAGCGTCCAGAAATATCACCAGAAATACCTAGACCACCGCCCAACTTCTTTAAGCCGGCTTTCCGCTCACAGCAAATCCCTTCCTCTTTCCACACCCTCAGGATACGTTTTTGTTTTTCAATCTGTTTATACGAAGCTCCTCACAAGAAAGCCTTGGATTGTAATTTCTCCCCCTCTGAGATCAATCTCAATTTCTGCAATGACTACGCCCGATCGGGAAATCCCATTTAGAAATCCAAAAGTGAACAAATTCTAAACATTCTTTCCCATACTTATCTCGCATTGATAGACAGACAGCGCTGTTGGGAGCCAAAAGACTGTATTTTGCTGATCCCATTATGAAATGAGAATGAAACCCAGCAAAAACTCTTGTCAGTTAAATCTTTTAGAGTGAAATGATATTGAAAGACAGCACAGCATTGTGTTTACAAAAACCATAACACTGTGAAATGTTTACACTTCGCCAAATTACTGAAAATGTAATTATAAAAGAGGAAATCTCTCTCACCGGACGCTGGGTCCTTCCAGACAGCGTACGGAGGCCCAAGGAGGACCAAACCCTTGCTTCTCCGAAGATGGGAGGTCACGGGCTGGTCACTTGTTCCCAGGACGTACAGACGACTTGGTTCTCCATTGGAATCCGATCTGCCATTGGAAGCTGGTTTGGGCGCCAAGAGTGTAGTCAGATTTCAGACCCTTAATAAAATGAGAGAGATTCCTTTAAAAGTTTGGAGCTTTTAATGTGATTTGAATTGATCATACGGGAGGACAGTAACGCATCACAGTAGAATGTTAAATACTGACCTGTCTCAATCTTACAACAACAAGCTTATATTATTTCTAGCGACCTTGGTCTATCTATTTTACTCGATAAAGTACAACTCTCAGGGTGAAAATCAGATCATTAGCACCATTCTCTGGCCAGCTGAGCTAAAAGGCCTTGCAATATTAAAAAGGATTTCCTTATGAAAAAAACAAAAAAAACAACACAAATTAAAAAACAATTCTGACTTCAGACATTTTACTTGGTAACATTACTCTCAAGAGCATGATAACAAGAAAGGAAAATGTAAATTCATCTTGTAAAGTTTGAAATGTCACCCTTCTAGAAGATGTTTTTCTTATATTATTCAAATACTGGGTTGTAGCACTGGCCATTTTGATGGGGTGTGTTATACGCAACATGGTCTTAATAGTTACACTTTCTGGGCATGTAAGATGTATAATTTGTTAATCATATAAAGTAATTAAAAAGATGTTTTGATTGATGAGTGAGATGCAAGAGAGCATATAAAATGGACATTAGTGTTATTCTCAAACTTGAACTTGCTTACATAGCCTTTTGTGGGAATGATTTGATCTTATGTGGTGGCCTGTATGGGCTTGAACCCATTACCTTGGTGTTATTAGTACCATTTTAATTAAACATTAAAAAGATGTTTCATTTGTGAGAGGTAGCGGGATCGGTGCCTGTATTCTCCACCACCCCTCCTTGGGCTACGACCTTACCGCGGTGGAGGGGTTTGAGTGTCCCAATGATCCTAGTAGCTATGTTGTTTGGGGCTTTATGCCCCCGGTAGGGTCACCCATGGCAAACTGGTCCTAGGTGAGGGATCAGACAAAGCGCAGCCCCAAGACCCCTATGATGAATGACAGCGTTGGACCAAGTGTTCCCTCGCCCGGACGCGGGTCACCGGGGCCCGACTCTGGAGCCAAGCCTGGAGGTGGGGCACGTTGGCGAGCGCCTGGTGGCTGGGCCTTTACCTATGGGGCCTGGCCGGGCTTAGCCCGAGAGGGAAACATGGGCCCCCCTTCCCATGAGCTCACCACCTGTGGGAGGGGCCATAGGGGTCGGGTGCAGTGCAAGATGGGCGGTGGCCGAAGGCGGGGACCTTGGCGGTCCGATCCTCGGCTGCAGAAGCTGGCTCTTGGGACGTGGAACGTCACCTCTCTGGCGGGGAAGGAGCCGGAGCTGGTGTGCGAGGCTGAAAGGTTCCGACTGTACATCGTCGGCCTCGCCTCGATGCATGGCTCTGGCTCTGGAACTCGTCTCCTCGAGAGGGGTTGGACTCTCTTCCACTCTGGAGTTGCTCCCGGTGAGAGGCGCCGAGCTGGGGTGGGCATACTTGTTGCCCCCCATCTCGGCGCCTGTACGTTGGGGTTTACCCCGGTGAATGAGAGGGTAGCCTCCCTCCGCCTACGGGTGGAGGGACGGGTTCTGACTATTGTTTGTGCTTATGCACTGAACAGTAGCTCAGATTACCCACCCTTCTTGGAGTCCTTGGAGGGGGTGCTGGAGAGTGCTCCTTCTGGGGACTCCCTCATTCTGCTGGGGGATTTCAACGCTCACGTGAGCAATGACAGTGAGACCTGGAGAGGCGTGGCTAGGCGGTATGGCCCCTCCGATCTGAACCCGAGCAGTATTTTATTGTTGGACTTCTGTGCTCGTCATGGATTGTCCATAACGAACACCATGTTAAACCATAAGGGTGCTCATGTGTGCACTTGGCACCAGGACACCCTAGGCCGCAGCTTGATGATCGACCTGGTTGTCGTTTCATCGGACCTGCGGCCGCATGTTTTGGACACTCGGGTGAAGAGAGGGGCGGAGCTATCCACCGACCACTACCTGGTGGTGAGTCGGCTCCGGTGGTGGGGGAGGACGCCGGACAGACCTGGCAGGCCCAAACGTGTTGTGAGGGTCTGCTGGGAACGTCTGGTGGAGGCTCCTGCGAGAAGGGGTTTCAACTCTCACCTCCGGCAGAACTTCAAACACGTCCCGGGGGAGGCGGGGGACATTGAGTCCGAATGGGCGATGTTCCGTGCCTCCATTGTCGAAGCGGCTGACCGTGGTTGTGGCCGTAAGGTAGTCGGTGCCTGTCACGGCGACAACCCTCGAACCCGCTGGTGGACACCAGCGGTGAGGGATGCTGTCAAGCTGAAGAGGGAGTCCTATCGGGCCTTTTTGGCCTGTGGGACTCCGGAAGCAGCTGATAGGTACCGGCAGGCCATGTGGAGTGCGTCTCGGATGGTCCCTGAGGCAAAAACTCGGGCATGGGAGGAGTTTGGAGAGACCATGGAGAACGACTTCCGTATGGCTTCGAAGCGATTGTGGTCTTCCACCAACACTGTTTACAGTGGGGGCTGTGTGCTGCTGACCTCAGAGTTTGCCCAACCGGTCTACATGTGCTTTGTGGACTTGGAGAAGGCGTTCAACCATGTCCCTCGGGGTGTCCTGTGGGGGTACTCCGGGGGTACCAGGCCCTTTGATACGGGCTGTTAGGTCCCTGTCTGAACGGTGTCAGAGTCTGGTTCGCATTGCCGGCAGTAAGTCGGACTCATTTCCAGTGAGAGCTGGACTCCGCCAAGGTTGCCCTTTGTCACCAGTCCTGTTCATAACGTTTATGGACAGGATTTCTAGGCACAGCCAAGGTGTTGAGGCGATCCGTTTTGGTGACCTCAGGATCGGGTCTCTGCTTTTCGCAGATGATGTGGTCTTGTTGGCTTCATCTGAACGTGATCTACTGCTCTCGTTGGAGCGGTTCGCAGCCGAGTGTGAAGCGGCTGCAATGAGGATCAGCACCTCCAAATCCGAGACCATGGTCTTGAGCCGGAAAAGGGTAGAGTGCCTTCTCCGGGTCGGGATGAGGTCCTTCCTCAAATGGGGGAGTTTAGGTATCTGGCGGTCTTGTTCACGAATGACGGAAAAATGGAGCGGGAGATCGATGGACAGATTGGTAAGGTGTCTGCAGTTATGGCGTGCGCTGTACGGTCTGTCGTGGTGAAGAATGAGTTGAGGCAAAAAAAAGCTCTCTGTTACCAGTCAAATCTAAACGTCCCTACCGCCCTCATCTATGGTCACGAACGCTGGGTGGTGACCGAAAGAATGAGATCGCGGATACAGGCGGCTGAAATGAGTTTCCTCCGTAGGGTGGCTGGGCTCTCCCTTAGAGATAGGGTGAGAAGCTTGGTCATCCAAAGGGGGCTCAGAGTAGAGCCGCTGCTCCTCCACATCGAGAGGAGCCAGTTCAGGTGGCTCGGGCATCTGGTCAGGATGCCTCCTGGACGCCTCCCTGGTGAGGTGTTCTGGGAAAGTCCCACTGGGAGGAGACCCAGGGGAAGACCAGGGACTCGCTGGAGGGATTATGTCTCCCAGCTGGCCTAGGAATGCCTCGGGATTCCTCCCGAGGAGCTGGCCCGAGTAGCCGGGGAGAGGGAGTTCTGGGTCTCTTTGCTTAGGCTACTGCCCCCGCGACCCAACCCCGGATAAGCGGAAGATGATGGATGGATGGATGGAAGATTAATTTACACTGTCCTTTCTTGTTATCATGCGTTTGAGATTTATTTTACCAAGTAAAATGTCTGAAGTCAAGAATCTTTTTTTTTTTTGTAGGTGTAAATTGCCTGTCGTTACCCAATGTACACTACACGATGCAACACGCACAATTAAGCCAAAAGTCGGCACGATCCAGATAAAAGTCACACGAGTGACAAACCGGCTCAAAAACGCTCCAAAATCGCAGTTTACACCCGGCCTTAATAGTCTGCGATGAACGGGCACGAGCATGATGGAAAGTTGTTGTAGTGTGGCCGAGAGGTCTAAGGTGCTGCATTCAGGCTCTAGTTTCTATGGAGGCGTTGGTTCAAATCCCACCACTGCCATAGTTGGCTAAAGGAGCTCATTGTAGTGCTTACCTTTTAGCAGATTTTGAGGTCAAACAGCACTGGAACTTTTCTCACATCTTTACACACTGTTGTCTTTTCAAGTACTATAAAGCACAGTGACCTCAAGATAAACACTTTTGAAAACCAGGGGCCTATTGCACAAAAGTAGAATTAAGAAAGCCAGGATAACAGAACAGTCGCGGCTTGACCTAGTTGAATCAGTGCATCCTGGCTTAATCCGTTGCACGTTTGCTGAGCCAGGATGAGAACGCGCGGATATGTCAAGCCAGGTGTATATAGTTTGGATAAATGCGCGTTCACGGCATTCTTAAAAAGATCGTGAAATCGATCACAGACTCACCGATGCAAAAATGGACAAAACCCGTGCGGCATACTTTTCGCCTAATGAGCAACAGCTTCTTATGGAAACATATGAAGAAGTGAAACATATAATTTGTAAAAAAGGCAATACAGCTGCTGTAATAAAGCAAAGAGAGAATGCTTGGCAAACAATAGCGGACCGATTGAATGCGTAAGTAGTCCAAATAACCAGTGCTCCACTGAAACCCTCATAACTACAATTAATTTTACTTGTACTTACAATTCATTTTCAGTTACTTGTCATTTTCAAAAAAAAATGTATACTTTGCCTTAAATGTGTCCAGTGGACATGCATTTAACATGAAGAATAATTGCAAACACTTACCCACTATGTGCATCTATTTGATATATTTAGTTTCTTTTATGTCTCTAATCTGTTTAATCTTTTTACTATTACTATTTACTATCTATTTGTATGTAGGTTTTGTTTCTAATTGATTTGATGTAATCTATAATCAGATCATTTGCTCTATTTTTATCCATCTAATCTATTTTATCATTTGTATCTATCTATCTATCTTTCCTCTTAAAGAACAAACATGTCTGGCCAAATAAGGACTTGGCAGCAAGTCAAGATTAAATACAAGAATATTTTGCAGGCTGGTAAGTGACTTGTTTGCTGAGAACATAGGGGACATGTTTGCTGACATTTTATTATCTGTGCTGATTATAGCAATAAAAAAAAAGTCATATATCTGGTACGGGGGGTGGCCCTCCAACCCAAGACTTCACCCCAGCAGAGGAGCTGGCCTTGGACTTAAATAAAGGGAAGCCAGTGATTGAAGGGATCCAGGGAGGGACAGCCACTGACTCTGGCCCAGCAAGGGATACTGGCCTCTTCATACAATGTACATTATTGCCATACTACTGCACATGGAAAATATTGAAATCCATTTATATTTTGTTATGTGGACTGTGTGACTTTGCCTTATACCTTGCAGTGGCACTTTTGGAGCCACCAGACTATGATTCGCCGGTGAGTATTCTTTATTAAATCATAGGCTTTGCATGTTCTGTCAAAAATATCAATACAAGTAATGAATATGGCAGAGGGAAGCCACATCTACAGCAGTGGAGTGCACTTCTGCCGATGATGAGACCGTCTCGCTGGACTCCAGAAGGCTCGAGGTATCATGTCAATTTTGTGGAAATAGACACATTTTTTAAGTTTATAATAGATAAGAAGTCAGGGAAGTGGTACTAATAGAAAATATCATTTGTTAAAGGATCCTGACATTGGGCAGCCTGATAAGCAGCCTGGTAACATAGTGAGTATCACCTAAAGTAAATTTACATTATGCAAAAATTCTGCAATGCTAACTAAAAGGTGTTCACAGAATTCACAAACTGTCAGAAATCTCTACATAACGCATCTTAAGAGACAGATCGAGCTGACAGAAGTCAAGATTGATGTGAGTAAAAGAAAGCTGCAGGACATGGACCTTGAGATTCAAATTAAACGCAAGACACTGAGGAAACTAGAACTGGAAATCCAGAAACTAGAAAGAGAAGTAAGTGACTTCAGTTCATACTGTAACCATGACTGTAACACAATGTATTAATCATCATAATTTCTTCTCTCCAAAGCTCCAAGCTGACAAGTGATAACAGCAAAATAATAAAAGAAAAATATTCCAAAACCATTGTGGTCTTGTAAATTTTTTTATTTATGTCAAGTACACTTTATAGTTATTGATCCAGTGAAGTGGAACTAGAATTTGGGAAGATAACCACAGTGTGTGCTACTGATGCAAAATAAAATGCATGTATACATGAAAAAGTTATATAGCCTACATTATCCTTTATTAAGGGATGGGTTAAATCAAAACTAAATTAACTGAAATAATTTGCAATGTATTGTTCTCTAACAAGTCTACCATTTCTGTTATCTGGAAATATGGCAGCATTGTCCCAATCAACATCCAAAGCAACTCTGGGAGCCCTTTCTTTTCTTAGGCTGGCAATATTGTGCAGCACTGTGCAGGCAACTGTCACGTCGCATGCTCTGTCTGGGGAGACCCTCAGGTGGTGCAGGCACTGAAATCGTGATTTCAGGAGGCCAAAGGTCATTTCAATTCGAGCCCTGGTTTTGGCATGGGCATGGTTGTAAGCTTGCTGTGCTGGGGTTTGGGGGTCTGTAAGGGGAGTCATCAGAAATGTCTCACAGGCATAACCTTTGTCCCCCAGCAGCACACCAGAGAACTCACCTGTGAATACAAAAGATAATTCTTAAAAGTACTGTACTCTTGATGTTCAAGGTGCTTAAAAAAAATGGGGTGGCTTACCTAGAGAGAGTCTCTGGTAAATTCTACTGGCCCGAAAGATTCTGGAGTCATGGACTGAGCCAGGCCACTTTGCCTCTAAATTTGTGATAAGGCAGTCAGCATCACAGATCATCTGTAAAAATATATAGCCTATTAAGGTCATTTAATACACAGAATTATTATGTAGCTGACAGTAACCATAACTCATTCTTACCTGAACATTGACACTGTGGAAGGATTTCCTGTTCACATAATCTCCCTCATGTTCCCCTGAGGGGCGTTGGATACGAATATGGGTGCAATCCACTGTACCAATTACATTAGGAAAAGCTGTAACACAAAATAATGAGTGTCATACTGTGCTAATGTAACATTTTGTAGTAATCTGTTATTATTCGTGTTACCTGCAATCTTGTAGAACTCCTCTTTGATGTGGATGAATCTTCTGTGGCCAGGGATGGTGATAAATATGTGCACAAGAGATTTCAATGCCAGACTTACATTTCTTATTGTGCGACAAATGGTGGCTTTATTGAGGTTTTCTGCATCACCGACAGAATACAGAAACATGCCACTTGCAAAGAATCGCAGTGCTACGCAGACCATCTGTGGGACAGTGAGAGCATGGCTCCGTGCTGCCCTGTGCTGTATGTTTGGACCCAGCAGCCTACACAAATATCTAATGCCATCATTTGAGAATCTGTACCTCTCAGTCAGATATTCGTCTGAAAAGGCCAATGGGTCTGCCCTATCTCGGAAGACTCTTTCATGCCTGAATGCTCGTCTGAGTATTAAAACTTCCTCATCAACTACATCATTCAACAAAGGGCAAGCCATTGTGAATGGTAAACACACAAATCTTTAGTCTATATATACTACATATTGACCTCGTTACGGACTTAATTGAAACCACATTTGCAACTTCATGAGCCATTTCTTATTATCTCATCAACTGCAATAAAATATAATATATTGATATTTTTTTTATCATTCAACAGTACATTTCTACTCTATACTTGCATATATAGATATACATAGTCTATATTCTATTTCTCATATTGTATAGTATAGTTCTTTTGCACTGTGTTGGCATTCATTGTGGACAGCAAAGTAATAATTGCTCAGGAAAATCTGCTTTCCTCACTGTGTATGACAATAAACGCTTTAAATCTTGAATAATATATATATTCATCAAACCTCTGACAGTGAAATGAACAGCAGTTTTCAATAATAACTAAAATACAGTACGCATAATTAGATGAATGACTTTTTTTAAATAATCTTTTTTTTTTTAATGCAGGACCATGAAATGACCAAAACACATTAATATCTAGTAGGATTTAGGGAGGAACTAGCCGATAAATCACTAGGATTAATCTTAGCCTGGTTGTTAGCTGCAAAGTGTAAATCTCCATAGTAACTTAATGTAGATTAATTTAGCCTCCCTTCATGCAACCGAGTCAGGGCTAAATTCAGCCAGGATAACTGGAAAATCCCAGCTTAATCCCTTATCTTGCTTTTGTGCAATACCCCACTGCTGTGTATCTTTCCTCGTGTTTTTCTAATGTGCTTTTCTAGACAGAAACATGAAAGAAACTCACAAATTCCCAATGTCTATTTGACAAAACAACAAAGCAGAGTGGTGTAGCAGGAGCGCGCTGGGCCCATAACCCAGAGGTCGATGGATCAAAACCATCCTCTGCTAAGATTGTCTGCTTTGTGTCCAGCTTTAAGTGCATGTATTTCAATTCTCTTGGACGTGAGCCTAGTACCTAAGGATATTGAAGAAGTGTGATAAAGGCAACAGGTGGTCTCTGCCCTGCCTGGATCTCAAACAAGTCATTGGTTTCAACTGGAATAAGTACACAATTCAAGGAAACAAAGCATGTTAGAATGTATCTACACTAACATTTTTGTATTTAAATCTAAAACTCATACGTATTTGCAAAAAATCTTGACATCCTCCAACTGTAGACAAAAGGGAATTGGCTTAAATGGAAGAGCGCTCACTTTGCGTGTGAGAGGTACTGTGATTGTTCTCTGTATTCTCCATAGAAACCATCCCTACTCTTTCGTGAAGGATTCTGTGGGAGAATAATTACAGATGATTTAGTCAAAGATAAAAGAAAGTGGCTTAAAAACCCCATTTGTACATGTCTCTTTGCTGACACTTTAAAATGCCCAACACAATAAAGCTTTAAGCTATTGAAGGTAGAAAAGTTTGAAAATCAGTCTGTCCTTCGAGCCGGAGTTGAACCAGCGACCTAAGGATGTCCACATTTGCTCTCTACAGTCCTCCTTTCTACCAGCTTAGCTATCGAAGGTAGCAAAAGCTTTCACTAACGACATGCCACACGACGTTACCGAGCTGACTCGGTAGCGCATTTATCTGCAATAACTATTATGGAAGAGTTTGAAATGAGATTAGTTGCCAAAGTTAACAGACCCTAAGTGTCCAAGTCCAGTCCTTGACCAGCTTTCATGTTTTTGAGATTTTCCTGCTGTAGCACAGTTGATTCAAATTGTTTAATGTACACAAAACGATCTTGTGGAGCCATATTTTAATGGAGTCATTTGAATCAGGTGTATTGATTTTGAGAAATATGTTTAAAATATCTCTCAGAACTTGTCTATCACATTTTGGAAGTCTGGTTGCTCTTTTCTGGTAGAATGAGTAAGGATTGGTTCATGAGAAATTTACAAAGTGCATATTCTGTCAAAAGGAATGCCGTGAGCCAAATTCGAAACGAGGTTGATGCGACCACAACGCAGAGTACTAACCACTATACGATCACGGCTATTTGCTGCCACATCATTCTTGTCAGTCCATCGTTACTGGTACACCTGACAAAGGCAAACCTTTAATTCTTGACAGTCATGGAAGCTTTGTGCAATATATTTGTTCCCATGCTCGACACCTGTCCAATTGTAGTCCTTCCAGGTCTGCTTCCTTCAGGAATCTCAGTCTTTTACTTCACTCATACAAGTTACCCAAAATTTGTAATTAACGTTAAGGCATGCTTTCAAGCTACACAAAGGTCTTACAATGATGCGTTTAGTGTAGGACGGTTTATCACGGCAGAGAAGGGCCAACATTTTCACACATGATGATTGATGATAAACAGCGATGTACCCTTTTGATTTTATTGTTTGTTGAAAAGTTTGAAAATCAGTCTGTCCTTCGAGCCACAGTTTAACCAGCGACTTAAGGATGTCCACATTTGCTCTCTACAGTTCTCCGCTCTACCAGCTGAGCTATCGAACGTAGCAAAACCTTTCATTTTATCTTTTGAATCTTGTTCACTAGCAGGGACCACGCCACAGATTGAGAATTTTAACAGTTTATTGAAGGCATGGAGAATTGAACAGTCTGAGGAGGGACATCGGAGACCCAGGGGAAGACTCAGTGTGGGGGTGCAGTCTTCGAGAAATCATCTTTCCGAGCCTGCTCAGAACCCCCTCAGACAAAAGCATATACAATGTGCAAGGCACAGAGAAAGTCATCTCGAGGCCCTTTATGAGAGGTCGTTGCAATCCAATCAGATAAAAGTTTGTCTGAGTAAGGAATCCCAGCAGATTACCGAGTCGTCAACGCGGGGTTGAGCAGTTCCTCAGCAATCCCTTGTACTGAGCAAGGATGTAGCGACTGTGGAGAGGAAAAACTCCCCTTTAGCGGGAAGAAACCTCTGGCAGAACCTGGCTCAGAACAAGCGGTCGTCCGCCACGACCGTCTGGGGGTCTGAGGAGACAGAAAGCAGGGGGCGTTGTAGTTGAGCAGGACGCCGGACCGGATGGAGCTTGTTCTCCGACAGTCCGAGCCCACGACGGAACATCTGCGGGAACGGCTCGGGACCTAAACGAGAGATTGGAAGAGTTAGTAGAGGAGTGAACAGGGGCACAGAATGTGGAGGCTGTGTCCGATGGACGCTGCTGAGAAAAAAGGGGGAAGGGTAGAAGGGGCGGGTCGGCAGTTACCCAGGAGAGAAGGAACGGGTCGGCAGTTACCCAGGAGAGATGGAACGGGTCGGCAGTTACCCGGAAGAGAGGGAACGGGTCGGCAGTTACCCAGGAGAGAAGGAGCGGGTCGGCAGTTACCCAGGAGAGAGGGAACGGGTCGGCAGTTACCCGGAAGAGAGGGAACGGGTCGGCAGTTACCCGGAAGAGAGGGAACGGGTCGGCAGTTACCCGGAAGAGAGGAAACGGGTCGGCAGTTACCCGGAAGAGAGGGAACGGGTCGGCAGTTACCCGGAAGAGAGGGAACGGGTCGGCAGTTACCCGGAAGAGAGGGAACGGGTCGGCAGTTACCCGGAAGAGAGGGAACGGGTCGGCAGTTACCCGGAAGAGAGGGAACGGGTCGGCAGTTACCCGGAAGAGAGGGAACGGGTCGGCAGTTACCTGGAAGAGAGGGAACGGGTCGGCAGTTACCCGAAAGAGAGGGAACGGGTCGGCAGTTACCCGGAAGAGAGGGAACGGGTCGGCAGTTACCCGAAAGAGAGGGAACGGGTCGGCAGTTACCCGAAAAAGAGGGAACGGGTCGGCAGTTACCCGAAAGAGAGGGAACGGGTCGGCAGTTACCCGAAAGAGAGGGAACGGGTCGGCAAGACCCTGCAAAGAGCGGCGACGGGTGGGCAAGACCCTGCAAAGAGCGGCGACGGGTCGGCAAGACCCTGCAAAGAGCGGCGACGGGTCGGCAAGACCCTGCAAAGAGCGGCGACGGGTCAGCAGGTACCCGGAACCTAGAGGGAGGGGAAGGGAGGGGCGAAACAATCGAGCCAAACGAGGGATGAAGAGCGGGCAGAGCTTATAAGTGTATCGTGATGTGATTAGAGATGTAGGACAGGTGCGGGGTACCGGAAGAGTTGATTAAGACTAATTACGAAGTGGTACGAAGTGGATCTGAAACGTGGTCCCTGCTCCCGAACCTAAGTCAACAAGTTAACTCCATTTTATGAAATGATTTTGTATTTTTAGTTTTATTGTTTAATGGAAATTGGAATATTATACATGTTACAAACATTTAAGAAAAAAGGTAAACTGCCATGTAGAGGAAGTAACTGGAGTTTTAGTTACACAAATTAGTTTGACTGTGTTTGACTCATTCAACAGAATCTGACAGATGTTCTTGAAGCATGAACTGTTTCATTATTTACAACCAGAATATCTTGGCCAGTTAGCCTTTTTGGGTTGGTTTAAATAGGAATCATATAAAACAAAAGTCACTTTCAAATGTAGATTAGACTTCGAGAACAAATAAGTACTTTAGGTTTGGTCATTTCTAACAATGAGCGACTACCTTGTTACTATTACATTCATTTGATCAGGGAATGACACATGCCTTTCCTGCACAGTGACCTTAAAGTCCCAGAGAAATGTGTAAAGGAAGCTGTTTAGTCATTTATTTATATCTTGGATTTTTATTTATTTAAATAAACATGGACAGAATTTGAAGTATGGTACACTGAAGACTATTCTTTGTAGGATTGTGTTATGTTAAACAAATAATACTATTCTCTGAATTTGTTTAAATGGTTGATGTTATTAGCTTTGATATTTTTTGTCTGAGTCAGCTTGTAATATCACTGTGGGCACAGTTTGAAAAGAAGGGGAGTTTGAAACTGGATCTGTGCTGGTCATTGCTGGGAGGAGCATCACAGGTAACATTGATAAATAGTAGAGCATCTTAGTTGAACATATTTTGTAGCATAATTATGGTAGGAGACATTACTATTTGATTAAAGGGACAGAGTCTGGGAAAAGTGGTGTGAAGTCTGAATTTCAAAGGGGTTTAGTTCAATATGAGCTATTCGTCTCAACCTCAGTGAAGCGAAACCAGGAGAGCCACTTTTCCATAGAGACTGTTTACAAGAGAAAAAAAAAGAAAGAGGATAGAACCTTTGCAGATGGTTATTGCTTTTATTTTTGATATTGCAATTTTTTAGTGGTGCTTTAGAACAGCAATATCTAACAGAAAAATCCAGCCTTTTTTTAATTTAATTTAATTTATTTATTTACTTTGTGAACAGACCGCAAAACTTTGAAGAAAAAAATCAATGAATGATATCGATACAGTTTATATCGGAGGAATAGACATTATGTTATTAATTGTTATGTTTGCTCTCAGACACCAAATTTTGTAGGACATCAACATAGAGCATACTGATCTTACTGATTAATTTTCAGATATTTTACTCACCTCAAGGAGTTGGGAGACTGTTGAGACTGAAATGTATTGCCCAGGAAGGAAGTTAAATGGGTGAGGAAAAGATTTTCAGTTACACCCACGGTAAGGATAAGATTGACAGGGAGACGGACGTAAGTTAGGGTTAACCTGGGTATTTCAGCAATCATTATTACATTTGAGATCAGACCAGAGACCTATTTGTTTGAAAATGTTTTGAAAAAATCTGGTCATGCTTTGCCAAATCCGGGACATGGGAAATATATCACAATGATTTTGTATACAAATCTATGAGCAATGTAGTTATGTGTACTTTGTTCTGACTCAATCCAAAGTCACAGGTAAAAGTGTGCTCCATTTTGAGACTGTTGACGCAAGGGGAACTTGCCCTATTGACAATCATCTGCTTCTCTGTGGATATCTGTTCATATCTGCCTTTGACCTGGACAGGCAGGAGGACTTGCTGAATTTAAAGAGCATTCTTTTCTTTGTCCGCAGTATAGAATCAAGAACCGGAGGAGGAGGAAGTGCACTGCCACTGCTCCAAATCACCGTATCTGGACATTTTAACGTTTCACCAGAGCACAAGCTATGGAGTGATGGACAGAAAAGTGATTCTATTTTCCCATGGGCCGGGCTTGGTAAGATTATGTGGAGATTGGAAACTCTAAATTATAGGTTTACTAGTTTTGTTAATTCATTCCTGGCAAGTTTAAAGGGTCTGACTGCTGAAATATAAAAATTCAGGTTAACTGCTTTGCAAGATAGATTAGTTTTACGCATATCATGAAATATGCTATTTCTGAATATATAGCTAATGTTATAGGCCTTACAGACTGTTCAGAGGGCTGATAAAAAAACAAAAAAACAAATTCTGTTGAGAATCCTGGCATCAAATAGCATGATAGTATTAATTTTTGTGTTACTGAAATTTGTGTTTTGCTCCATGTTGTAAACAGGAGTTTGGCTAACTTGGGATTCTTCTTATGTTTTCTAGTGCCAAATTTAGCAATTTGGCAAAGAGGGAAGAGCTGAGTTCGTACTAGCACTAAAATGATGATTAGAGAAATTATTACTATTATTATTACTAATTGTGTTGAAGGTAAAGAATGGGGAATGGATGAGATTTCTGTTTTGTTTGTTTGCAATTATTATAGCTTTTATTTTTTATTTTTTTCGATTTACCGGAATGGTGTGTTTCACTGAAGTAAATTAGAACCTTCTGGTTTGCTTAGAGGATGATACCTACACAGAATTCTTTTTGGTTTTTCTGATCTTATTTTTTGTTTTCAGATGTTTTAGGAATTGGATAATCATTAACCCTAACTTATATAATTAGATGAGTCATACATGTATGTTTGTAGTTCTTTGAGCTCATTCACAGACACCCGGACACTTTGGAGATTACTCTTCTTCATTTTTTGTGGAGAATGAAATACCTTTCTGACACATTATAAACAACAGAAAATTGGTCGGCTCCAGGCTGTTTGGATCAAAACAATGTGGAGGATGATGGACAAACAAGAGCGTCAACAGGTAAAACACTGCACGTAATGAATGCTCTTTGTCATGAATTCTTGCCGACCACTGGTGAAATGGTTGGAGATTTAAAGTGATTATTTGATGAGCTCACTGGACCAAGAAGCAAAAGGATTCAAGAAATAAGGAACAAAAAAAACTATATTCACATTTACGGGCATAATAATCCCTTGTGACTGAGAAGGACCAGATTAGTCTACACCTGTGTTCTGAAGATTTCACCTGGACGCAAAAGGATGAATACAGACAATGAAAATGTATGAATGATTGTGGAAAAAAAATGTGACAAAACCATTGTAAATTATGTTGTTTTTTGTTTGTTGGTTTTTATACATTGTTTAGGCTAAATGGTTACAGGTTGATGACTGTTAATCATTTCTTATTGCCATTTAAATCTATCCATGTTAACTCTGATTATGTAAATATAAGATGATCTCATATATTAATGAGATCATGGTAGGGATTTGAGTTATATTAAACGTTTATTAATGTTTGATTAAGGTGTTTTAGTTACCATACTTTTAAATTATACTTTTAAGATTGTTTTAGAGGTATTTTGCAGAGTCAGCTCTTGTTTGGGTCAAGGAAAAACAGTACATTGAGCAGGAAAGCACAGGCAGATAACATCACCATACAGTTGACAATGGAAGGATGCAGATAAAAACCACATAAGATAAGATACCACACTCTTTGTCAGCAGAAGATCTAGTTAGAGCTGGTTTGTAAAGTCAGAATAACAGGAAGGTCATTAGTTATGCATGCATGGTTGTAAGGAGGCTGGTCTTGACAAAAGTTTGAATGAACCAATCATGTTTCGTGTCCCATATGTAAAGCTATAGCGGAGTTTCTCTAACTTTGTGTTAAAATATAAAACTTAATGTTTCTATTATATACGTTGTCATTCCTCCTAGGTAGGGTGACCCAGAGTGTGAATAATTTATACCACTCTGTAAGCTAAATATTTGATTTGTTTTAAGCAACCCTGTGAACCTGTATTTGATTTCTTGTATTAAAATCTAAAGAAAATTAAATTACTCTCGTCTCCTCTCTGATAAAAATGAACACGCATGGAATTTATAGAGTTAAAGTTTAAATTGAATATAGAATAACATCCTTCAATACAAACACTGCAAAGACATTCCAGGATACATCAAAGTGTCCATATTTTACAAACCAGGTCATGACCCCAGATAAGGAAAAGTCATAAGCTTTCATGAAGAAAAACAAAGGATGACCAGTACTTTGGCCAACACAAAAACTGGAATGGCTCAAATTGACCCTTAACATAATATAAAAACTTTCTATAGAATTATGGTTGCCGCGCTTCTCTGCCTCATACTTTGTGCTCCCTGCGTAATTGATGGGGATGTTTGGGCGCCCTCTTAGAGATGTGGAGGAAGGAGCAGCCTTGTTGTCCTGAGCGGGGTTGGGCGGATGATCCTCCTATTTCCTCATAGCAAAGGGATCATTATTTGGTGTTGTGTGTTTATCTATGTGCAACCTGTTCTAACAATCTTTTTCTTATATCGAGGGAACAAAGAATGGAGGTCATCCAGAGGAAGAGGAGTGGTGACGTCTGATGGGGAGTGGGGTTTTTGCTTCTCTTCAGAGGTGCCTGGAGGAGGATGTTATTGCTGTCTGAATGACAATTTAGTGGAAGGAAGAAATACTGCAAGGATCACCCTTTCACCAAAGGAGCATAACAGTAACTCAAAGTAAAAAACTTGGTTGGATAAAATAAATCCTCAAAGAAAACATTGTAAATAGTACATTGGAAGAGCTCTGGTGCACCTTGTCTGTGGAATTAAAATGCAAAGAAGGGATTCAAGAAAGCCGATGAACACTCGTGGCCATTAAAGATCAGCTTTAGCGCTCCTCTATTCAAAAGACAAAAGACAAAATGAACTGCTGTCTCAAAATAACATCTTTGAATTCTAATGGATTACGAAATATGGACAAACTCAAATCTTTACTAAAACAAACTGAAGGGGACATAATTTGCTTTCAAGAAACTCACTGGACTACTGAAAAGAAAGACGAGGCTTCTAGAACTTGGACAGGTAAGATATTTTCTGCGCTCTACTCTATGAAGTCGTGTGGTGTTGCCATAATGGGAAAGGAAAATATAGTTCAAAGTGAACATTTAATTTATAGTGATACAGATGGAAGATTATTAGTATTGGATTTTTGTTTTAACAATATGGAGTTCAGATTAATTAACATTTATGCCGGCAACGATGCAAATGCCTGGAAATTGTTCTTTGAGAAAGTAGAGCATTTTAGCAACTCCAAAACTATCATTGTGGGAGATTTCAATGTCAAATTATCTAATTTAGATATTGGCTTATATGATAAACTTAGGACTGACAGCTCAAGAACTAAGCTAAAGGAAATAATGAATAACAAAAATCTAATCGATATATTGAGACTGGAGAACCCTTCGGTTAGAGCCTTCTCCAGAAGACAATTAGTCTTAAATTCTTTGAAACAAACGAGAATTGACTTATGTCTAGTCAGTAGCAAAATAATCAATCTGACAAATAAAATGTATTACAGTTTTTTATCTCATAGAGATCACGCATAATTTACATTAACAATTGGAACAAAGATGAGAATGAGAAAAGGTGGAACATGGTGCTTGAACAATAATTTAATAAGAGATAAAAAATGTAGACAAATGATTAGAGAAGTCATAATATCTGAAATATCTGATAGAGAGACACATGGTGACAAATTAATATGGTGGGAAGAACTAAAAAAACGGATCAAAATCAAAAGTATAAGTGTTAAAAAGGCCATTCTACCTTATGTATTTCTTTATTTTGTTGTTAGCAGTTTGCTATTTGTTAACTCAGCCATTCGTCAGTTATGACAGTCAACCAATCAATCTTTCTGGTCACCCTTGATCAGTTCCATCACCTAGTGGGGTCGGGCCCTTGATTCTGTTCTGTGGGACACGGTTGCCGATGTGGAGCTTAAGGGTTGGTGGTGACTGCAGGGGGGTCCTTGGGGGTGGGTCCGCTTGCGGTTGGGGCGGTAGGTGCCGTGACTCTCGCCTGGGGTGGGACTTTGGGGGCTTTGTGTGGTGACTCCTAGTGGCTGCATGCGGGGCCTTAGAGGGGTCATGCTGGCGGACACGGGTTACTGGCCTGGTGCTGTGCTGCTCTGGGAGGGTCTGGGCTGGGCCTGGGGCTCGGGGTTCTGGGGCGGCGTGCCCCCCGGTTTGGGCCCTGGCTGGGGCTTGGCCGGGGGGGGGGGCTGTGGTCGGCCGGTGGTTGGCGGGCGGTGCTGCCTTTTCCATCTCCCCGGGCTGGTTCTTGTCGCTTTCTCCCCGGTGGCCCCTTGCCGCGCCTGCGCCTCGGGTGCTGAGGTGGGGGCCTCTGGCCGGTGTTGGTCGGCCTCCGCGGTGACTGACCAGTTGGTGGGGTGTGGGCTGGTGGGTGGAGGTGCTGGGTTTTGTTGCCTCCCGGCCATCGGGCGGTAGTAGCAAGGCTGGAGGATATCGGCCTGGGGGTTGGCCGCCTGGGGCTTCTGTCTGCTCACGGGCCTGGCGCGACGGGTCCGGGGTACCCGAGTCGATTGTGCGGCGGGTTCCGGCCTCGGCGCGGGGGCCCTCGGACACTGGCGGTGCCTGGGGCGTCTCTTATTGGCGGGGAGGCTTTTTATCATCTAGCACAGGCGTTCTTTTTAATGGGGTGCGCTTGGGACGGGAGGGGGGAGGGCGTGGAGGGGGAGGGGGGGTTAAACTCAACCTGCATGTCTAGTGACGTGTTTTGTTGGCAGTGTGAATGTTGGGAAGGATTTAGGTGTGCCCCTGGGGTGGGGGCTGGTGGATTGCCGGAGCCCCCATGGGGCTCGGGGATGCCGCTGCCGTGGGCCCCGACTTGACGTGCTGGGGCCCGTGTGGGGGCCTTGGCGGTCTGCTTGTCCCCATCCTGTTGGGCAAAGGGGTCTGTCTCCCGGGTGCAGGGGCAGGGTGCTTTATTGGGGCATCTGTCCCTGGGCCTGGGAGTATGGAGTATAGTGTACGTATAGGGGGTATGAGTGAGTGTATAGCGTCCTTTTTTCGTATGTCCTGTATTTGTAAGAATGTGTACGCATGAGAGGGAGGGTACGTATGAGTGTCTCTGTCTGTCTATGTCTACCTGTCAGGTTGGGTGTTTGGCTTCCCTCTGGCCTGATGCGTCTTCTTCCCCTCAGTTACTCTCCGTCGGTGATGGATGCTCCTGCCCGCTGGTTGATGATGGCTCTCGATGCCCGGGGCCGGGGGTCCCGGTTGCGGCCCGGCTCGGTCCTGGTGCATGTCTGGCGGGTCCTGGGTGGTCCGGTGTGTCAGGCGGCCGCTGTTTCGGGCCGACGTCCTCCTTGGATTGACTTGTGCACCTCTTATGGGGGTGCCGGGGTTGTAGAGTAGGTTGGTGCCGTCCGGTGGATCGGTGGGGACCGTGCCTGGCGCCCAGGTCACCTGCTGGTTCCAGGACTTCTGCTGGCTGGTCGGTTCATCTGGGGGGGGCTGTCCGGCATTGGCTGGGCCCCTGATCTTGGCGCCCTGTGTGGGGCGGGATCTGGACCCAGGAGCTGGAAGATCTGGATGTCCAGGTGCCGGCTGGGCGCGGCCTGGGGAGGGCGTACATCCGCTGTGGCTCTTGCTGTGGCTCCCTGGCGTGTGGGTGTGTGGGGGCGGGCCGGGTTGTTGGCGATGGGTATTGGTCCGGGGTGGCGGCGGCATGTGTAGTCCGTCGGTTGGCTGCAGATCCCCTTTCCCTGCGGCGGCGGCGGGGGGCCCTTGTCGGCTGGTCCCTGGTTGGGGCCCCGCTGGGGGGCGGGGTGCCCCTGGACCCGTGGCCTCCGGGTCCTGATCCGGGCCCGCCCTGGCGTAGCCGGTTTCCGGCGGAGCCCGTGGGCTCGTCACTGCGATCTCTCGGGCCCCAGCATTGCGGCTGGTGGGTGTTCCCCTGGGGCTTCCATCTGTTCCTCTCTTGGTGAGTGATCGACCCTGCGCTGATCCGCCTGTGGCCTCTGTACTCTGTGGGACCCTGGATGCATACATCTCTTGCCTCCTCCATGTCTGTGTCGATTCCTGTAGGACGGATTGACGGTTCCTTACACCAGCTATCAATCACTTGCATGGGGAAACCTTATTCAGACCTGCATGCTCGCACACACATAGGTGTGGGGACATTGGTGTGGACGGACATATCTTAAGCTGAGGTTATCATCATTAGTTAGTTGTTCACAGGAGCTTACCAGAAACATTTGTATTATGTTCATTAATCCATGCTTGTGTGTAGTGAATGTGTAATTCTTAGTTTATTCTACTAGATCCGAACTATTGGTTTGGTTCTGTACAGTTTGTTGTTTTTGTTTTGTATTACTGTTTCTCTGCCGTCCGGCAGAGGTGAAGGACTGAGATGTTTTCTTGTGTTCTTTGTTTGCCTCCCTGTCTTGTGTCGTCGGTTTGGGCCTCTGCTGGTCCGGTTTCTTTTCTTCACCTTCTTCCTTTCTTCCTTCTTGTCTCGGTTTAGTGTCCATGACGTCAGGAAATTGAACCCACAGTAATCACTACTAAAGATTTTTCATACATATACATCAAGTGGCGTACTACAGCGAAGCTGTAATACTCTGCTTGGGAAAGTAAAACTGTAGGGCTTGTACTTGGTACTCAGCCACCAATTCTGAGTAGCATACTACTAGACAGGACATGTAAAAAAAAAAAAAAAAAAAAAAAAAGTTATGACAGTCAACCAATCTTTCAGTTGCTGCTGCTGCTGCATCACCACCATCAGTGTCTGATCTTCGTCATACAGTGCCACCTTGTGGCCTTTAGGGGAACTGCCGCTCTGACTCACACCAAGACAGAACACAGAGAAACAGACAGGCATCGAGAGTGCTGAAAGTTTCCAAATATGGTGTGCGTGTATGAAAACTGTGAGTAGTCACATTGGAACAGTTGTATGTAATTTTTCTGCAGCTTTGTGTCATGTTTAATGCAAGATTTGCAATAGTTAGTGATTGTTTCGTTTTTTGCTAGCTTAATTGCAATGCAGCTCCATTATACTGCTGAATGTATGCTAACAGTTGCTATTGTTAACACTATTATCAACATTAGGTGTGAATGAGCTTTCTAATTGTTGTGTGTAGGTCCTGTTAAGGCAAGTCTTATTTGTTATTTCTTCAACTTCAACTGCATCTGTCTTTTATCGGACAACCCACAGCGTGTCTGGCTCTGTACTAACCAGCATTATTTTAATGGGTGAGGGCTACATCAGCCAACCGTTCATACAGGTGAGAGCACACAAAAGCTAACCGTATTTTATAATCAGATTTGCAAAGATTAGGAATAATTTTAAAAACAAAACATTAAATAAATTAAGAAATGAGTTAGAAAAAGAGGTAAAAGAAATAGGAAAAAATCCAAAAAGAGACAAAACAAGATACATACAATATGTGAAGGTAAGATAACTTTAGATGAAATCAAGTATGCAATAATGGTTTGAAACTAAATAAAAGTCCTGGCTTGGAAGGATTAACTTCTGAATTCTATAAAGAAAATATAGGTTTAATTGTGCCAATTCTTCTGGAAATATACTCTGAAATTGAAGAATGAGATTATGTGAACGAAAATATGACAAAAGGAATGATAATATTATTGTATAAGAAGGAAGACAAAAGAAAGCTTGAAAATTATCGACCATTAACAATGTTAAATACAGATTATAAAATCCTAACAAAAATATTAGCTAACAGAGTTAAATTAGTCATTGATGAAATAGTATCAATCACTCAAGCATATGCTATTCCCGGAAGAGACATCTCTGAAACATTGATGTCACTTAGAGATACCATCTACCATATCAATACAGACTGCCAAGAAGGCATTTTGTTGAATCTAGATCTAAACAAGGCTTTTGATAGAGTTGATCATACCTTTTTAAAAGAAACACTTTAAAAATTTGGTTTTGGCCCAAAATTCCTAAAATGGATCAACATAATTTATGATGATGCGAGAAGTTGTAGAAAAATAAATGGGCTTTTAACGGACTCCTTCCCTTTACAAAGGTCAGTGAGACAGGGGTGTCCCTTATCGGCTATACTATATTCCTTGGTGGCTGAACCATTGGCATAACATAAAAACAAGTGAAGATAAAATCAAGGGAATTATAACCCCCAATAATGAATTAAGTCTAATATAACAGTTTGCAGATGACATAACCTTTATGGTCAGAGACATGGAGAGCATTAATGAAATAATGAAAATCATAGAAATATATGGAATGGCGTCAGGAGCGAGACTCAACATAAGAAAATCTAGTATAATGAGAATAGGTAAATTAAAAGAGAAAAAGTGTGATTGGGATTTTGACAGTAAAGATGATTATGTTAAAATATTAGGAATAAATCTACAAACTAATGTTATTGCGATCAGAAATATGAATTGGTCTACAATAATAAATCAAATAAATAAAGCTTTAGGTTTTTGGAAGAGAATAAAATTAACCTTAAAGGGTAAAGTAATAATAATTAATGCACTGATACTGTCTAAAGTGAACTACATAATGAGAATCTTTGACATGCCTACCTGGGCATTTAGAGAGATTAAATGAGCAATTACCAGATTCATATGGAATAACAAGAGAGTGCAAATATCATATGCTACTTTAATCAATAACACAACTAACGGTGGTTTAAGTTTAATCGACTTAAACACAAAAATAAAGGCTTTACAGGTACAAGTAATTAAAAACTATATACACGGGGAAGAAAAATACATATGGAAATCGTTCATGCAATCCTTTTTACACAAAGTTTTCGGATGTGAAAATGAATGTTTGTTTATGGATATAAGAGGTAAGAAATCATTATTGGAAGGAATACCGTCATACTATGCCGAAGTTTTTGAGTCATGGTCCATAATATTACGTAAGGTTAATTATGAGTGCAAATTAATAGAACAAATATATAATCAGCCCATATTCTTGAATAAGGAAATCCAATTAAATATATATATATATATATATATATATATATATATATATATTTAACAAACGATTCATAATGGCAGGGATAAGACAAATAAAAGATCTTGTCAGAGAGTATGCGCCTGGATGAGATCCAGGCGCATAAGAGATGGAATAATATATGACCAAATAAAGAACATGGATGACGAGGTAAGTATGAAACATGTGTCTAATATACTAGAAAAGATCAAAAGAGCTATTAAAACAGAATGGGTAAGTAGAATAAATAAAGAAACAAAAAGTGTTGATAAAAAAGATTTTCCTGGGTTATATATAAGATATATAGATAGACAAATAAGTTTAGACATGATTAAAACTAAAAATTTATTTTAGTTTTTTGAGTGCTGCCAGGCAGGGTGCGAACCATGGGGGAGCTGGGGGAGCTATAGCTCCCCTTAATGAGACATGAGCTCCCCTAGAAACATGATTTATGAAATGTTGGGGGGTCTCTATAATACTGACGATAAAGTTTATGTTGATTGCTCGCAAATTCACTGTAGCCTGCGCTATACGACTATGGATGCTATAATTACCATGACCACTGAAGCGTGGCGGCGCTGCAAGTAAAACTTCTGTTAGGCCTACGTTAAATACGACATAAAGGAAACAAACAAGCGGTAAATACACTTAGCTAATGTCCAAAAGAAAGCAAGTAATCCTAACGTTTCATGTGGCAGGCTTTCGGCTTACGGCCACACCACCCTTCTATGCCTGATCTCGTTTGATCTCAGAAACCAAGCAGCATTGGGCATGGTTAGTACTTGGATGGGAGAATGCCTGGGAATACCAGGTGCTGTAAGCTTTTTCCACGAGAATGAAGGATATCTTACCAACTGTATTTTCATACCTAAAAGCAAAAAATATTTTTTTAGCCCTGAGTACTTATAATGTGTGGAGGAAAACTCAACTCCAGGTTCATTATGAGATCTACAAAAACAGGTTGAACAAATATAAATTAACCTTGAAAACTGCAAGGGAATCATTCATCTCTAAAATCATTAACAAAAACTAATAACGCTCGGACCTTATTCGCAACAGTTGAAAGACTAACCAATCCTTCAGTGACAGCAGCTCCAGAGCTACACTCCACTAGGGCCTGTACTGAATTTGCCAACTTCTTCACTGAAAAGATTCTAGAAATTAGAAGATCAATCTGTAAAGCAGCAACCAACCCACCAACATTATCATTCCCACTTAAAAATAATGCAGATAAGTTGTCTGATTTAAAAAAACTCAATCAATCACATCTTGATGAAATTATTAAACAACTGAACTCCTCCTCTTGCTCCCTCGATATCTTACCCACAGCTTTTTTAAAGAAAGTTCTCCCTGTCATTAAGTCGGATCTGATGCAAATAGTTAAGACATCCCTCCAGTCAGGTGTCTTCCCCCAGGCCCTCAAAACAGCAGTTATCAAACCCCTATTAAAGAAAAACAACCTAGATAATACCTTGATGCAGAATTATAGGCCAATGTCGAATCTCCCATTCATCAGTAGGATTATTGAAAAAGCTGCATCTCAACAGTTGAACACATTCCTGACAACGAACAACTCCTTAGATCATTTTCAATCTGGTTTCCGTGCTCATCCCAGCACTGAGACTGCCCTCGTCAAAGTTTTCAAAGACATCCGCATAAATACAGACAGCAGTAAAACTACAGTGTTGGTTCTGTTGGACCTCAGTGCAGCGTTTGACACCATTGATCATACAATATTACTGGAACGATTAGAGAGCTGGGTCGGACTCAATGGTACAGCTCTTCAATGGCTCGAATCCTGCCTCAAAAATAGGAAGTTCTTTGTGTCTATCGGAAATTTCTCATCAGAACAAACATAAATCACATGTGGGGAAACAAAAGAGAAGTAATTATTTTTGGACCTAAGGAGGAACGATCCAAAGTCAGCACACAGCTTCAGCTAATACAACTAAAAACTACTGATCAGGCTCGTAATCTAGGTGTAAAAATGGACTCAGACCTGAACCTCCATGGTCACATAAAGGCAATAACAAGGTCAGCTTTCTATAAACTAAGGAACATTTCTAGGATTAAAGGAGTGATGTCACAGAAGGACCGTGAAAAACCGATCCGTGCGTTTATCTTTAGTCGGATTGATTACTGCAACAGCGTCCTCACAGGTCTACCTAAAAAATATATCAGACAGCTGCAGCTGATCCAGAATGCTGCTGCTCGTGTTCTCACTAGAACCAGGAAAGTATAACACATCACCCCAGCTTTAAAGTTCTTACACTGGCTCCCTGTAGCTCAGACAATAGACTTTAAAATACTCCTACTTGTTTATAAATCATTAGCACCAAAGTACATTGAAGATATGCTGTCACTATACCAACCCAGCAGACAACTCAGGTCCTCCAACTGTAGCCTACTAATCGTCCCTAGAATATGAACTAAACAGGGAGAGGCAGCTTTCAGCTTCAATGCTCCACAAATGTGGAATAAACTGCAAGACGAATGCAAAAACGCTGAATCGCTAGGCTCTTTTAAATCAAAGATAAAAACTCTACTATTCAGAGCTGCATTTGAATCTTAAATTGCACTTTTTGATCACTTTTTGTTTTGTTTACCCGTTTGTGTTTTATCTGTTTTAATCTGTTTTAATTGCATAAATTTGTTCCTTAAATTATTTTTTATTGTTGTGGTTTAATTTCTGTTCTTACTTTTTTATTTCTTTTTGACGTGATTGTGTATTAATTACATAAATTTGTTCCTTACATTATCTTTTCTTACTGATTGATTACTGTTAAACTTATATGTTTTGTTTGTACTCATGTGGTTTATCATTATCACTGAATCATGTAAAGCACCTTGAATTACCTTGTGTTGAAAGTGTGCTATACAAATAAAATTGCCTTGCCTTGCCTTCCCTTGAGGAATAAGCGGATCAGAAAATGGATGGTTGGATGGATGTAGATAGCAAACAACATGCACACCTGGGTTGAGGAAGGGCGTGACAGCATTGGTGGTTCAGTGGTAGAGTTTTTGCCTGCCACGAAGGAGGCCCCAGTTAGATTCTTGGCGAATGCATCTACTTAACTGTTTTGATCAAGGGCAAGCTTGTGAGAGCTGAAGGAAATGTTGTTTGTTCTTGTTGATTTCACCATTTTTGACTTCAAAACATTTCTGTTTGTGGATTAGAATGAAATATCTCACTAAGCAGCTATTGAAGCCTGAATACAGCTTTTAACAGAAACTCAACAACATCATGAAACTATTGCAAAAAATGTGTTTTGTAATTAAGTCCATATTTACTCTATCACGGAAGTACTACGGCACTGCAGGAAAGCCCTGTTACATATCTCATTTGGTCCATAAAGAATCATTCGCTTTACTCCAAGTGGAAAGGATCCCCTTCAGGTTCTTTGACTTTGAGCTGTTCCATGCAAATGGGAAAGGTTGCACGCCGTTTTTCCTGCTGTTTTGTTTGTATGCTCGTTGAAACGTTTGACTGTCATGTCTTCATTGTCTTGGTTGTTTGAATCTGCAAATTGTGTCTCACTTGTCCATCACTCCGTGATCTCCTAACAGAAAGTGTTAAAAGGGACCAGGTCCCTGATCGGCAAAGAGACGTGTATCTTGCCAGTTCTTCTTTTTCCTTATGATAGTCTTTCTGTAATGATCACAGAACTCTTTAAATTGGCTTGTTAGTACACGCAATTAAAATTCCGCAGCCTAAACAAAAGACCCGTTCGACTCTAATCCCGCTAAAACGTCACAGATTTTCAATGTTTTACTGTGGAGATTTTCATGTTCGGAATAACATCGTTGAGTGGCTGCCGTACTATAGGTTGACGCACAACCCCTTGGCTTTAATGTCATTGATGACAATAGAGGAAAATTCACATTTCAAAGACTACAGGGCAAGCTTGTGAGAGCTGAAGGAAATGTTGTTTGTTCTTGTTGATTTCACCATTTTTGACTTCAAAACATTTCTGTATGTGGATTAGAATGAAATATCTCACTAAGCAGCTATTTAAGCCTGAAGAAAGCTTTTAATAGAAACTCAACAACATCATTAAATTATTGCAAAAAAAGTGTTTTAGCGGGAAGATGTAGATAGCAAACGACATGCGCACATGGGGTGAGGAAGTGCGTGACAGAATTGTTGGTTCAGTGGTAGACTTTTTGCCTGACACGAAGAAGGGCCCGGTTAGATTCTTGGCGAATGCATCTACTTAACTGTTTTGATCGGTTTTGGCACCACAAAAGCAGGCCCCCTTGTTTTTACTTCTGATCTGGTAATCAAAGCTGGTGTTCCGCTCGAAAGGCAGGGATGCTGACATCTATGCTAAAAAGGAAATCCCTCTCTCAAATTCATTCTTCCCTAATTCCGTCCTATACACAACCAATGGGTTTCTCCAACACAAAAACAAAAAATATAGATATAAAGACAATTCAGAGTGATTTCTAGGAGCAAATAACTAAAAAAGAAGACTTAGTTGTGTTGAAATTGTCATTTTTTATATGAAAGTTATGATATAAAGAAAGGGACGGATGACTTCTCTGACCAAATGGCTATAACAAGAAAAGGCTGTGTTGTTTTTAAATTGTCATGATTTATGTGAAAGGTACCTGCTTTTTATTCCGTTTTAAAGAGATGCTACTCCCCGTCAGGGAATCGAACCCTGGTCTCCCACGTGACAAGCGGGGATACTGTCCACTATACTAACGAGGACCTGGCTAGCAAAATCCCCTCCCCCCTTTTCTTGTGATTAGTCAGTTTTGTACGGAAAATGCATCCTCTCCACCGAGTGAAACAACTCTCGAAAACGCAGCCCACCGTTTTGGAATTGAGTCCATATTTACTCTATCACGGAAGTACTACGGTACTGCAGCAAAGCCCTGTTACATATCTCATTTGGTCCATAAAGAATCATTCGCTTTACTCCAAGTGGAAAGGATCCCCTTCAGGTTCTTTGACTTTGAGCTGTTCCATGCAAATGGGAAAGATTGCATGCCGTTTTTCCTGCTGTTTTGCTTGTATGCTCGTTGAAACGTTTGACTGTCATGTCTTCATTGTATTGGTTGTTTGAATCTGCAAATTGTGTCTCACTTGTCCATCGCTCCGTGATCTCCTAACAGAAGGTGTTAATAGGGACCAGGTCCCCAATAGGCAAAGAGACGTGTATCTTGCCAGTTCTTCTTTTTCCTTATAATAGTCTTTCTGTAATGATCACATAACTCTTTAAATTGGCTTGTAAGTACATGCAATTAAAATTCCGCAGCCTAAACAAAAGACCCGTTCGACTCTAATCCCGCTAAAACGTCACAGATTTTCAATGTTTTACTGTGGAGATTTTCATGTTCGGAATAACATCGTTGAGTGGCTGCCGTACTATAGGTTGACGGACAACCCCTTGGCTTTAATGTCATTGATGACAATAGAGGAAAATTCCCATTTCAAAGTCTACAGGGTAAGCTTGTGAGAGCTGAAGGAAATGTTGTTTGTTCTTGTTGATTTCACCATTTTTGACTTCAAAACATTTCTGTATGCGGATTAGAATGAAATATCTCACTAAGCAGCTGTTGAAGCTTGAAGACAGCTTTTAAGAGAAACTCAACAACATCATGAAACTGTGGCAAAAAATGTGTTTTAGTGGGAAGATGTAGATAGCAAACGACATGCGCACATGGGTTGAGGAAGGGCGTGACAGCATTGTTGGTCCAGTGGTAGACTTTTTGCCTGCCACGAAGGAGGGTCCGGTTAGATTCTTGGCGAATGCATCTACTTAACTGTTTTGATCGGTTTTGGCCCCACAGAAGCAGGCCCCCTTGTTTTTACTTCTGATCTGGTAATCAAAGCTGGTGTTCCGCTCGAAAGGTAGGGATGCTGACAGCTATGCTAAAAAGGAAATCCCTCTCTCAAATTCAGCCTTCCCTAATTCCGTCCTATATAAAACCGATGGGTTTCCCCAACACAAAAACAAAAAATATAAAGACAATTCCGAGTGATTTCTAGGAGCAAATAACTAAAAAAGAAGACTTAGTTGTGTTGAAATTGTCACTTTTTATATGAAGGTTATGATATAAAGAAAAGGTCTGATGACTTCTCTGACCAAATGGCTATAACAAGAAAAGGCTGTGTTGTTTTTAAATTCAATAGCAGAGGGAGTGCAGAAAACTACGCAAAAAAGTAAAATTGTATCAAGTACTAGGGAGCGAAGTACCGAGGCGTCCATCCGCGGCGTCATCTTAGATTAAGAAAATATGTCAGAAGGAGGATCTTGAATTCTATTCTAGATTTTACTGGGAGCCAGTTTAGAGAAGCTAAAACAGGGGAAATGTAATCTCTTCTTTTAATATTAATCAGAATCCTAGCAGCAGCAATTTGGACTAACTGAAGACTTTAAATTGTTTTCTGTGGATTACCTGATAATAGAGAGTTACAGTAATCCAGCCTTGAAGTAACAAAGGCATGGACTAGTTTTTCAGCATCATTCCTGGACAGGATGGTTCTAATTTTTGCAATATTCCTAAGGTGAAAAAAGGAAATCCTAGAGACTTCTTTAATGTGAGATCTAAATGACATATCTTGGTCAAAAATAACACCGAGGTTCTTTGCTTTATTACTGGAGGCTAATTTAATGCCGTCCAGGTGAAGGGGTTGACTAAGTAGTTTCTTTTTCAGAGCTTCTGGTCCAAAGACGACAACTTCTGTTTTATCAGAATTTAGAAGCAAGAAGTTTAGAGTCATCCAAGTTTTTATGTCTTCCAGACATGCCTGTAGTCTACCTAACTGATTGGATTCATCAGGATTTATGGATAGATATAGCTGTGTATCATCTGCGTAACTATGGAATTTTATCCCATGCTGCCTAATTATTTTACCAATAGGAAGCATATATATAGTAAAAAGAATCGGCCAAAGCACTGAACCCTGTGGTACTCCTCAAGTAACTATTGAGGTTGAGGAAGATTTATCATTTACCTGAACAAACTGAAATCTGTTAGACAAATAAGATTTAAACCAACCTAGTGCTGTTCCTATTATACCGACACTTTGAAGCCTTTCTATGAGAATATTGTGATCAACAGTGTCAAAGGCAGCACTGAGATCTAACAGAACCAGAATGGTCACCAGTCCATTTAGGCTATGAGAATATCATTACTAACCTTCACCAGAGCTGTTTCAGTGCTATGATGAGCTCTAAAGCCTGACTGAAACTTCTCAAACAGCTCATTATTGTTTAAATGCTCACATATCTGGTGTGCAACTATTTTCTCAAGAATTTTAGATAAGAAGGGAAGATTAGATATCGGTCTATAGTTAATTAAGTCGTTTTGATCAAGAGAGGGTTTCTTAAGTAGAGGTTTAATTACAGCAATCTTAAACTCCTGTGGTACATATCCATTGACTAAGGATAGATTCATTATATTTAAAATTGGAGCAGCGATCAGAGGGAAAACTTCTTTTAAGAGTTTAGTTGGGATTGGGTCTAAAACGCAAGTTGAAGGTTTAGATGAAGCTAATAATTTTAGTACATCAGAAGGTTCGGCTGCATTAAAGCAGTTTAAGCATATATTAGGTTCAACCATTTTTGATGTTGCCTCATTAACTAGGGAGGAAGCAAGCATATTGGGAAGGTTCCCAATTATCTTATTTTTTATAGAGTCTATTTTATTTATAAAGAATTGCATGAAGTCGTCACTACTAAGAGCTTGGGGAATGGTTGGCTCGATAGAGCTATGATCCTGTGTGAGTTTGGCAACTGTATTAAAAAGAAACCTAGGATTATTTTTATTCTCCTCGATTAAAGATGAATAATATGCTGTTTTAGTAATCCGAAGGCTCTTTTTATATAGCAATATACTATTCTTCCACACTAATAGGAGTCCTGTAAATGCGTGGAGCGCCATTTTCTCTATAGTTTTCTAACGTTCTTCTTCAGGGTTCGTAGCGCTGAATTCAACCAGGGAGCTAATCTCCTATGGCTATCCACCTTCCTTTTTAAGGGGGCAACTTTGTCTATTGCCAGACGCAGGGAGACATTAACGCTATGAACTAAAATGTCAAGTTGTGAGGGGTCAGGAGTTAAATCAGTTTTCTATTGTACTTTTATGTACTGAGGAAATTAAAGTTGGAAGAGCTTCTTTAAAACTTGCTACAGCGTTGTCTGATAACGTTCTGGTATAATGAAGTTTTCTTTCAGGTTTGATATGATCTGTTAGAGTAAGTTTAAAAGTGATGAGGAAATGATCAGACAGGATAGGGTTATGTGGAAAGACTGTTATTTCTTCACAGTCAATGCCATAAGTCAGCACAAGATCTAAGGTGTGGTGACCGCGATGGCTGGGTCCCTGCACATTCTGAGTAAAGCCTATTGAGTCTAAGATAATTTCAAAAGCTGTATCTTTCACTGAATATTGAAGTCTCCAACTATAATAACTTTATCAGTGTTTAAAACTAAGTCTGATTAAAATCTAAGATCTGATCTAAAAATTGAGAATAAGGGCCTGGTGGACGATACAAGACCACAAATTAAAGTGGCTTTACTGCTTTGTTATGTTTATGAGGAAGGCTAAAGATTAAATGCTCAAAGGAACTGTAACTATTATTTTTTTGGAGATTAATTAGTAAATCTGAATGAAAGATGGTGGCTACACCACCTCCTCGACCAGTACTTACACTAAAGTTTAAGTAGCTGGGGGGAGTTGACTCATTTATTGTGATATGGTCCTCCTCCTGCAACCATGTCTCTGCAAGACAAAACAAATCAATATTATTTTCACAAATTAAGTAATTTACTAAGAGTGTTTTTGAGGTGAGAGATCTTATGTTTAGTAAACCACATTTAATTGATTTATTTTTCTGTTCAGTCGGAGTTGTATTTATCTTTATGAGATTTTTATACTTTGCTCTAGTAGCATTAACTTTTAATTCATTAGTTGTGGGCAGTGGACGGGAAACTGTCTCTATAGGGTAGTGGGTGGGTGGCAGTCCCTGATCCCTAAGGTGGACTCTGGGTTGTCACGGCTTTGGGGAACTAGAGATAACCCTATCAATGTTCCTGGAAAGAAGTGAAGCTCCGTCCGCGGTGGGATGGATGCCGTCTCTACGTAACAGTCCAGGTTTTCCCCGGAAGGCCCCCCAGTTATCAATGTAGCCCACATTGTTTTCTGGACACCACCTTGACAACCAAAGGTGAAACGACAGCATACGGCTTTACATGTCATCGCTAGTACGATCAGGCAGGGGACCAGAAAAAATTACAGAGTCAGACATCTTTTTGGCAGCCCTACACACCGAAGCTACGCTAATTTTAATGACCTCCGATTGCCGTCTCCGGGTGTCATTGCCACCAGAATGGATAACGATCCTGCTGTACCGCCGTTTTATCCTTGGCCAAAAGCTTCAGATGAGACCTAATGTCCGCAGCTCTGGCCCCTGGAAGGCATTTGATTGGTCTTTCGTGTCTCTGGAGCCACGTTCCTAACTATGGAGCTGCCAATTATGGAGCTGCTCGGCGGGTGCGTCGCTGAGCGGGCCGAACCTATTGTTCAGAGAAAGGGGCTGGAGGTCTGGCGCTAGGCTTCCTACGAACCGTCACCCAGCTCGCCTCAGATCCCGGCTGCACGGGAGCTGTTGGAGGACGGCTAAGGGGTCCTGTCCTCATTGACTCCGCGCTAGCTACTGCCTGGCCTGGCTGTTCTACAGCGCGGAGCCGGGCCTCTAGCTTGGAAACCCTCGCCTCCAAGGCTACAAAAATGCTGCACTTATTACACCTACCAACTTCACTAAATGAGGAGGAGTAACTAAACATCTGACAGAGAGAGCAGGAGAGAGTAGGTGGTTCAGAGAGAGACGGAGGAACAGCAGACAAAGCTGCCGAAGCCATGCTAGCCGTGAAGCTAAGCTAACCTAGCGGTACCTTACCGAGCCCAGAAAACCAGTGTAACGCTTAACGAGTCCCAGAACGTAAAGAACACCAACAGAAAATAAATGTTTTAAGGTGTTTGTGTGTTAAAGCAACTTAGATTAATTCAAGAGAGAGAGAAACCCCCGACTTGCTACAACCGAGTGAGTCAACACACAGGAAATTACAAGATACGTCTTACCAAGGCAGTCTCCAATGGCAGTGTACATATATACACTGTGTATATATATACACAATATAGCTCTTAAGCCCCGTATATATTACACAGAACTCTTGATGCAAATTGTGATAATTTACTTTGTTTTTAACATCTGCATTTTTATCCGTTTTTATTAATTCATCAAGATGATTAATCATTCTGGATATTTGAGACAACTACTGTTCGCGTGTATTTAGTCCTCCATAGCCCTTTCCATCAACTTTCCGTTTTTTTCCAATTTGCTCCAGATCCGCCGACATTTTGATAGTTTTTTTGTTTTTTAATATATATATTTTTATCCCACGGTTTTTTCACCATTATTTATCACCCAGTGCTCCTACCTAGTTCCAGTTGTGGGCATTGCTCTCCCTCTGCTAACTGAGGGAGGGCCCTGCACTGAAGCTCAAGCCTCCTTATTGCCTGAGGAGTGGGAAGGGCCTTCTTTTCACCTGAAGGGGGCAGGGTTTCCCCAGCTGTACATAGCGCGTGGAAGGATCACGTTATTCCAGCCAGATCCTCCCCAACCCTTCAGGCGCCCTAGTCAGCCAGGAGGAGGCAGTATACAGCCCAGAACTGACGCCTGTTTTTGTGGGAGTAGCTCACATTAGGTACTCAAGGAAGCATGGTGAGAACATACAACCTCCACACAGAAAGGCCCTTTCGGCAACCCCGCCCAGGGTGTGGGTGCTGATGATATGGAGGAACAAACACACCCTCAGCACCCACAGCGTCCCCTGCAGGAATCAAACCCTGGGCCTTCTAGCTGTGAGGTGAGCTGCGCTACCAGCTGCGCCACCATGCTGATAGTTCTTTTTCCACAATGATAATCCACGAATTAGAAAGGAACGAATAATCCACAGAAATAATCAGAATATCAACGAAAACAGCCTTTATCCAGGTTATTCACTCTTGTGCAATAGCTGTGTCTTGGCCTGGTCCAGGTTAGCAGCAACAACAAAGAGAGGCTAGCCCTTATGCATTTTCTTTGTCAAATCCCCGTTTTGGCACAAAGGTACATGATCCACTTGTACTCATCTTTTGTTGCCAATATCCACTGTCCAGTAGTCCATTTGGAGACGTTTTTTTTGACTAAATATTATCATGATCTGACTCAGGCGTTTAACCCACATGCAGAAAACAGACTGAAAACAGAGGAGCAGTTGAATATTTATTGTCTAGACTGGAGTTACTGGAGATCTGTTTGTGGAGGACCGGTACACTGGCTTCACTGTTAGGGTTAGGGTTATTCTACCGATGTGGTATGACCATCAGGCGCTGAATGGTGATCCTGCTGCTGCTTAAAGGGCAATTAAACACCAAATCAACTTTTCGTAGCTTATACACTGCATAAATATGCTTCTTATAGTGCTCTCTACATGTCCCAGTGCCTTTTTTGACATTTTAGTGCAAAATAGATAAAATCTCACTTTTGAGCCTAAAACCGTCTGTGTGGCGCCATCTGTACATTTTCAGTTGCACTACATTTGAATTTCATTCCTGTCCTCCCCATTTGCTCAGAAGTTTGTGTGACGTGATTTTTGGTGGTGTGTGACGTCCGTCGCTTTGCCGCTTGGGGTATAAAAGCAGTCACGGCTTGCACACGCCCCTGTAGCGGGTTGGAGTTGGAATAGTGAGCGAGCGTTTTACATAAATTTTCAGGTTGCAAGTTATCATTAGCATAATAACACGAAATGACTCGAGCTAATCGATATTTAGCATTAGATTTGGTAACAACAATGTAACGCTCAGAGACGGCGCTCATTCTATGCTGCGATGCCGCTACAGGTTCGGTACCTACTGCTGACAACGAGACATCGGCCTGAAATGATATGACTCAGAGCCACTCAGTTACTCCACAGAACTGGAGAAAAACTCAACCTACAGATTATTTCCCTTTGAGGCAATGGAGCTCACGTTGCTGTTGCTCTCTCCGCCTTTCTGTCCGTCTGTGACTCTGCGCTTGTGCCTGCCAGTCTATCACAGCCCAGACCACGCCCAGCCAGTATTCCCCCCGTGTTTTTCCTGGTCCTCCAGGTAACGCCTTCTTTTGAGCCGTTTTTCAAAAATAAATGTGTGCGGGCTTATACTCTGGTAGAGGGTTGAGTTACTCTCTAAGAAGCCATCTCATCAGCTGGATCACCTGCAGGTGTGTGAGCTGCAGCAGGTGAGAGAACTCCTCTCCTAGAAAAACTCTGCAAAAAGAAAGCTCATTGCACACGGGATGATAACAAATGTAGGTTCTAAAGTGAGATGAAGCCAGCATGACTCGCTGCACCTTTAGGTTTCCAAAACTAGCAATCCGACACTGTCAATTATAAAACCCATGGAGACAAAAAATATGCAGTGAATCTCTCTTTAGTAAGTAAAAAACATACATTATAAAACAGACAGGGGATAACAAAAAATGGTAACAGAGGTCAAAAACTGTTTGGCTCCATTCTTTGAGCTGCGCTCCCACAATGCACCACAACCTAAATATGGCCAAATTAACCATTAACCAAAAACCATAACAAAATGACCAAAAAGTTACCAAACAAATTGCGGCTAATCACTAATCAGAACCAAGTGGAAATTATAGCAAACTAATAAACTATTTACAGAACAAAATATAATTTAGGCTCCTACATAATTTTTTTCCCTGGGTCTCAGGAGGTTAAGTACTCTAACACGTTACTTTTATGAATAGGTAACACTTTAACATAACTGATTACTTTTAATTGATGGTAACACTGTCACCTAGTTAACCTCTTTTCAAGTAACTATACCCAACACTGCTGATTGGAATGTTTATACAATTGTGTTGAAATCACTTTTCTTGTCAAATGACCTGAGATTACATGTGTTGTGAATTGATGCTATATAAATGAACTAAATGGAATTATGGCACATCTATAACACGACTAGAGCTGAAGATCTTTGCCTGAACCCGGGCACTGTCCATGGCACACTACATGTGTCATGATGTGAAAGACCTGCTCCTCTCAGATCAAAACAGAAAAAAATGCTCCGACTGCTGTGCTGCACTCTCACAGAAAATGCTGACATGTAAATGCACTATTATCCCAAGTTTCAAGTTGCAGAAGTCTCCTGCATTAATATAGCAGCTCCCTGATGCCCACAAGTTAGATAAAATCTCCTGAAATCTAGAGGAAGCGGTGAATAGCACACACAGAAACGCACGAAGGTGAGACAGACTTTTATGCAACAGGTTAAAGCAGCAGTTAATGCTTTATATAGCTGCAGACAAAAAAAAAGATTATAAATCAACATGGCTTGAAATTATTCTTATTTATTTATCATTTTAAGCTTCAGGTAAGCTAATTTGACCGGAGTTTCAAACATTTAACCAGTAAATTGAAAACCCGATTACAGCTCTAAATAGGACTGTTGCATCGCATGGTTTCCATCATGTAGCAAGCTGCACCACACTGTGCTCTTTGTTTTTATTCTGTGTAGTTGTTTTTTGCTTCACATATCTTCATAGATTTTTTTCACAATTAAGCTTTTTAGTGTTAAAATAAGTGTTTTTGTTTCCATTTGCTCATTTAAAAAGCTTTGAATTCTGTACCACAATGCTCAAGTACATAAACTATACAGAAAAATACAGATGCGACCAAATATAGATATACAATACTCAGTTACTTTTTTATCAGTAACGTTTGGGAAGAAATGTCATTTGAAAGCTTCACTGCAGTTGTACTTGATTATTATTATTGAAGAAGTGACTTCTGACTTGATACCTTTATCATTTTTGCTGTCGCTCGGTTGAACTTACAGGTTCAAAAGATATTTATTTTTACTTATTTTCTGAAAATGGCACATACAGACAAAAAGTATAGATTAGTGGACATACCTTGGATTAACATGTCCCTTTGGTCACATTATTTTCATTCTTTTCTAGGGGTACCATCATTTTTGTCCAGGCCTGTTTCATGCATTTATTTTTTAAATAATTCCGTTGAAGCATGGATGAAAAGCAATGTCTGACTTTCATTGGTCAACATTTATATAATTTTTATTTATTATTACTTTTGTCAGATTAAAGTTATTTCTGTGACCATTATGAGTTTTTCTTTGATTTAATGAAGGGTACCAACAATTTTGTCCACATCTGTATGTAAAATGACTGGTCACTACTTTGAAGGCAGTTTTTATTATTCAACTTTAAAGCTTCCTTATTTAATGGGAACAGTTCACTCTGTTTAAATTGATTTACCAGGGATTTACTGGAAGCGTAGAAGATATTGCAACTGTAATTTCCCTCTGTGTGTATAGAGAATATTTAAAAAAGTTTGATAATGTAATCCATAGGATTTAAGAATACTGTTTCAGAGCATATCTCATTAATTATATGGGTCAAGTGAAGTTTAGTGAAGGGAGGAAGTTTTCTAACTGCGGTATATTGTACTAAGACCCCAGAGGATGTTTATGGGACCAGCTAATTGATTCTTAGGCCTTGTCCACACATAGCTGGGTATCTTAAAAAACAGAGATATTTTTCTACGGTTTGGCCTGTCATCCACACACAAACAGAGATTTTAGGCACCTAAAACAAATATTTTTAAAAACACCCGCCAAAGTGGAGATCTGCGTTTTCTTTGTTTTGAATATCTGCGTGTGGACGGATGAAAACTGAGTTTTAAGTGGCGTAACATAAATGCTCCAACATCACTTGTGCGACCTGTGCTTATACTCAGAAACAGCATTTATGCCCTCAGAGCTGTATTGGTATCATCAATTGTCAAAGCACGTTTTGTTTGTTTGCTTTTACAGCTCTATTACTGCTGCCCGCTGAAGATAGAGGATAGAAACTTACTCTGAACTACTACCCCCTACAGGTTTGCCACGTCTATGAATGTGCTGAAAACGCATTTATCCGGTTATGTGTGGATGGAGATTTTTTTTATATCTAATCCCTAACCCTAACGCTTCTTAGTTTTGACTTCTTTTTTTAAATAGTCAGATAGCCAGAATTTAAAACAGAGTACATGTTGAACCACAACATTTGATAGGGGCCTCCAATTTAGTTTTCATGTCATCAGACAGAGATGGAATATTGAGATTATTAAGAAAATGTTCTGTTATGTAATTATCTGATGTGCAGTTTGATTGGTATAAACTAGAATAAAAGACTTTAAATTTCTCATAATAAGTTTCTGATCTGCTGAGAGACTACAGTTCTCTGTTCTTACAGACGTGGACAAAATTGTTGGTACCATTCATTAAATAAAAGAAAAACTCATAATGGTCACAGAAATAACTTTAATCTGACAAAGTAATAATAAATAAAAATTATATAAATGTTGACCAATGAAAGTCAGACATTGCTTTTCATCCATGCTTCAACAGAATTATTTAAAAAATAAATGCATGAAACAGGCCTGGACAAAAATGATGGTACCCCTAGAAAAGAATGAAAATAATGTGACCAAAGGGACATGTTAATCCAAGGTATGTCCACTAATCAGCATCCTAGGTGTCTACAATCCTGTAATCACTCAGTGGGCCTATATATAGGACTCCAGGTAGTCACTGTGTTGTTTGGTGACGTGGTGTGTACCACACTCAATATAAACCAGAGGAAGCAAAGGAAAGAGTTGTCTCAGGAGATGAGAAAGAAAATCATAGACAAGCATGTTAACTGTAAAGGCTATAAGACCATCTCCAAGCAGCTAGATGTTTCTGTGACTACAGCTGCACATGTCATTCAGTAATGTACGATCCATGGGACTGTAGCCAACCTCCCTGGACGTGGCTGCAGGAGGAAAATTGATGACAGATCAAAGAGACGGATAATCCAAATGGTAACAAAAGAGCCTAGAAAGACTTCAAAATAGATCCAAGCTGAACTTTATGCTCAAGGAACATCAGTGTCAGATCGGAACATCCTTCGCTGTTTGAGCCAAAGAGGGCTACATGGGAGACGAACAAGGAGAGGACAAATCATTAAAAAAAACAGACTGGAGTATGCCAAACTACATGCTGACGAGCCACAAAGCTTCTGGGAGAATGTCCTGTGGACAGATGAGACAAAAATTTAACTTTTTTCCAAGGCACATCAGCTCTATGTTCACAGACGGAAAAATGAAGCATATCTAGAAAAGAACACGGTCCCTACTGTGAAACATGGGGGAGGCTCGGTTATGTTCTGGGGCTGATTTGCTGCATCTGACACAGGGTGTCTTGAATCTGTGCAGGGTACAATGAAATCTCAAGACTATCAGGGGATTCTAGAGAGAAATGTGCTGGCCAGTGTCAGAAAGCATGGTCTCAGTCGCAGGTCACGGGTCTTACAACAGGAAAATGACCCAAAACACACAGCTAAAAACACCCAAGAAGGGCTAAGAGGAAAACACTGGCCTTCTATGAGCCCTGATCTCAATCCTATTGAGCATCTTTGGAAGGAGCTGAAACGTGCTGTCTGGAAAAGGCGCCCTTCAAACCGGAAACAACTAGAACAGTTTGCTCATGAGGAGTGGGCCAAAATACCTGCTGAGAGGTGCAGAAGTCTCATTGACAGTTACAGGAATCATTTGATTGCAGTGATTGCCTCAAAAGGTTGTGCAACCAAATATTAAGTTGTGGGTACCATCTTTTTTGTCCAGGCCTGTTTCATGCATTTATTTTTTAAATAATTACGTTGAAGCATGGATGAAAAGCAATGTCTGACTTTCATTGGTCAAAATTTATATAATTTTTATTGATTATTACTTTTCAGATTAAAGTTATTTCTGTGACCATTATGAGTTTTTCTTTGATTTAATGAAGGGTACCAACAATTTTGTCCACGTCTGTATACCTGGGATGAATTGCTTAGCTCTCAAGACTGTTAAAACTGGCCAATTTTACATTTAAAACACAATTAAAGTCCCCTCCTAAAATCAGCGAGTGTGAGTAAGAGTTGGGGATCCTAGAAAGAAAGTTGTTAAAAAACTGCACATCATCCGTATTAGGGGCATACACATTAGCTAGAGTAATTAACTTGTTACCAAGTTTTCCTGAAACAATAACAAACTACCCATTACTATCAGAATTAATGTTAGTAGGTATTAATAGAATATTCCTGTCAATAAAGATTGCTGTACCTCTAGCTCTTCCTCCAAAGTGAGAGTAAACAATCTGGCCAGTCCATACCCTGCCCAACCTCCACTGGTCAGAGACATGCAAGTTGATTTCCCGATGAAACAATACCCCAGATTTGAGTTGCTTTAGTGGAGAAAAAAATTTATTCCTTTTTTACAGTGTGATTTTCCCCCCTTGACATTTTAAGCTCACTTTTCATCTCGGACTTATATAGGAGGGAAGAGAGAGATAAGTAGCTTCTGAAACAAAAACAGAAACAGTAAAAAAAAAAAAGAAGAGAATAAAAAAAGAAAGTACATATCCCCCTGAACTGTTAATATATCAACCCTGTAACAGGAAAATTCCGATCAAACGGCATCAAAGCACATAAAGAGTGCAGCTTACATCTCACAGAATACATCTTCACAGCCAACTGTATCATACAGTTCCACCCCAAATTTCAACTGGCCTCTTTGCAAAGTCCACTAATATAGAACATTAAACTTAGCAGTGCACATACATGCACAACGGAAAAAAAATATATATATAGATATAGATATACAATATATATATTAAATCTATGTTCAACTGTACTATTCTAATAAATGTAAATCAAAATACCTTAAAATGAGTGTTTTTCTTAGCAATTATTAAATCAGATTAAAATTAGATTAATTTTATTAATTAATCACAAAGTTGTTTTTTTTTTAAATCTCATGACAGCAGTTAATATTCGTAAACTTACATATTCCTAACCATCTCTCTCGATCAATCCGAATCCGAGGAGCTGTTCTCTGGTGATCCCTCATCCATTGGACCGTCACCCTCACCTTTGGTGCACCAGGTTTCTCCTCGTGTCTGACCATCTTCAGTCCAGTGTAATGTTAGATTTGAAATCTGTGCACTAATCTGACTTTTGCCAGTAAACGCATGATTGGCGCTCAGATGCAGACGGAGTCAAAGCTGAATGAATAAACTAAGGGAGCTAACAAAAAGTTATGTTTCAATAAGTGTATTAAAGATTTTAGCTGAAACACCAATGCATAAACAAAAAATAAAAGTTAACTGTGGTATATAAACAAAAAAAAGAGGAAACAAAGCAATTAACGAAAATAAATGTATCTATTTTCAGGACTTCCAATTCAGAATTCAGTTCAAAGTCTTTTTATCAGAAGCTCTGTTTTCCTGTGAAACAGTTCCATTCAGTTCCTTTCACAATGGTTCTCTTTTGGGTAGCTCGCCATCAAACGTTGAACTGAGGGAACTCCAATGGAGGAGGAAGCATCCAGGAGGAGAAAAAAAAACCTGGAAGTAGAAAAAGGAAGAGAGAATAAACTGAGGGGAGAAAAACCTGACCGAAGAGTAGAGGTAACACACGTACACAAGTAGGAGTCAGACAAAGGGAAGGATGAATCAGTGTTTGTGTGTGTGTACTCACCATCTGATGTGTACACAAAAATATCTTGAGGAGTGTGAGGGTCTGGAGGGTCGTTTACGAAGAAACTATTTAAGAACTTACCCTGTACCGGAGAAAGCAGAAGGAAATAATATGATTGAGTTTATAGAAAATCTTATTCACGAGGAGCTTAATATCCGGGAGGAGATTTACACGGAAAGAGCACATCGCGCCGCAACAACAGATGTCTCCACAGGACGTTCCGCAAATTTCACCAGATCAATCATTGTTTCTTTCCGCAGTTTTAAGGAGAAGAAAGATGTGCTATATACTGTATGGTCTCTAAAGGACATCCGGATCAAGGATCAATGGATATATTTTGATGAGGATTACACTACTGAAGTTTTTAAGGAGCGCATAGAATACGGGAGTGCAAGAAAACAACTTCAGGAGCGGAAAATAAAGTCTTGTGAACTCTATACCGCCAAACTCATTCTGTTTCTGCAGGATAAAAGACTACGACTTTTTAAAATCCTGGATAAAACTGTGGAGGGTCTAAAAGACTTTGGCGTAAAGATGGAAGTTCCAAGAAAGGAGTTTGATTGGACCTGCGTGCTGCAGGCAGGAGGAGGGCAGTCCCCCGTAGTAGTACCAAAAATGCTGAGGAAATTGCAGCCAACATTGAATCTCTTCGACTCTCCTTGGAGAGTTACAAAAATAAGGCAGAGACAAATAAGGTATGTGGGGAATACATTGTGGTAAGAAAAGAGTGCAATGTCCAAAGTGTGTGAACATATCCTTACAAAAGATGGAAATTCAGAAGATTGTATCTAAGACCTTGATAGACTGGACTCCGAGTCAAATTTATTTCTAGATAAAAATGATGCCTGAAAATACTATACAGATGCAGAATTTAGTGGCATTACAGAAACAGCTGGTTCATTTTATTTTATTCATTTAAACTGTAGAAGCCTTTATTCAAGTTTTAGTACATGATTTTTTGAACACTTCACAAAATAAATTGACCGTTATAGCTCTGTCTGAGACCTGGTTAACAGATGAGAAAGGTGTAGAATTTTATTTTGAGGGTTAGGAACTGTTTTATGTCAATCCGACCAATAAGAGAGGAGGTGGAGTTGCTCTTTATATTAGCAGTGAGCTGAAATGTAAAACAATTGCAGGTTTGACTAGTGTGACAGAATATTTTGTGGAATGTTTAACTGTTGAGATCGAAGTAAAAAATCAGAGGAATATCATTGTCACATGCATATATAGAACTCCAGGCCCTAGCATTGCAGCATTTAATAATAAACTGGAGCAATTATTAGTTGGGATGTATGAATAAAGTGTCTATAATTTATGGGGACTTCAATATAAATCTCTTGAATGTGTTTTATCATCCAAGTAGTTCAGATTTTGTGGATTTATTGTATAATAGAGGCCTTTATCCTACCATTACCAGGCCTAGTCTAATAACCTCCATTTGTGCCATATTAATTGAAAATACACAGAACAAAATTTGGAGTGACATTTACTTAAAAAAAGCTAGGCAACTTTTTCCACACAGAAAGTGCTTGTAATGTTTACTCAGGCTACAGTATTTCTAAGTAATATTTACTTACTAGAACCACTTATTTTTTATGAAAAATATATAGGTAAATTGCACTGGCAATACTCATCTATAGATTGTAACTTTCACTCAGATTACCATTGCATCCAATTACAAAACCCAAGAGAACATTGCTGATATTTCTTTGTGTTTCTTACTCATCTTTTCTTTGTTGTATACTATGAAATTATTAAGTAATATTTATTATGAATTTACTAGTTAATAATAATCAAATTAAGTAAATATTTTTACTATTCTATTAAATAATTAAATATTTTCCTAAACAGGTGTAGCCCGATGGTAGATTCGGTCATCAAATCCGAATTGAAAGTAAAGGGGATCATAGGAATCCATTATAATACGTCCAAAATGCCACTTGATAATTAATAAGAAGCATGTTAATTAATTGGTGACACTTGAGATACTAGTCTGTTCTAATATTTTAGATTACTAGATAGGAAACAAATTGTTCTGTGATTTAAACTATATCACTCAGTTAAATATATCCCATTTTCTAGTAAATGGCTTATGCAGAGAGAATAATTATCATATTTTTTATAAATATTTACTCCTCTGTGTATTGGTTTGGTCTGTTGGCTGTGTTCCCTCATGTTATGGGTCAGATTGTAAGATGCACCTTATGGTGGGTTGTGATTCGCCACTTTTGCGTGAGGGAGGTGGTGCTTTGGAGAGGAGAGAGAGAGGAAGGAGAAAGAGGGAAGACTCGAGCGGAGGAAGAGGCGAGATTGGAAATTCTGAGGGACGTCAGTTTTTTCCCCTTTTATCCTTTTGTAAAACTCCGAGTGGGAGGTTGAGGACAAGCTGGCTGAAAGCCCCAAGAGTGGGACTACATGGCTCTAACCTCTGAGGCGGGAGGACCAGGACGAGACGGAGTCAGAGAGGCCGAACGAACGACAGCTGCCAACCTGCAAGCTAAGGCTACGGTTCATATGCACTGCTCTCAAGCTGCTGGACCCGAATATTGCCACGCACTCAATGTTTTGCAAATGATATTGCATCACACTCAAGTTTTTGCAAGACCAACCACACTGTAAACCCAAAAGTACAATGAGCTCAAACGTTTTATAATCATTGAAATCAAAAGTAGCAACAAAGCCAAGCAAGCTGAAAATTTATAACCAGATTCAAATTTCCCTGTACTTATAGGTTTAATCAAATTAAACATTGCGAGTAAGCGAAATCTTCGTATCAAAAGATTTGATACGAAGAGACATGATAACATAAAGATGTCAGGTCATGTGACTGTGTTCATTGCAGGAGGAGGATCCCTTTCAGCATCAGTTTATTACTGAATATGGTATGAAACCCTTTATTTTCTTTTGACAGGAAATGTGCTATGGAAATGCAGGCCATAGATTTTAGTGTTCAACAGATCAATTCAGAGTTTACTTAACTTATATTATTCAAGTTGGTGAAGTAATGTATGTAAGTTACTTAAGTAATAAGATATAAGTTGGACATAGTTAAATGCTTTGATTGTATTCAGGACACATTTTTTAAGTTATGGTGAACTTACAGTTTTTAAATACGTTTACTTAAAAATTATTATGTAATCAGTTTCCTCATAAATTTTGAGTTCACTGAACTTATTTGGGTTTACAGTGCAGGCCTGCAACGAGGATAGCTGCCAGTTGGCAAGCTGCAGAGTCGTGAGTACTGAGAGCTGTGTGTGCGTATGCGTGTCTGAGTGGGTCTACCACTGCCATATTTAGCGATCGCCAGAAAGACTATAAACCTTTTCCCAGGCTGTCGACGTGCTGTTTTGTGTCGTATTGTTTCATTGTTGGGACAGTTTTGTTTTGTTTTTGCATATGCTACCCTCGAATTTCGTGGAGAGGCAACATAAGCCTAGTAATTTAAGCTTATGTTAAATCAACCAGGTTACGTCCTCATTGAAGTTGTGGTTCAACAAAATTTAAAGAGCGCTTCTACACTAAAAGTATTTATTTTACTCTTGTCAATGGTTTGTAAATGTGCCTGTGTGTTCATTTAATAAATAAGGCCTTGGTAAGTTTGCCTAATTCTAATACCATCTCTGGGTGTAATTATTATTATTTTAAAACAGTTAATTACCCTATTAGTGTTTAGTGTTAAGTATCCTTTTATATAGGTGCACCTTCGTGTTGTTCACCATTAGCTAAATCGAACCCAAGCACCCAACATTCCCCGGAGAGTCCTCCATAGAGTGGTAGCATGGGTGCTACATAAATATTTAGAAGCCTGTATGAACTGGGTACTACTTCCGTTCAAAGACTTGGTACAACCTGCTGGGATAAAATATAACAAAAAAATATGTATAAAATATAAAAATAAAAAGTGTCGGCACAGCCTTAACTCCCCCTGAGTCCAGTTAACTTCCCTCTCCTCCGCTCTATACAAGTTCTTTCCCATAGTGGCCTCAGCCCATCTTTGGGGGCACAAATGGTCACAGAAATGCATTCTTATACACTCAGAAAAGGTTTGCTGTTGATCTTGGTTACACTTTCCCTGTATCATGCAGTTAACCAACAGACCCTGGTGCCAGCTCAATATCTGTCCCTGCTCCATGCAGCTCGTGTCCCATGCTACCAAAACCGCATCTTGGATGTCTCATTTCTCAAATTCAGATATTTTTCATCCCCTGTGGATCTTCATCTAACTGCCGTCCCTTCATTTTCAGGAACCAACCTCTGTTAACTCCTCAGATTCAACATCTCCATCTCTTCCCAGAACTTCAGTCTAAACAGATTAATTCCTTGCACCATTTGCATATACTTTAGGCTAGAACAACTTCAAAGCTTTTCACGTATTGTACAATTGACCTTTTTACTTACTTAGCCCAATGTTTATTTCTCATTTCAAGAATTACACTAACACAAATGCATTCCAATATTCAATCCATTATCCGTTTCTTTGTTAAACTGGCTACATATAACTGCTGTTCAGCTCTCATCCATTGTCTCGTATCCATAATTCTTAAAGGTTTTAGAAAGTAAAAACTTCTGTTGTTAACCACCGCTTTCCACTCACTTCCGACCTTCTTAGCTTTGCATCCATTCTATTTACTCTGGCTCGACTTCTCCTTTAGTCAATCTAATGCTAGAGTCCTTGTTGTTTCTGGCCTATTTCAGCTTCCTGTGTTGCTCTGAGCTTGACCCTTCCTAATCCAGATGTGGATCATGCGGTCACCGCCATCTCTCAGTCATCTAAATTCTCAAAGATATTCTCATCTTAACACTCAAATCTAAATCTAAAATTACATTCTTTCTCAAATACCCGCAAACATCTCACCTCTTGATTTGGTTTTATTACAAAATCCGGTAACCTCTGCTAGATTCTATTTTTCCTATCACTTTTGACAAATCCTGTTCCAGTCAGGTACCTCAGAACGTTATTCATTTCACCCAATCTGCATAGTTGCAGCCACTTCAGCCTCTCAATGAATGAATGAATAAATAAAATAACGAATGATTTATTTATTTGAACATATTTATCAGAACATAATTTTGGCAGAATAAAATTAATTGATATGTTCAAAGGAAGCAGGGAGAAGCATGAGCTGTTTTAGTTTCCTGCCCCTTTTCCCTTTTGCTCAAAAATCAAAAGGAACAGTGTCATTTACATCAGTTCGCCATGGTATTCTCTAAAATTGTCTTTGATCAAATGTCCCATTTACGCCTTTGCATACAGAATATTTCAGGATCCCTTTTCCCATTTACCCACCACCCACAGCAATCAACATTCACCACTACACACAATTACAAACATACCCCATTATCTTATATACTTTATACACTTATATAAACAAATATTTAACACCCCCACACCAATCATTGGATCTCGTCCAGTTAGTATCCCTCTTCCTCCCTGTACCTCATGAAAACCATATTTATATACCACTTTCTGAACTGGGTCATACTTGGACATTGCTTTAATTCATTATTTAATCCATTCAATAATTTTACTCCACAAACATAAATACACTGACTTTTTACTATTGTTTGCACAAATGGGTGTTTTGATTTCCATTCTTGCCTCAGATTATATTGTTTGTCTCTATATGAAACATTTTTTTGTATATTATGTGGGAGTAGTTTGTTAGTAGCTTTATAAATTTTTTGTAATGTCAAAAATTGAACTAGGTCAGCAAACTTTAGTACTTGTGATTTCAAAAATAGGTTGTTAGTGTGATCTTTATAACCAGCTTTATTAATGATCCTAATGGCTTCCTTCTGTAATAAAGTTATTGGTGATAATGTAGTTTTATAAGGTTTGCCCCAAACCTCTGCACAATAATTCAGATATGGTTGCACCAGTGCACAATATAACATGTGAAGTATGTTGTGATCCAGAAAATGTTGTACTTTGTTTAATATGGAAATACTTCTAACAGTTTTGTTGTGAATATTTTTTATGTGTTGTTTCCAACTTATTTTGTCGTTCATTATGACACCCAGAAATGTATAATGATTCACCCTTTCAATAAGTACACCATCAATATCCATCACAATTTGTGCATTTACTTTATTGTTCCCAAATAACATGAATTTAGTTTTACTTAAATTCAATAATAATTTATTTTTATCAAACCATTTTTTTCACTTTAGACATTTCTGCAGAATGTATTTCCATTAACTAATTAAATTTTTCCCCTGAACAAATTTTTTTTGTGTCATCAGAAAAACATACAAACTTGAATATTTTTGAAACCTTACAGATATCATTAATATACAAAAGAAATAACTTTGGACCCAATAGTGAACCCTGTGGTACACCACAAGCAATGTCCAAGTATGATGATGAAAACTGTCCCATCTTCACAAATTGCTTCCTGTGACTCAAATAGCTTTTTATCCACTGCAAAACAACCCCCCTAATCCCCTAACGTTCCAATTTATTGATTAATGTGTTATGATCAATTGTGTCGAAGGCCTTCTGAAGACCCAGAAAAATTCCAACAGCAAAATGTTTCCTATCTATTGCATTTGTAATTTCCTCAACAGAATCCATTAATGCTAGTGATGTCAATCTCTTGGCTCTAAAGCCATACTGATTTTCTGTCAGTATCATATATTTATCTAAAAATGAATCCAGTCTTTCAATAAACAATTTTTCTACGATTTTGGAGAGTTGTGGAAGCAATGAGACATGCCTGTAATTAATGAAGCTGTGTTTATCTCCAGTCTTAAACAGTGGCACCACTTTAGCTATTTTCATCTGGTTTGGAAATGTTCCGGTTTTAAATGATAAATTACAGATATAAGTAAGTGGTTTTACAGTCCCCCCAATAACATTTTTCAATGTTTTGCCACCGATATTATAATCAGTTGATGTTTTACTTTCACATTTATTTACTAGATCTATGATCTCCATTCTTCCACTGCTGTGAGAAACATAGAACTGGAGTTTTGCTTAATGTTGTTACTGATTTCCACTGACGAAGCATCAGGTATTTGTTTTGCCAGGTTCGGCCCAATATTAACAAAAAAATTATTAAGTCCATTGACTATATCCCTCATATTTTCTAGCTTACTATTATTATTATCAAACGTATTGTGGGTAATTATGCTGTCTGGACTGATTTTTAATAATATTGTTCAATGTATCCCATATTCCTTTTATATTATTTTTATATTTAGCTATCATCTTACTATAGTGTTCCGTCCTACTTTTTCTTATAGTATTTGTTAACTTATTTTTGTATTTTTTATATTTGGATTCTGCCTCTTTGTTTTTTTCTTTTTACAAGCATTTTGTAATTCTTTACTAATCTAAGGTTGATCTATGCGTTTTTGCTTTACATTCAACAGAATAACTGGACAATTCTGATTGTATAATGTGTTAAATATTGTTAACAATTGTATCATATGCCTTGTCAGCATCAATTTCTCTGAAGACCATGTCCCAGTTTTGTGCCCCGAGATCATCCCTCAGAGCTCTCATAGTTTCCATAGCTCCCAGGACTCATAGTGGCTTCATTCGTTTATAATTAAAAATGTCCTTTTTCTGGTGTCTCTGATAGTTGTCATTATAAACTACAAAGACTGGCAGATGGTCACTGATGTCATTGATTAATAATCCATTTCTTGTATTATTTTTGATGTCTTTAGTAAATATATTGTCAATTAAAGTAGCACAGTGTGGCTTAATTCTAATAGGTTTTTGTAAATTTGGGATATAAGCTCATGCTGTAGATTGTGCTGATAAATTCTTCTGTCTTGTTATGCTTCTTTGGGTTGAGCCTCTTCCAGCCAATCCTTAAAAACAACTATATTAGAGCCTGGGGCTCTATAAACACAACTAATTATTTTGTTTTTCTTGTTTTCCTTAGAGATTTTTATTGTTAAAAATTCAAAATGGTTATCAATAAAGTTCAAGCTTTTATCCATATACAGCCCCACTCCACCACCACTCTTGTTGTTTCTGTTTAAATAGTTAGCTTCATATCCATCTAATTCAAAGTCCAATTCCTTTATCAGTGCAGATCCATGTTTCAGATATAGCATTAATTCAATTCAATTCAATTCAGTTTATTTATATAGCGCCATTTCACAACAGATGTCATCTAAAGGCACTTTACAAAAAGAGTTATTACAATACAATGTTTAGTGTAGAAATTACAGAACCACAGAAGATTGCGTCGTGAAATTCTCAGCAATCCCTCATACTGAGCAAGCATGCAGCGACAGTGGGAAGGAAAAACTCCCTTTTAACAGGAAGAAACCTCCGGCAGAACCAGGCTCAGCACAAGCGGTTATCTGCCGCGACCGTCTGTGGCTTGGAGAATACATAACAGAGACACAGAAAGAGCAATAGAACTGATGCAGAAGTTTGTTGCAGGACGTGGAGAATTTTCCGTCACTGCAATGCCATCTTAGTCAGGGTCGTCAAGCAGGGCTAATCCGGAGCACCTACTATAATAGAAAACAGGTTAGTGCTTGAATTGACAGCACATCATGCAGTTGGGGAGAAGTAGGAGAGAAAGTAGGAACAGACCCTAATAATGTCCTCCAACAGCCTAGCCTAAAGCAGCATAGCTACTAACATTAACCTGTCTCCTAGCTACTAGGAGACCTGGCTACCAACACTCTGTCTGAGTCCTCCTGATCGAGGCTCAGCCCGTGGACGGTGTAGGGCCGGTAACGGCCCCCGTCATGCCGGGGTCTTCTCGGAGTCGGGTTGTTTGAGAATGCAGCCCAAAGTGGGTGGTAAACTCCATGTAAGGCTAAATACCGGCACGAGACCGATAGTCGACAACTATCTTAAGGAAAAATAGACAGAACTATCTTAAGGAAAAATAGACAGAACTATCTTAAGGAAAAATAGACAGAACTTGAGAGGACAGAGTTGAAGAGGGCGAGAAACGTTTAAGAGATAAACGGGTGGGGTCCGCACAGTCTGCCCGGGGGATTCAACCCGGCAGGTAATGGGCGGCCGCACTGTGCGGGAGGATCCCCTTGAGGGACCTCTCTCCGGCGCTGGCTGGCCCCCGTGGGGCGCATTTCTTCCGCGGCGGTAAGCCGCGACCGGCTCCGGATCTTTACCTGGCTTACATTAATCTATCTCTACCTAGCTACTCTACCTCTTCCTATCTCTTCCTAACTTTTGACACTCTGCCTGACTACTAACATTAACCTGTCTCTTCCTATCTACCTGTCTGACCTGACTCTAACTACCTATAAACATATCTCTAACTGTAAGCTTTGTCAAAGAGGAAAGTTTTTAGTCTAGTTTTAAAGATAGACAAATTGTCTGCTTCACGAACCAACCCTGGGAGCCGGTTCCATAGGAGGGGAGCCTGATAGCTGAAAGATCTGCCACCCATTCTACTTTTAGAAATCCTAGGAACTACCAGTCTTTATGAGATTTTTATACTTTGCTCTAGTAGCATTAACTTTTAATTCATTAGTTTTGGGTAGTGGACGGGAAACTATCTCTATAGGGTAGTGGGTGGGTGGCAGTCCCTGTTCCTTGACCTGGACTCTGGGTTCCCTGATCTGGACTCTGGTTTCCCTGAGCTCGACTCTGGGTTCCCTGAGCTGGACTCTGGGTTGTCACGGCTTTGGGGAACTAGAGATAACCCTATCAATGTTCCTGGAAAGAAGCGAAGCTCCGTCCTCGGTGGGATGGATGCCGTCTCTACGTAACAGTCCAGGTTTTCCCCAGAAGGCCCCCCAGTTATCAATGTAGCCCACATCGTTTTCTGGACACCACCTTGACAACCAAAGGTGGAACGAAAGCATACGGCTGTACATGTCATCGCTAGTACGATCAGGCAGGGGACCAGAAAAAATTACAGAGTCAGACATCTTTTTGGCAGCCCTACACACCGAAGCTACGCTAATTTTAGTGACCTCCGACTGCCGTCGCCGGGTGTCGTTGCCACCAGCATGGATAACGATCCTGCTATACCGCCGTTTGTCCTTGGCCAAAAGCTTCAGATGGGACCTAATGTCCGCAGCCCTGGCCCCTGGAAGGCATTTGACGGTGGTCTTTCGTGTCTCTGGAGCCACATTCCTAACTATGGAGCTGCCAATTACAAGAATCGGCCTCTCCTGCTCGGCGGGTGCGTCGCTGAGCGGGGCGAACCTATTGTTCAGAGAAAGGGGCTGGAGGTTGGCCGCGGACTGGGGTCTGGCGCTAGTCTTCCTACGAACAGTCACCCAGCTCGCCTGAGGTCCCGGCTGCACGGGAGCTGTTGAAGGACGGCTAGGTCCTGTCCTAGTTGACTCCGCGCTAGCTACTGCTGGGCCTGGCTGTTCTACAGCGCGGAGCCGGGCCTCTAGCTCAGAAACCCTCGCCTCCAAAGCTACAAAAATGCTGCACTTATTACACCTACCAACTTCACTAAATGAGGCGGAGGAGTAACTAAACATCTGACAGAGAGAGCAGGAAAGAGGAGGAGGAGGTGTAGAGAGAGATGGAGGGACAAGAGAGAAAGCTGCCGAAGCCATGCTAGCCGTGAAGCTAAGCTAACCAAGCGGTACCTTACCTTACCTAAGAACAAAGTAATTAACCCAGTAAAACGCTTAAAGAGTCCCAAACCGTGAAGAAAATTAACGTTTTAATGTGTTTGTGTGTTAAAGCAACTCAGAAAAAACTTATTGACAGAGAAAGTTAGATCAGTTCAAGAGAGAGAGAAACACCGACTTGCTACAAACAAGTTAGTCACAAAACAGGACTCCATCAGTTGTATACTGATTTGTGATTGACTTTAAATAGTCCTTTATATTGTCAAAATTAGCATACATGCTTCTACTGTTGAAATGAATTATAGATAATTTACTGTCACTGTTGAAAGTTTGATTGTACTCCTCTGTGTAGAACTGACAGCTGTTGCAGCTGTGAAAGAAAAAGTTGTTCTCTGGGTCTAGATGACTCACGGAGTCTAATGGTTTATAGTCTGTATAGGTGAAGTGTTGTTCTTTCTGTCAGATGGTTGAAGTTTCTGGATAAAGATGACAGAGAGCTGATAGGTCCTGTCATGGTTGTGTGTTACGTTCATACCTCCAGTTTAGGCTGCCTGCTCATACTTATCCAGTTCACTGATGTTTCTGATGACCAGTACTTTAGCTTGCTCCGGTATTCTGTTTAATTTGATGAATACTTTGCAGTGTGTAGTCCATGTGCGTTGAATCCTTCCTTGTTTTTTCAGGCTGCACGCTCTTCTGGTGATGTTGGCGTTTCTTTTAGTTAGGTGTTCATTCATGTACACATTGGAACCCTTCAATCAGGCATCTCAGGTAAAATTGTTGAAATTTTAAGATGCTGGTCGTCTTCAGCATATCTCACTTATATTCGTAATCTACCCAACCTGCGCCACATTCACACTTTGCTTTATTCATTTTTGATGAAAAACTTTGAGGGTCCTGAGCAGGCTTGTTAAAAGATGAAATCTAGAAGACTGCACCCCACCTTGAATCTTCATCCTAAACTCCCATCAGCACATCTTCCCTGGCACTTCAACCCCTTTCCTTCAATAAACATTGCAGTTTGAATCTCTGTAAGCTTGATACTTGCTAATTAAATTAAAATATAAACTCAGCTGAAGATTTTTTTTGTCCAAATACTGCTGGTAGGTTGTTTTTTAGTGTAGACATTGGCTGGCAGATTACAGAAAACGTATTGTCACAATTCTTGACTTTAAAATGGATAGTGATTTTAGACTGAATGGTAAATTAACTTATATAGCGCTTTTCTAGTCATACTGACCACTCAAAGCGCTTTACATTGAAGCCACATTCACCCATTCACACTCACATTCATACCCCGACAGCCAACATGGCTCGGTAGGACGATGTTTTTGGGGTTAAGTGCCTAGCTCAGGGGCATATCGACATGTGACTGGAGGAAGCTGGAATCGAACCTACAACCCTCCAATTGCAAGCCAACTCTACTCTACCACAGAGCCACATTAATCAGCCAATTGGAGCAATTGAGAAATCCAGCATTTTTCACTTGACGCAATGGGCCAAAATAAATAAAAAAGGTTGTCAAAGGATGACTTCAAAATAGCAATCCCTGTCTTTGTTACAACTAGGCTGGATTATTGTAATTCTCTGTGAACTTTAAATAGTAGGTCATCCCTATTGTGCCTTCAGTTTGTGCAAAAAGCTGCTGACAGGCATTTAATTGGAACATGGAGGGGAGAATTACTCATGTTTCATCCTCTCTGCTATGATAGCCTATCCATTTTAGAGGTCAGTTTACAGAACGACATAGAAAAAGATCATATCAATGAAGGAATAGTCATATCGATCGATATTGATAATTATCGAATAATATCACAAAATGTAAAAAATATATTTTAAGTTCCTCCCTGGTAATTTTGTTATTCTTCAAGGAAACAAATTTTAACTAAGAATTAAATTAATTAATTTTTCAAACACATCTTTTCATCTGAACTAAGTTTGTAAGACACAGAAACAAATCGAGAGACCTGAGTAACATCAGTAAATACAAAGAAAAGTAATGTTATTAATTATTACATTATATATATATATATATATATATATATATATATATATATATATATATATATATATATATATTAGTAATTTAAATTCAAGGCTTATCTTGATGCTTTTTAATCTTTTAAACATTTAATGACACTTTATAATATTAATGGCTGAAACCTTTGGTTTAGGAGATCTTATATACAATACTACACGAAAAAGGAAATATAAAAAATAAAATAATAATAAAAAATTGAAGAAAACTGACGAAATAGGAACTGAAGGGGAAGAAATGTACACAGTGGAGGGTTGATAAATGACATACTATAGTATGGTATTAGCAGTACAGTTTCAGTCTAGTGCAGGTTGATAAAGTGACACAGATAAGTGGCGTGGATACAAGAAATTATTGCACGTGGTGTTGCATGGGGTTATTGCACATGAATTCCTATATAGTAGTGTTGTACCGTCTGACAGCAGTGGGGATGAAGGACCTGCGGTAGTGCTCCTTCCTGCACTGAGGGTGTCTCAGTCTGCCACTGAAAGAGTTGCTCAGCTCTACTACAGTCCCATTCAGTGAGTGGGAGGTGTTGTCCATGATGGAGGTGAGCTTGGCTAATACTCTCCTGTCCCTCACCTCCTCCACAGAGTCCAAGGGGCAGCCCAGGACGGAGCTGGCCCTCCTGACCAGCTTGTTCAGTCTGTTCTTGTCCCGCTCTGTGCTGCCCGCGGCTCCCAGTTTTAGTCCGTGAGGCAGATACTCTTTCTATTTTCAAGACTAGGCTTAAAACCTTCCGTGTTGATAAATCGTATAGTTAGAATGGCTTAGGTTATCCTGAGCTATTTTTGTAGTTATGCTGCTATAGGTTTAGACTGTTGGAGGACAGACTGACCACTTTTCTTCTCTCTTCTACTTTTTGCTTTTTTTTTTGCTGATTTTTCTCTGCTGTTATTGTGATTGTTAACCCAGTTTTCTCTCAGTATATTTCTCCCCATAGAAGCTCCACATGGTCTGGTACCCTACTCAACTATAAAATCCCCTGCTGGATGGGGAACATCGGTCCAGATGATGCTCAAAGTCACAGAGCATCCTCCATGCTGTCTCTTCTCTGTCTTCTCAGACCCCCAGACGGTCATGGCAGATGACCGCTTGTACTGTGTCAGGTTCTGGTTCTGCCGGAGGTTTCTTCCTGTTAAAGGGGAGTTTTTCCTCTCCACCTTCGCTACATGCTTGCTCAGTATGAGGGATTGCTGAGGAATTGCTGTGGTCGGAGTCTGTATGATCCGGGTACAACCTCACATCGATGACTCAGCACAATCTTCTGGGATACCTTACATAAAAAACGTTTAACTGTTTGGAATGTTTGTATGATTTTATTGAAATTAATTTTGTTGTGAATTGCCTTGAGATGACATTTGTTGTGAATTGGCTCTATATAAATAAAGTTAATTGAATTACTTTGTGGCATGATGTAGGAATAATAATCTAATCTTGAACAAGGGAGATTGTTGTGAATTTCAGAAGAAACAAGAAAAAGTCAAACACAATTTATCTTACTGAATAAGTGGAAATACCTCGGTGTTGACCTAGATAAAAGACTGAAGACCGACGAGAGGGGGCAAAGCTGACTACTTCTTGAAGATGCTTAGGTCCTGACTTTTGTGGAGACTTCAAACTATTCGCCCATCACCTGTTTAGAAAGCAACACCAGCGTCAGTGACTTAAAAAAGCTTAACAACTAATAAGGAAGGCTGATTCTGTTCAGTGGAGTGCTATAAAGTATGTGGAGATTATGGTGCAAAGAAAAAAGATTCTTCATAAAATAAAGAACACTACAAACATCCCTCAGAATCTACATCATGACTGTCATACAACAACAGATTGTCTTTACTTGGAGGCCTCTTCAGATTACCTGTAATAATGACTGCTATAGCATATCCTTCCTGCCCATCTGCATCCAAATTCGTTGTTTGGAGAAACTTGGATGTATTCTGTCACAAATAATTCCCCTGTGGGATAAATAATGTGTTTTTTAAATGGAATTGAGTTAAGACAGTGAGTTTCAAAAGGTTAGAAAAAGTAAATCAAAGTGTCATTTTAACAGGTAAGATGTTATATTGACTTATTAATTAATTTGGAGCCATCTAAACACCCAAAATCAATAACTGAAATAGAAAAATGGAATTCTAAAAATCTTTTATCAAAAAGCTAATAGTTTTTTCTGTCTCATGACTGGTATGTAGATGAAGTCTGAGCTCCAATGACCTTTACAGTCTGTGAGCAGAGTAAACAGAGATTAGCAATTGATTGGCTCTCCCTTCAGTCTGGGTTTAAGTCTTATTTCCAATTTTAAAGACTAGAGTTTAACCCTAACCCTTGCAGCTTTCATAACGGTATGACTTGTATTTGACTTGTTACATTTTTCCAAACAAAATTAAAGTTGTATTGAGTAGTTTTAACGTGTGAATAATTTTAACTTTTGTTATCTTATTTTAATACTCATGATCAAAACAAATATTTGCTTCTGTGTAGGAGTTTTGTACTGGGAGAGTAAAGTTGGGTGGAGTTTTTGTTATCTGCAGCTGTTAAATAGTTCATGTTTTGAAGAGGATCACTGCAGTCAGTCATGGGTCATATTTGGAACCAGATGTGGACATGGACACTGTTGGTCTTCTGTGGAATGTGGATCGATCTAACGTTGGCTGAACCGTAAGTTTATGTGAATTTTTTAAAAATTTTTTTCAAATAATTACTTTGGTTCAAATCTATTTTGTGGAGATTTTTTCCCCCCCTACCACGTGGGTTCAGGCCATTGAGATTACAGCTGTATGTGTGAATCTGTCTGTAGACATTACATGGTGACCATTCCTGCCACCCTTCAAGCTGGATCTCACACCAATTTCTGTGTGAGTCTCATGGAGTCCAATGAGACTCTGAACATGACTGTCACTTTGAGGTCTGATGAAAAGAATACAACCCTTCATGAGAAGATCTCCAGGGAGGATTTTCTTCATTGCATTCAGTTTCAGGTAAGCTTTTAAGAAATACTTTTCTTTAACTTCTTAATATATTTAAAATAATATATGTTCACTCTTTTAAACAAACATTTTTAAAGGTCTCATTTGCTCATATTTTCAATATGTCCTGTGGTCTCTGCTAGAAATGCCCTATGAGTAATTTTCTGTGGTAAAAATGGTCTAGCACTCCTGATTGAGGTGGCCAAAGGTTGGGGGGCAAACAAAATTAAAACTATATCTTATTAATATTGATATGCAAATGTATGACCAAACCTACCATTTGCATTTTGAAAAGAACATGTATTACACAACGTTTCAGTGAATGAAACCTTTGAAAAAGAATGAAATATATTGTCTGAAGCAAGATTTTAATGTTTTTTGCCATTGGCAAAATTTCTGCTGTTACAGGTACCTTTAGTCGACAATGAAGAGGTACAGACATTTGAGGTGGAGGTACGAGGAACCACATTTAACTCAAAAGAAATCAGGAAAGTCCTGATCAAAGCCTACCAACCCATGACCATTATCCAAACAGACAAACCAATCTATCTCCCTGGACAGACAGGTAACTGGGGCATCAGGTTTACAGAAAACTGTTTCAGTTAATGTTCTTTTTGAAAAGCTATTAATGTTTCCTAATACCAAAGTGTAGTACAAATTCTTCATTAAATCAGTTGGTCTAAAACTTTCATTTAATCTCTTAAATGTCTCTTAGTTTATTTCAGAGTGTTATCAATGGATACGAAGCTACGACCAATCAATCAGCTGGTAAGAAGCGAAATGCTATACTTATTTTTTTTTTAATCTATAAAAATTGAATTTAGGGTCCAAACAAATCAAAGGGCTCATTTGATTAATGTCCCAGATGTAATGCATAGCCTCTGTGATGTGGGGCATATCACTCTTTAAACATGTATTAAGAGTTCTAGGTAAGGTCAAACCACTAAAAGGCTAAATGTAGCACCGGATGCCCAGATACACGCATCAGGCACAGTGCATAGGGCCGAAGGTGGCCAGGGCGTCCAAAATAATCAGGCTTATGAAAAAAATTATAGTAGTTTAATAATGACATATTTAAAATTCAAAAATTTGTAAACAAAAAGTTAATAGTAAGCAAACCAAAAAGAAAGCAACCCAATTACAAAAAAGTTTGACACCTTTCTAGTCTCCCCTATGGTGCCTCACATAATTTTTCCCTACCCATTATGTCTCACACCTGGTTTGGGATTGCTCTGAAAAAATATCAGGAGTCTGGTGCAAAAAAAAGAGAGAAAGAAAGAGTAGGAACCGTGTCTGTGATCATGTTTGGATGTAAAGCTATGCCTGACATAGCATAACTTGGACTTGTTATTTTCTTACCCATCAGTTGTCGGGCAAGTTGCCAAGTTCAGTTAACATGCAGCAATTCAGGATGATTATTTTGCATTTGTCATGTATCATAAACCTGGAATATCATTGTGCTGTGATGAAATAAGCTACAGATGATGCTTTAATGAACTCACCAGTTGATATATGAAAAAAGGCTTGGTGACATGAACTTTGAAAAAACCTGGGAACCCGTTCTGTGAAAGGGAAACCTAAACCAACATTTTTCTTTTAAGGGTTTTAATTTATTTTAGTATGTTGTTAACACATGTACATTAGCAGCGCTGGGCTGGGACCAAAGAATGGCACAGACATTTTTGGCCTTTGGTGGACCACAATGATGATTTTCAAAAATATGCAAAGCACACACAAGAGGATACATGAGCACGTGGCTTTGTCTTAAAAATCAAACAAAAGTTTAAAAAAAACACAGCAGCCTACACTACTTACTGAGTTGTTAATCATTGGAGACTGGCCACAGCGTCATAATTCCCACCCTGAAGGAAATTGGAGCTCAAAGAAACACTGCTAAAGACATGTTTTTAATGTTTTACAAAATATTCTGTTTATGAACCCCAGATCCTTCTGTCTCAGTCGTAGCCCTTGGGCAAGACACTTCAGCTACTGTCTTCTGGTGTTGGCCAGAAGGGCCGATGGTGCAACATGGCAGCCTCGCCCCTGACAGTCTGCCGCAGGGCAGCTGTGGCTGCAATCATAGCTTGTTTCCACCGGTGTGTGAGAGTGAATGAATACTGGAATTGTAAAGTGCTTTGAGTGATTTGAAAAGCACTATATACATGCAATCCATTATTTATTTATTAGTTATAAATATAAGACGTGACCTATGACGGAATAAGGGTTGATGTAATAAATAAGATAGTTTAAAGACAATGCTAAATGTATTTAAACCACATGCGTATTGTATGAGCAGACAACTCCACTGTATGTAGACAGAGGTGAAACCTAAATGTAAAGTGTTGCACAGGGTTTGACCATCCTAAATTTTTTACATTTTTAAGACCATTTTAAAACAACCTAAATGAAAATTAAGACCTACATCACAACCATTATTCTTAAACACCAGAACAAATGGTAATCACGACCATTAGTGAAAAAAATGTAAATAATTAATTTTATTACAGAAATCTAATTCAGATCATATTAACTGTAGCTGAAATCTGAATTAGGGTGCATTGCAGGTAACTAATTAGATCTTGCAATTATAACCTTACATGTTAAGTCTATAATAGTGCACTGCTCTTCAAAGCCTTGTAATTCAGCAATTCTTTTTCCGAATATTTCCAATTCAGTGCTAATAATGTTTAACTTCCTTACAATATAGATTCATTTCAAAACGTATTGCCGTCTACATTTTTCTTTACAGGAAATTATTTTTAAACAATATCAGAATCTATATTCTCAGCTTCTCTATCTGTAATAAGTCCCTATGTCTTCTCCTTTTCATATCCCTAGACGGGCCTGCATCTTAATCACTCTAAAAATAATATGTAAAGTTTTAGCATAGTAAGGGAATCACAATTGGCTTAAACAAGTAAGATATTTGTACGAGAAAGTACTGTTTTTTAACATGGACCTTATTAATAGCATGCATTATGTTCATATATTTGCCCAGACAATTTTGATGACACTTGAAGTCCTTCGGGAGAAGTTTATATCCATTCACGATCAGTATACAGTACAGACCAAAAGATTGGACACACCTTCTCATTCAATGTGTTTTCTTTATTTTCATGACTACATTGTAGATTCTCCATGCAGGGCATCAAAACTATGAATGAACACATGAAGTATGGAATTTCTGTATGTACTTAAACAAAAAAGGGTGAAATAACTGAAATAACAAGTGTTATATTTTAGATTCCTCAAAGTAGCCACCCTTTGCTCTGATTACTGCTTTGCATTATCTTGAGCTTCCAGAGGTAGTCACCCAAAATGGTTTTGCAACAGTCTTGAAGGAGTTCCCAGAGATGCTTAGTACTTGTTTGCCCTTTTGCCTTCAGTCTGTGGTTCCGCTCACCCCAAATCATCTCCACTGGGTCAAGTCCAGTGACTTTGGAGGCCGGTTTATTTCACACTTTTTTTGTAAAAGTACTATATAATTCCGTATGTGTTAACTCATAGCTTTGACGCCTTCAGTGTGAATCCACGATGTCAATAGTCATGAAAATAACGGAAAACTCATTGAATGAGAAGGTGTGTCCAAACTTTTGGTCTGTACTTTATATCCATATAATGAGAGCTGTTGGGAAAACCAAAGTACAGCCTATAAATAATGCATTATCTGTTAGAAAACTCCTTCATTTTACCGATGTTTTGTTATGGATCACTAGCACTATTCCCCTGAGACTTCAAAGCATCTTGGGGGTGCTTTGTTTTTGTCTTATCAGGTGTTTTATAGGCTTTTAGTCCAATTCGATGTAATACAAACTGTTATTTCAATTATGTCACTGCTGTTCACCATTGCAGCAGTAGTCTGAGCAGGTTGTGTAAAGTGAGCCTGTGGAAGCTGAACTTAGTCCACTTGGTCATTTAGTTAGTGCAATATGGAAACACTCAAACATGAACCAGGTTGATGTCTGCAGTAGTTCTGTCTAACCGACTGCCGTAGAGCACAGAGTTAAAGTCCTGCTCAGACTACAGCTGGGATGGAGCACAGTTGGGATGTTATTGTATTCATGTGTTAGTGTAGCTGGATTCTAACCCTGTAAAACACCCTGAAGACAACAACAAAGCACATTCAAGATGCCTTGCACTCACAGGGGAATGTGATAGTGATTCATACCAAAACAATGATACAATGAAAGAGTTTTGTGGTAGATAATGCCTTATTTAGAGGCTTTTGGCTGCCTCAATATATGGATAAACTCTAATTGTAAATGGATCTAAACTTCTCAAAGGACTTCAAGTCGCACAAAACATGTCTGGATAAGTAAATTAACATAATACATGCTATAATGTAATGCTTCTAGCCATAGAAGATTAACTCCCTGGTTTAATTTAGAGCTACGTACCCTAAAGCAGAATGTTAGAAAACTAGAGAGAAAATGGCGCTCCACGCATTTACATGATTCCTTTTTAATATGGAAAAATAGTTTATTGCTATATAAAAAGAGCCTTCACACAGCTAGAACAGCATATTATTCATCTTTAATCGAGGAGAATAAAAATAATCCTAGGTTTCTTTTTAATACAGTTGCCAAACTCACACAGGATCATAGCTCTATCGAGCCAACCATTCCCCAAGCTCTAAGCAGTGACGACTTCATGCAATTCTTTATAAATAAAATAGACTCCATAAAGAATAAGATAATTGGGAACCTTCCCAATATGCTTGCTTCCTCCTTAGTTAATGAGGCAGCCTCAAAAATGGTGGAACCTAATATATGCTTAAACTGCTTTAATGCAGCCGAACTTTGTGATGTACTAAAATTATTAGCTTCATCTAAACCTTCAACTTGCGTTTTAGACCCAATCCCAACTAAACTCTTAAAAGAAGTTTTCCCTCTGATCGCTGCTCCAATTTTAAATATAATGAATCTATCCTTAGTCAATGGATATGTACCACAGGAGTTTAAGATTGCTGTAATTAAACCTCTACTTAAGAAACCCTCTCTTGATCAAAACGACTTAATTAACTATAGACCGATATCTAATCTTCCCTTCTTATCTAAAATTCTTGAGAAAATAGTTGCACACCAGATATGTGAGCATTTAAACAATAATGAGCTGTTTGAGAAGTTTCAGTCAGGCTTTAGAGCTCATCACAGCACTGAAACAGCTCTGGTGAAGGTTACTAATGATATTCTCATAGCCTCAGACAATGGACTGGTGACCATTCTGGTCCTGTTAGATCTCAGTGCTGCCTTTGACACTGTTGACCACAATATTCTCATAGAAAGGCTTCAAAGTGTCGGTATAATAGGAACAGCACTAGGTTGGTTTAAATCTTATTTGTCTAACAGATTTCAGTTTGTTCAGGTAAACAATAGATCTTCCTCAACCTCAATAGTTACTTGCGGAGTACCACAGGGTTCAGTGCTTGGGCCGATTCTCTTTACTATATATATGCTTCCTATTGGTAAAATAATTAGGCAGCATGGGATAAAATTCCATAGTTACGCAGATGATACACAGCTATATCTATCCATAAATCCTGATGAATCCAATCAGTTAGGTAGACTACAGGCATGTCTGGAAGACATAAAAACTTGGATGACTCTAAACTTCTTGCTTCTAAATTCTGATAAAACAGAAGTTGTCGTCTTTGGACCAGAAGCTCTGAAAAAGAAACTACTTAGTCAGCCCCTTCACCTGGACGGCATTAAATTAGCCTCCAGTAATAAAGCAAAAAACCTCGGTGTCATTTTTGACCAAGATATGTCATTTAGAACTCACATTAAAGAAGTCTGTAGGATTTCCTTTTTTCACCTTAGGAATATTGCAAAAATTAGAACCATCCTGTCCAGGACTGATGCTGAAAAACTAGTCCATGCCTTTGTTACTTCAAGGCTGGATTACTGTAACTGTCTATTATCAGGTAGTCCACAGAATACAATTAAAAGTCTTCAGTTAGTTCAAAATGCTGCTGCTAGGATTCTGATGAATATTAAAAGAAGAGATCACATTTCCCCTGTTTTAGCTTCTCTTCACTGGCTCCCAGTAAAATCTAGAATAGAATTCAAGATCCTCCTTCTGACATATAAAGCCCTTAATAATCTAGCTCCATCATACATAAGAGACCTGATTGTTCCATATGTTCCTAACAGAGACCTTCGCTCTCAGACTGCAGGTTTACTGGTAGTTCCTAGGATTTCTAAAAGTAGAATGGGTGGCAGATCTTTCAGCTATCAGGCTCCCCTCCTATGGAACCGGCTCCCAGGGTTGGTTCGTGAAGCAGACAATTTGTCTATCTTTAAAACTAGGCTAAAAACTTTCCTCTTTGACAAAGCTTACAGTTAGAGATATGTTTATAGGTAGTTAGAGTCAGGTCAGACAGGTAGATAGGAAGAGACAGGTTAATGTTAGTAGTCAGGCAGAGTGTCAAAAGTTAGGAAGAGATAGGAAGAGGTAGAGTAGCTAGGTAGAGATAGATTAATGTAAGCCAGGTAAAGATCCGGAGCCGGTCGCGGCTTACCGCCGCGGAAGAAATGTGCCCCACAGGGGCCAGCCAGCGCCGGAGAGAGGTCCCTCAAGGGGATCCTCCCGCACAGTGCGGCCGCCCATTACCTGCCGGGTTGAATCCCCCGGGCAGACTGTGCGGACCCCACCCGTTTATCTCTTAAACGTTTCTCGCCCTCTTCAACTCTGTCCTCTCAGTTCTGTCTATTTTTCCTTAAGATAGTTGTCGACTATCGGTCTCGTGCCGGTATTTAGCCTTAGATGGAGTTTACCACCCACTTTGGGCTGCATTCTCAAACAACCCGACTCCGAGAAGACCCCGGCATGACGGGGGCCGTTACCGGCCCTACACCGTCCACGGGTCAGGAGGACTCAGACAGAGTGTTGGTAGCCAGGTCTCCTAGTAGCTAGGAGACAGGTTAATGTTAGTAGCTATGCTGCTTTAGGCTAGGCTGTTGGAGGACATTATTAGGGTCTGTTCCTACTTTCTCTCCTACTTCTCCCCAACTGCATGATGTGCTGTCAATTCAAGCACTAACCTGTTTTCTATTATAGTAGGTGCTCCGGATTAGCCCTGCTTGACGACCCTGACTAAGATGGCATTGCAGTGACGGAAAATTCTCCACGTCCTGCAACAAACTTCTGCATCAGTTCTATTGCTCTTTCTGTGTCTCTGTTATGTATTCTCCAAGCCACAGACGGTCGCGGCAGATAACCGCTTGTGCTGAGCCTGGTTCTGCCGGAGGTTTCTTCCTGTTAAAAGGGAGTTTTTCCTTCCCACTGTCGCTGCATGCTTGCTCAGTATGAGGGATTGCTGAGAATTCCACGACGCAATCTTCTGTGGTTCTGTAATTTCTACACTAAACATTGTATTGTAATAACTCTTTTTGTAAAGTGCCTTGAGATGACATCTGTTGTGAAATGGCGCTATATAAATAAACTGAATTGAATTGAATTGAAAACTGAATTATAAATGAAGACTAGGTTGAAAAAAATCAAAAAAACCAAACGGTACTTCCCCTTTAATGACAAAATGTACACATTTATTTAATATTAATTTCATTCTATTTTAATTCAAATCAAAGTTTTCTATGTTTACGATCTTACTTTTAATGATAGAAAAACAGAATGGGTAACTGTCACTTGGGCATAGTGTTAGAAACTATTCTACAAAAAACTCCTCTGCTATGTTTGAAGGCAGTTTCCAGGCATGTAATTTTGATTAGAGATTACCAATTTCGTACAAATCCTCTGTTTGGTCTCATAAAAAATACGAGACCAACATGAAATAAAACAATAATCAGACTTAACATATACGTTTCATGGGGAGAAAGAATTGATTCATAGTAATCAATTACTCTTACTAGTTAATCGATCAACTTAAACAATGTAATATGAAAAACAAACAAAAAAAATATGTACAGTGGGTTTTTTTCTAATTCATTGGAACTCTTTCTGGGTCTGCATTGAAGTCATCTACTTCTAGATGGAAATTGCTTCTGTTTGCTCTTCTATAATGTAGGGTGAGAGGTTACCAGCACATCACCCACATGCAACTAATAGTGTATTTCTACAGTCCCTTTGGGGGCCCTTTCAATATAGCAGAGGATTCATTATGCCTTGTTGCAAGGGTCTGAGCATCTTTTCCTTAGAATCCGGCTAGGAATTAGAGAACCACAGAAGATTGCGTCGTGACTTCTCAGCAATCTCTCACACTGAGCAAGCATGAAACGACAGTGGAGAGGAAAAACTCCCTTTTAACAGGAAGAAACCTCCAGCAGACCCAGGCTCAGCATAAACAGTCATCTAGCGAGACCGTCTGGTGTTTGGAGAAGGATACAGAGACACAGAAAGAGCAACAGAACTGATGCAGAAGCTGGTAGCAGGACGTGGAGAACGTTCCACCACTGTAATGCCATCTTAGTCAGGGTTGTCAAGCAGGGCGGGTCAGGAGCACTTATTGTAGGAAGAGACTAAAAGAAAACAGGTTAACACTTGAATTGACAGCACATCATGCAGTTGGGGAGAAGTAGGAGAGAAACTAGGAACTGACTCTAATAATGTCCAACAGTCTAGCCTACAGCTGTATAGCTACTAACATGAACCTGTCTCCTAGCTACAAGGAGACCTAGCTAATAACGCTCTCTACCTGGCTTACATTAATCTATCTCTACCTAGCTACTCTACCTGACTACTAACATTAACCTGTCTCTTCCTAGCTTTTGACACTCTACCTGGCTACTAACATTAACCTGTCTCTTCCTAGCTACCTGTCTAACCTGTCTCTAACTACCTGTTAACCTGTCTCTAACTGTAAGCTTTGTCAAACAGGAAGGTTTTAAGCATAGTTTTAAAGATAGACAAATTGTCTGCTTCACGAACCAACCCTGGGAGCCTGTTCCATAGGAGGGGAGCCTGATAGCTGTAAGATCTGCCACCCATTCACTTTTAGAAATCCTAGGAACTACCAGTAAACCTGCAGTCTGAGAGCGACGGGCTCTGTTAGGAACATATGGAACAATCAGGTCTCTTATGTATGACGGAGCTTGATCATTAGAGCTTATATGTCAGAAGGAGGATCTTGAATTCTATTCTAGATTTTACTGGGAGTCAGTGAAGAGAAGCTAAAACAGGGGAAATGTGATCTCTTCTTTTATTCATTAGAACCCTAGCAGCAGCATTTTGGACTAACTGAAGACTTTTAATTGTATTCTGTGGACTACCTGATAATAAAGAGTTACAGTAATCCAGGCTTGAAGTAACAAAGGCATGGACTAGTTTTTCAGCATCACTCCTGGACAGGATGGTTCTATTTTTGCAATATTCGTAAAGTGAAAAAAGGAAATCCTAGGCTATGAGAATATAATTAGTAACCTTCACCAGAGCTGTTTCAGTGCTGTGATGAGCTCTAAAGCCTGACTGAAACTTCTCAAACAGATCATTATTGTTTAAATGCTCACACATCTGATGTGCAACTATTTTCTCAAGAATTTTAGATAAGAAGGGAAGATTAGATATCGGTTAATTAAGTTGTTTTGATCAAGAGATGGTTTCTTAAGTAGAGGTTTAATTACAGCAATCTTAAACTCCTGTGGTACATATCCATTGATTAAGGATAGATTCATTATATCTAAAATTGGAGCAGCAATCAAAGGGAAAACCTCTTTTAAAAGTTTAGTTGGGATTGGGTTTAACATGCAAGTTGAAGGTTTTGATGAAGCCAATAATTTTAGTAGATCTGAAAGTTCGGCTGCGTTAAAGAGGTTCAAGCATATATTAGGTTCAACCATTTTTGATGCTGCCTTACTAACTTAGGAAGAAGCAAGCATATTGTGAAGGTTACCATCTGTCTTATTTTTTATAGAGTCTATTTTATTTATAAAAAATTGCTTGAAGTCATCTCTACTAAGCGCTGGGGGAATAGTTGGCTCGACAGAGCTATGATCGTGTGTGAGTTTGGCAACTGTATTAAAAAGAAACGTAGGATTGTTTTTATTCTCGATTAAAGATGAAAAAATACGCTGTTCTGGTTGTTTCCACACTAAATAAGAATCCTGTAAATGTGTGGAGCGCCATTTTCTCTCTAGTTTTCTAAAATTCCTCTTTAGGGTACGTAGCTCTAAATTAAACCAGGGAGCTAATCTTGGGAGCAGCTGGGCGAAACCTTCTGTTGTGGATGTTCATCAGGAACCTGACGATCCAAGATGGTCAAATGTTGACATTACTTAAGCCACGCCCCCTTAGAACAGGAAGTGTAATGTTTTGCTTTGAAAGTTCCAAAACTTACACAGCTGGGCACATTTGCACAACAATGCTGCAAAGCCGCTGGTAACCACTTGGGGTAACTCTTTGTCTAGTAATGAGGGTTTTCACAAAAGTGTGTAGCTAACAACCTATAACAAATAAAGGCTTGGAATATCTCACTTTGCACCATGCCATAGACCGAAAGTACAAAACAGTGTAGAAGGCACCAAATGTAGTTATAGTAAAAATACAAAATTACAGAGTTGTTATAGATTTGGCCCTCCTTACCACTTTTTTTTTTACCACTTCTTTTTTAAAGATATACATATAGCAATTAAATATCATACAAAAATAAACAATGGAAAAAGTACAAAAAATATATATAAACAAATAAATTATATAAACAAATATAAACAATACTCCCTTTTCTTTCAGTTTTTCCCTTTAGGGGTCTGCACAGCGAATGATCTTTCTCCATTTTGTCCTATCCTCTGCATTCTCTGCCGTCACACCAACTGACTTCATGTCCTCCTTCACCACATCTATAAATCTGATTTTTGGTCTTCCTCTGTGCCTCCTGCCTGGGGGCTCCATCCTAAGCATCCTTCTACCGATATAATCGGCGTCTCTCCTCTGAACATATCCAAACCATCACAGTCTGGCCTCCCTAACTTTATCTCCAAAACGTCTAACATGGGCTGTTCCTCTGATGTACTCATTCCTGATCCTATCCATCCTTGTCACTCCCAAAGAAAATTTCAACATCTTAAGTTCATTAGACTCCAGTTCTGCTTCCTGTGTTCCTGATTTATACTGTCTCTAGACTATACAACATCACTGGTCGCACTACTGTCTTCTACACCTTTCCCTTCATTCTTGCTGAAACCCTTTTATCACACCTGACACTTTTCTCCACCCATTCCAACCAGCTTGCACACGCTTCTTCGCCTCTTTTCCACACTCTCAATTGCTTTAGACCGTTGACCCTAAGTACTTAAAGTCTTCTACTTTTTCACTTCCACAACCCTAACCCTAAGACATGTATTCTGTCTTGCTGACTAATCTTCATTCCTCTATTTTTGTATGCTTACCTCCATCTCTCTACCATTTCCTCCACCTCCGTCCTGCTCTTAGTGCAGATCACAATGTAATCTGCAAACATCATAGTTCATGGAGACTCCTGTCTAGCCTCATCTGTCAGCCTATCCATCACCAAAGCAAACACAAATGGGCTCAGAGACGATCCTTGATGCAGTCCCACCTCCACTTTGATCTCCTCTGTCAGTCCTACTGCTGTCTCACAACTCCCATGCATGTCCTGTAGCACTCTAACATACTTCTCTGCCACTCCAGGCTGCCTCACGCAAAACCACAGCTCTTCTCTAGGCACCTTGTCATATGCTGTCTCTAAATCTACAAAGACACAACGCAGGTCCCTCTGAACCTCTCTGTATTTCTCCATCAGCATCCATAAAGCAAAAATAGCATATTTAGTACTCTTTATTGGCATGAAACCATACCGCTGCTCACAAATGCTCAAATCTGACCGAAGCCTAGCTACCACCACTCTTGCCCACAGCTTCATTGTATGACTCATTAACTTTATTTCTCTGTAGTTGCCACAATTCTGCACATCTCCCTTGTTCTTAAAGATCAGCACTAGAACACTTTTTTCCTCCATTCCTCAGGCTTCTTTTCAGTCTTCAAGCTCCTAAACACTTCCATAAATCCTTGGATATGCCATCAGGACCAACTGCCTTCCCCATCTTCATCCTCTTCAAAGTTTTCCTCACTTCATACTTACTAACTTCCTGATCCACAATGACCACCTCTTCTACTCTACATTCTCTCTGATTTTCCTAATTCATCAGCTCTTCCATATACTCTTTCCATTTTCTCATCACACTCTTGGCATCTGTCAGTACATTTCCATCCCTATCCTTGATCACCCTTAACTGTTGCACATCCTTTCCATCTCAGTCTCTCTGCCTCACCAATCTATACAAATCATTCTCTCCCTCCTTACTACCCAACCTAGCATACAGGTCATCATACACCCTTTGTTTGGCCTTTGCCACCTCTACCTTCACCATGCACTGCATCTCCCTGTACTCCTGTCTGCTCTGTTCAGTCCTCTCAGTGTCCAACTTAGCTAACTTCTTTCTCTGTATTTATTCCTGGACTTCATCACTCAACCACCAAGTCTCCTTATCTACTTTCCTCCTTCCAGATTGCACATCAAGTATCCTCCTATCTGTCTCCCATATCACATTAGCTTTAGCTGTCCAGTCATCAGGGAGAACTTCCTGGACACCAAGAGCCTGTCTCAACTACTTCCTGAAAACCTCACAACACTCTTCTTTTTCCACCACATGGTCCTCTGCTCTGTCTTTGTTCTCGTCACCTTCCTCACCATCAGTTTAATCCTACAGACCACCATCCTATGCTGTCTAGCTACACTCTCACCCACCACTACTTTGCAGTCACTAACACCTCTTCAGATCACAACGTCTACATAAGATGTAGTCCACCTGAGTGCTCCTACTCTTATAAGTCACGCTATGTTCTTGCCTCTTTTGGAAGAAAGTATTTACAACAGCCATTTCCATCCTTTTTGCAAAGTCTACCACCATATGCCCTTCTTCGTTTCTATCCTGGATACCAAACCTGCCCATCATTTCCTCACCTTTTTACCAACATGTCCATTAGTCTGCACCAATCACCACCCTCTCAACTCTCGGGATACCCTGCATCAAATCTTCTAGTTCACTCCAAAATGTCTGCTTCTCTTCCAACTCACATGCTACCTGTGGGGCATAACCACTAACAACATTAATCATTATTCCCTCCATTTCAAGCTTCAGACTCATCAATATATCTGACACCCTTTTCACTTCCAGAAAATTCTTAGCAAATTCCTCCTTCAAGATAACTCCCACTCAATTTCTCTTTCCATCTACCCCATGGTAGAACAACTTGAATCCTTCTGTTAAGCTTCTAGCGTTGCTACCTTTCCACCTGGTCTCCTGAGCACATATAATATCCACTTTCCTTCTGTGCATCATGTCCACCAGCTCTCTAGCTTTACCTGTTATAGTCCCAACATTCAAAGTTCCACACTCTTGAATTTCCTCTTTTCTCTCTTTCTACCACCACACCTTCGTCCTCTCCTCCTTCGGCCAACAGTAGTCCATTTCCACCGGCGCCCTGTAGGTCAACAGCACTGGTGGTTGTCGTTGTTAACCCGGGCATGTTTGTGATTCGCATCGTTGATTTAGCTTAGGTTTTACGGATGCCCTTTCTGACAACCCTCTGCATTTTTCAGAACTTGGGACTGGCACAAGAAATCACTGGCTTGTGACCCCTTATGGTTGCAAATTAGTTAAATAATACAACAATATAAAACAATATAAAAATACACATTCTAGTGTAATTGGGTCTATGTTTGTGTAGGTTGACCCCGGGGGATCCTTGTTTTAGCTTATCCTTCCCTATTTCCTTTATGGTGTGCAGTGCATCTGGGTGGGACCCAAAGCTCCCTTGTTTTTGTTTCCTATTCTTTTGCCTTTCTTTATTTGCGATGGCTTTTGGTAACTGTGTGTTGTTTTTTGTTGTGTGTATTGGGGATGTCCTATGCAGTGTTGTGACAATAGCATCCAGATTCGATTTTGGGTGGCTTGTTGGATCTGTCTAGGTGCCCCTTGGCGCTGGGCATGTGATGTCTTACCTTGTCAGCACAGAATGGCCTGGTTTTGTCATACAGATTGGTCTGCCTGTCAATGTTCATTCCAGGTGGGGCGAGGACAGGAAGATAGTCGATAACGGGCAGATTGGCTCAATGGCGCAGTAGTTGATATTTGACAGGTTGCTCATCACAGTGACCATCACACCTGGTCTCTTGGCATCAAAGCTGTGACAGAATAAGTAGATAAGACATTATAAACATGGCTAAGTATATTCTCATAAAAAACTATTACCTGCATGTTGTCGCTAGTATATATGTACAATGTGAACGTTTCAATAGGTACCTGAAGTGCTGATAAGTCTTGATCTGTGGGAGTCTACAGAAGTGGGGAGTCAGATGCTGCTGCCAGTCAACGTCTGGACTAAAAGTTTACCCTCTGCCATTCCAACAAGCTGTAGGGTATTGAGGTGACTCACAGGAGATCTGTTTTTTTTACAACCTTATGTTATAAAAAAGAAGAGAGAAAAAAAGATCTTCAGTTAAATGTTTAATTGAAACAGAACTGAAAATTCCCTTGCCTACTATAATTATTGTCTATTGGATTATTTCACATAAGCACTCAATTGTAAATCAGTGTTTACGCATACCAAGCTCCTTACCAGACTTCACGGAAAGATACCACATTGAAGCCTTGGACGCATGAGTTAGCTGTCGGCCAGGTAGCATGATGGAATTGTTTTCTGCAGTTTGTTATGAAGTCAACAACACTGTTAACATCCTCAGGGCTGAAGAACCTGGGTGTGGCAGTGTGTGCTTCTTCCTAAAATGTGGTCTTGCCCCCATTAGCCAGGATGTCTCTGCTTATGCTGAAAAAGGGAAACAAAAAGTAAAAACCATGTAACAACATGATCTTCCTTCCTGGTTTAGTCTTGGTATAGTGCTGATTTAGACCTCAGTTAAGTGGTTAGACTTAGTTTGAGTCAAAGGATTTAAAAATAATCCTGTACATTAAACTCATATAAATATATATATATTTTGACTTATAACACACATTTTATGGCTATGGATACTTTATACCAGGGGTCACAATGTTGTGCCCATGGGCACCAAGTTGCTCTCAGGGACTGCATGAGTTCGGCTCTGGGCATGTTCTAAACATACCAAAAAATGATATGCAATCGTAGATTAATAGAAATGAATTGTAGTATGCTGAAAAGTATCTGTGTCCTGTCTTAAATCATATTTGTGAGCAATTAACATGTGATCAGACACAGGATACGACAAACTTTGCTATGGAAACTCTCCCCATAACAGAGTATTTCTGCAGATCTCATAACATCCAAAAGGATGCCTCTAAATGTCTAATAAATATTAAAAAATTCTAATTAAAAAGGGCATTCAAGCACAGGCGAGTCTAATGATTCATTTCAGAGGTGTCCAGCAGACAGGTGACCATAATAGGGCATTACTTAACAAAGAAAAGCTGTTTCCATTACATACTGTCAGGGTTAGGGTTAGGGGTCTCCCCATGGAAGAGAAATGTCACAAAATTGGAGTAATCAAATAATTTACTTAAACAAAAAAGGGTGAGGGCTACAAGAAGATCAGCAAAGCTTTACATAACAGAGAATCCCTCTCCATTCAGCATCCAGGCTCTACAGAGATTATTCTTGAATAATGGAAAAATATGGATGTTGCAATATGTCACCAACTTGTTCATTCCATGCCTAAAAGCCTGGGTCCTCGCCTTAAAAATCACACTGCTCATGCAAAATACTAGATGTAGTAGTTTTTATGAGGAGTGTATTCATTTCTGCTTCAACCAATTTGAGTAAAACTGAGGATGTTGTGATCTGAGTTAACTTAATTTCATGATATGTAGATAAATAAGTGTTCAATAAAATTCAGCCTTGGGAAAAGTTAGGAAATTGTTCATTTGTTCATTGAGCTACTGATTTAATTTATACTTTTTAAAGAGGGTGTACTCATTTATGTTGAGCACTGTATATCACCCATTTACAGCATAAAAGTTATTCTTTAGTATTGATTTGAACACTATTTAAGTTAGGCTTTTCTTAACCAAGTCAGGGAATCCATAGTATTTGTCCTCTGTATCTAATATTGAACTGTGTTCCTGAGTCCGACAAACTTTATGTCAGGTTCCTTCGGCCCCACGGCCGGCCCCTCTAGGTGGTTTGATTTTTTTTCTTTCATAGGTCATTTTTCTTGACTTCTTTGGGAATTTGTTTGTTTTCTGTTCTTATGTGGTTGACTGTTGCCTTGCACGTCATGTCCAGTGCCTGAGCCTCAGTTCTGGACTTATTAAAGATGAGCCTCCAAAGCTCTAAACACCGCTCTGCATTTGGGTCCTCATTCCGTCAGTACATGACAGGGTCTTATATAAACTTATATAAACCTTCTATAAACTGCTAGCAAGACTGAATGTTGTTCCCCATGTCACCTTTTTATCACTAGGCTGTTTCAAAAGACAATGCCGACATCATTGCATGCATTAATGTCAGCATTAGTGAGCCTTTTGGCCATTCATAAGAGGTCTGTCTGTGGCGGCAATATAGCGCTATCAGCTGTTTTTAACCAAAAATAATGTAAAGGGGGTGTGGGGTGTGTGTGTGTGTGTGTGTGGGGGGTGCTTTCGACATGCATGATTGCGTATAAACCATGAGACAGAAGAGTCCATGCTAAAAAGAAAAAAATATTGGCCATAACTTGTTTTTATCCAGCTTGAAGCCACGCTTCTTTTTGCAATTTGCTCCAAAAGGTGGCTGTCCTTCACAGGCCCCATGAATTGTCTGCTGATCTGCTTTTCAACTCTAAAAGCCAGAAGTACGCAGACCTCTGCATCACTCCAGTTTGCTGTTTCAGCTGATACAGGTTACAGATGCCTAATTAACTCAACATGTCTACTTACATTTCTCATAACGTGTTCAGTGCACATTGACATCACCCTCTGTTGCGGCAATATCACAGTGATAAGACTATTAAACCTGCAAGCATGAATGCTACAATATTCACACTTTGCCATGCCGCCACAGCACATTCATTAGACATACCATGCTGGCAATATTACCCAATATACAATATGCTGGTGTTCTGACAAAGGAGCTTACCCATCAGAATTACATACTTTCGGTAAATTCGCATGCACAGCTGTAAAAAAACATACTTTTCCCTTGTGTGTGACTGAAATTTCCAACATTTCAGCTTATAACGTAGCATGAGGCATTTTAACAATAAAACAGACTTTTACCGATGGATTTACTGCAATGGTGAATGCACAGTAGAATGCACAGCAGAAGAATTTTATATATAGATTTAATAGACCAAGGTTCAATTTTGATAGTCCACTTCCTTCCACTTCCTTTATTTGTATAGGGACAATGTGTTTTAGAATATGTATATACATGAAATTATAGCCAGGACTAATTTCCATCTCTAGTCCCATTCACTACAAATACCAGCAACAGTTCATAAAATAACTAACATCAATATTCATCAAAAATGTACATTTGTTCATTAAACCAAAAATGGAAAAGACGCTGACCACATTAAGTACATATTATATGAATTTAATCTCTAATGTGATTAAATTTAGATACATTTTATTTTATTTCTTATTGTTTTTACTTCCTTTCCTAAATGTGAGTTGGGAATCTAAGATAACGCCCAAATATTTGTATTCCTGTACCGTTTGAAGTTTTTCCCCATGTAAAATTACTGAAGATTCAGGATCGTTATCCATTGACCCCATTAACCCTAACCCCTAACCTTAACCCCCCTGAAATGTTACTCATTTTTAAAGATAATGTATTTGCTGCTAGATTTTTGTTTTTTGCATTAACATAAATGACTGTGTTGTCGGCATACATTTGACAGTGGCCATCCGGCGGACAGTAGAGGGGAAGATTATTTAAGTACATACTAAACGATAAAGGTCCCAGGATAGATCCCTTTGGAACTCTCAAGTTGGTTGCATATAATGGGGATGTATTACCTTGTAGACTGACACATTGTTCTCTCTGAGCCAGGAATGATTAAGACTTACCCCATAACGATGTTATCAAAGCACTCGTCTAGGTAGCACTCCAGCGAATCCAATGTTTCCTCGTCCAGGTTGTTTAGAGGAAAAAAAAAAAAAAAAAGTAACTTGATGGTTAGTTTAGAAGCTGCGTTTGATTCAAAATGATTGTCTTATTTTACCTGGGTGTATGCATTACCACATAACCGCCATGTTCACCTATGCACAGCTCTCGCGAGAACTCAGCAGCTCATCCTCTCCCTCCTACAAGACCATTGTATAGTTGATTATGTAAAATTAAAATTTGACAATCGACTAATTAAAATCTTGTCATTAACAGTACCGAATGCTTTTTTATAATCCAAAAACAAAGCTCCAACAGTTCTACCTTTATCGACCTCTAATTTAACTTTATCAGTAAAATAGCCAATAGCTGTTACTGTAGAATGGAATTTTCTAAAGCCAAATTGCATAGGGTACAATTTAAATTAACTTTAAATGATTAGTGAGCTGTTCTGCAACATGTTTTTCCATTATCTTGGAAATTATTGGTAGGATTCTTATGGGTCTGTAGATATTGAGATCTGTTGGGTCTTCAGATTTAAAGACAGGTATGATTACTGCCTTTTTTAATGAATTAGGAAAGACAGTTTCTTTTATAGATTGATTTATATTATTGGTAATGGGGCTTATCAGCATATTAGCTAAATATTTAACTCTGACCTAAATATTTTTACTGGATGCTAAATATTTTGCATGTTAACTAAATTTTTTGTTTGGCTCTTAATATTAAGTAAATATTTAGTTTTTAACTGACATATTTTGCCCACTTAATAAATATTTCGTTATAAACTGCAACATTTAAGATTTAATAAAATGGAAAAAATACAACTTTGAAAAAGAAGGCTGTGTTTTTTTAGAATTGCCCTGTTACATGGTTAACAGCTACCCTTTTCTTTTACAGCCTCTGAAAGCTTTTCTACTATAAATATTCTGTGTTTGGCTCTATCCATTTCTTTTTCAGCTTTAAACAGCTTTACTGGCTTTGATGTACAGAAGCACCTTCATAGTATAAAGCTGCCAGGACTATTTTACACTGGGATTTATCTCTTCAAAAATATGTGAATTGTTAATCTGTCTTTTAGCCATAGCGTTTTAAGAGTAATGTATTAGTTTTAAGTTTAGTCTCATCTGACGAGAGCACCTACTTCCTCATGTTTGCAATGTCCCCTTATTGCAGTTTTCAGATTGACTTTCTTTCAGTTGTAGCTTACTTATGGCCATTCTTAAATAAATGTGAGATTTGTGGAATGCGCAACTAATAGCTGTCCTTTCAACGGATTCTCCCATCAGAGTTGTGGATATCTGCAGTTCCTCCACTGTTAACATAGAACCTTTTCGCTGCGTCTCTGTTTAGGAACTTGGACAGCCTGTCTGTTAAAGTGGGCATTCTTGTCTTGGAAGGTTTTATCACTGTACCATTACATGTCTAAAGATAGAAATATCCTGTTATACCCCAATCCACCTATAAACTTCTCCAACACTTTTACCCATAGCTGTTGGTTGTGTTCCTTTGGTCTTTAGTGCTAAACTTTACTAATGCTCTTTAAGAAAGGTTTGCCCTTCTCAGAAAATAAATAAATACATACAAACAGAGGCCACTCCTTTCAGTTTTTCTCAACATTTGAATATATTGTACATTTTCATTACACCTGGTAAATGGATAGGTATACACATAGTTTTCCTTTACTTTCTATTGGAAAATCAGTTAAAATCCCAGGATAATTCCCTCAAGTTTGCAGTTTAAATGGGAAAAAATATTGGAAAGTTCAGGACATGTGAATACCTCTGTATAGGATTATGTGAACCTGTTTTGCTTTCCAAAGCATGTTCTTTGGATCTTCACACCTTTTTTCTTTACATATAATTACAAAATACAGTGGTGATGGTTTGGTGGTCTGTTTCATTAAAGATCTGCAATGTCCAAAATCAATTTACTGAAAGATAAAAAGCTTAAGCCAGCAGATGTTTGTACCACATTTCTAAAACTCAGTTTATTACTTTATCAATTCCTAAACCCCAAAAATAAAGATATCAACCAAATGGGGCATTGTGTGACATAGCCGTACAACGGGTACCCCATATGAGGAACCGAATTTCAGTTCCAAACTCCGGAACCTGTGCCACAGGTCTTTCCTCTTTATCCTTCCATTTCCTGTCAACAACCTGTCAAAGACCACTGTGCCTAGAAATCTTTAAAAAAGGTACCAACCAAAGGATAGTGTCACTCAACAATAAAAATGAATACCCATGGAAGATTGAAAATTAAACTTTCCATGTTTCTTGGATCTTTCTTTAAGTTTTTTTAATTGTTTTTAATTTTTTCCCCTTCTTTGTCCAACAGTACAACAGCATCGAACTCGAGGTAAGACTTTACTCAATCTTAATCACAATAAAAGAGCATTTATATATTTCTCCACAGCTTTCAAGTTTGACAACTTTGGCTCAATGACCAGGGCCCTCTAAGCTTATCCTCTCATATGTGAAATATATACTTTTTTATTCCAAAAATAAAAAAAACAAAAATATCCCATTCTAGTATTTTAAAAACCAAGAAATATATACATTTTATGCTAATTTTTTTCAAGCTTTAATCAACTAATTACACTTATGATCTGTTTGGTATAACACATGATAAATACCAAAAAATATTTAATAATAAAATAGCTACACAGAATCCACACAACCAAATCATTAGACTTGTATAGAGCTGACTCACAATTCAACAACATTTTGGTACACCTTATTGTTGTTTTGTTTTAAATGACACATTTCATAGCAGTTTGCCCAGAACTTAGTTGGATGAAAGGATACTGATTGCTCAGAAAGAAATTGTGTCAAAAACTGCATGGCACCGGTGATGTGGGTTGAATAAAAGCAGCAAAAATTACTGTTTGATTAATGTGTGAGATTTTAATTCTTTTATTAGAAAATAGAGTCAAGAGAAAATGAAGTCATAAGATTTATAAAAGCAGAATTTGACCATGTTAAAAGCATGTGTACATGGACCTCTCTGGTTCAGACAACACTAATCTCAATCCTTCTCTAAAGACATGCATATTTTTATTTACACAATGCTTTTTTTTAAAGTTATTGTAGTTTTTAACATTAATCTTTGTAAATATCCATGGAAATGTTGTTGAAAATTAATAAAACAATGACCAATGATTAAAAAGTATTGGTGGCTTCATTACATATGATCATAAAAAGAGGTCTTGAATACATGGGCGTGGGTCCTAGTGTATGGGGGCCGAAACATTGGACGTCATGTTTCCTTTTACGTGAGCCTATGTGGACAAAATACCTTTACTGATCTTTCAATATGCAGTTACATCCCTTTTTTGCTCGTCCTCATTAGAAGTTTAAATTAAGAGCTCTATGAAGAGACTTAAAAAAAACAGTCTCCAACCAATCCAGTCCGAGAGGCACCAAGCCAAGACTATCAATACTGTCAGAAAACTAGAGTAAACATCAGCATCGCATTCTCTTAATGGAAATAACTGAAGGAGCAGCCTTCAGAAGTCTAAGGAAACACGCTGAGGTGGCTGTTTTCTGCTGGACAGGTAACAACATTCATCATAATTTTTGTTTTTTTTCAATTCAGTTTATCTATATAGCGCTGTTTCACAACAGATGTCATCTCAAGGCACTTTACAAGAAGAGTTATTTACAATACAATGTTTAATTTAGGAATTAGAGAACAACAGAAGATTGCGTCGTTTTATTTTTTTCAAACCCGCGCTAGTCTAAATGAAACTACACTGAAATTAGTCATTTTTTGTGTTGAGGTCATTCTGTCTAATATTAAAGTTTATTCATTTAAAACAATGTCTGAATATCACTTACCTGCAAAATCCTAAAAGTTTTGACATTCACACACTGTATGTACTTTAACACATTTACCTCTTCAATCGCTGCCTGAGATGAAAGACTCTGATGTGCTTGTCATTTTGCTGGAGGTTGAACTAATTGCCTTATAGTTGTAGAACATTTATTTTTGCCCTTTACAGCAATACCGCTTGATGCAGTGATTTAGGTATGTACTGCCACCTATTGCAGGAAACTACACACTGTCGCTGTAAACCTGCGATGATCTAAGTTGGTGTAAATGTCTCAATTTTCTCTACCTCTCCTCATTGGGGGTTAAGTCTTGCCAGGAAATTGCCAGGAATTGCACCAAAATTCATTAGAAAAGGAAATCCCCCCTCCCCCCCAATAAAATCTCAGGAACCATAAACACATACTATAAAATTCAGGTTTAGCAATCAGACTTCAAGTTTTACTGTTAAGTCACACACAAAACAATAATGCATTTGGCCTTTTAAGATAGAAAGATGACACAGAATAAACAATTTCGATTAATATATCACGAGTAAACCAATTGCTATATATTTCAATTGCTAAATTAAATTTAGACACAACAAAAGTTAAAACATGATCATAAAAGGAACCACCATAATGTTTGTTTTCGTGTTAACCATTGGCCAGGAGACTGAGAGCTGTTGCAGTGCAGATGACATAACACAGACTACTCTGTACTCTGCTGACTTGAATGCACTTTTTGAATTATAAAGAAATATTTCAGGTGTCCAGAACCCATCCAAACTGAAATGTATGAAATCAAAACATACAGCTTATTCACTAAAGCCAATCTTATCACCCAGTGATGCATTCTCGGTCCCTGAGCCTCTTGTCTATGACCACCACACAGTGCAGCAATGTTTTATGTTTATAATATTCAGCTGTACTGACAATAGACTGTGTAAATAAGTGCATTTTTAAAAACCTGGAACTGCCCAGGAGTCTCTACCAGTGCCTTTGAGAAGCAATGAGACACTTGAGGCTCAAGTAGGTGAGTCAACATGGAGGAGGGAGGGCCATATCTGATCCTACGGCATGTTGTTGTTGTATGTTGTGAACATACAGTATATCACCCCAAGCAAGGGTGGTCCATGGGGACCAAAAGTTGGGGAAAACTGCTTTAGATGAGAGGAGAAGCCTTTCAAAAGCCATTTGTTTAACTTTTGAAGACCTATGCTGGGGTTTGTCTTATTTTAGCCATATGATCCAAGCTTACATTAAAACATAGGTATTACATTTTCCTTATTGAGCAAACAACTCCAAGCACAGCAGCTATCTGGCAAAGTTCGGATTGGTACTCTCTACAATGAAAGAGAGTTGTTATAAATGTGATCACAAAGCCCACTCACGTAGAAGAATGTCAGGATAGATTTAGGCCTTTTAAAGACTTTCCAGAAGGCATACTAATTACTGAGCTATTAGCTGTATGTGTACCTAGCACCAGAGCTAACAGTTATGAAAATTGGCAGCTTTCAAACATTTGAAGTTTCAATAATTTACTGAACGGTTGTCTTTCATCTTTTGAAAATATATTTAAAACATTTTAATACTAAGCTGCATACAATAATTTATTTTTGAATATTACAAGTTCCAATAGAAAATATATTTAATAAATAATATGATCTCATAGAAATGCTCAAAAGGTTCCAGACAGTTTACCTCTGTATGTCATGCATTGTGATTGACTTGATTGAACAGGATCCAAACAACAACAGAGTTGGACAGTGGATCAATGAAACCTCAAACAGCTCAATACTGCAGCTGTCATACCCCTTAAACTCTGAGGCCCGCGAAGGAGCCTATAGAATCGTTGTAACAGTCGGTGAACTTAAGAACTATCACACCTTCAAAGTGGAGAAGTATGGTATGTTGGATATGAGTTTTTTTTTTAAAGTATAACATATTTTCTGTTGAGGTTAATTCGGTAACATATGCTGTTATGGTTTTTAGTTTTGCCCAAATTTGATGTAACCATAGATGTAAAGGAAGAAGTCTATATTGGGCAGGAAGAATTTGAAACTAAAGTATGTTCAAAGTAAGTAAATGTTATTTTCTAACATAAACAGGATTAAAATGTATGTCTCAAGCAGTTCCCCTCTTTTGCATACTCTGTGATCTGTTCCTATGTTTCCAGGTATACATATGGACAGCCTGTGCCAGGAAGTGTTACAGTGAGAGTCTGCCGACCTGTTCAACTGCACATTTATGATTTAGGAATGGCGTCCAGAAATGCAGAACTTCAGATAACACCTCCTTGTGAGACAATGAAAATACAGGTAGTGTTACACATACATTTCAACAGATAATGCACAAAAACACATGGACTAGTCAAATCCGACAGGTATTAGCTGACACTTGGCCCAGTCCTAAGACTATTGTTTCTGACATATGTAGAGCATCCATTCTCCATGTGGTTAGAAAGAATAGATAACTTTATATAGGCTTTCTCAAGTACAAAAATGATTTTAAAATCTCAGGAAATAAATGATAGAAACAATTACTCTCACAAATTAGAAAGGTACCAGTAACAATAATAGTTCACTTTTTAAAATATTCTGGACCCTTCACCCTAACAAAAGGAATATTGATGTTTTTTTAGCTACCCATAAAATACATTCTAATATTGATTACTTTCTTATCTCTAATAGTCTATTATCAAAAACTAAGGAATGCTGGTACGGCAGTATTTTGCTGTCTGACCACGCTCCAATATCATTTACATTGCAGGTATATAAAATATTTTTGACATCACTATAATTTTTTTTTTCAATCTAGATGGTTGCAATATACTGAGTTTAAGGTTCTTGAAAAAAAAGATGAGTACTTTTCCTAAAATACAACTGAAACCAATGCATCAATCCAAAACATACCATGATCAAAAAAAAAAAACTGCTGATAAAAAAATAGGGAACAGGAAGAGCAACTTTATCACACTGATAATCTGAAAAAAACAAGACAGAGAGCTATTTTTTACAAATTTACAAATAAAATAGCCTCTAATTTAATGTGGATATAGCAAATAAATGAAGACCAAGGAGAGAAACTGGCAAACTATTTGCATTAAGTATTTTTTTTAAATGCACACAGAAAGGGTTATTAATTTTATTCAATTAGAAAATGGACAGAGCTTCACTGACCCAGTGGAAATAAATACTACATTTTCAAAAGTACTAAGAAGATCTGTACAAATCTACCCTGATAATCCGGAAAAACACAAATCTTCTTTGGATCATCTGAAATTTCAAAATCGAGCCAAAGAGGATAAAAAATCTAGAAAAAAACCCTTATGTATTGAGGAAATAATAGAATGTTTTATAAGTGTGAATAGTGGGAAAGCCCTGGGGCTGCATGGCCTACCCTTAGAATTATATAAATCAATTTCAAGAAAGCTGTTACTACATCATCTTGAGATGTTTAATGAAACATATGTGTTGGATAAAGCAGAACTAATGTGTGTATATTGTAACACGGGTATGTTTTGGTGTTACACTGTCTGTGGGGAGTTCATTAAAGAACATTATGCTGAACGAGAAGAAGGTTTCATCTGTGTCTCACACTAAACGTCGAGCCTGATGTAGTTAATGTAACATGGTGTTAGAGTGAGATAAAAACCAAAGAAAATGGCAGATGAGGGCAGAACTCTGTACCTCAAATAGCAGTGCCGGACAGGTTTGACTTCACGAAAGTGACTGATTGGCCGAAATGGCTGAAGTGGTTCCAGTGGTATAGGATAGCCTTAGGGCTGGATAAACAGTCGCAGGAGTTTCAAGTCAACAGTTTCATGTACGCAGCCGGAGATGATGCGGAGGATATATTAAACATCCTGCCATTGACGGAGACTCAGAAGAAGTCATATGACGACATAACTGCGGACTTCACTGCATGTTGTGTGAGTAAAAGGAATGGTATCTTTGAGAGAGCGCGATTCAACTGGAAGTGCCTGGAAGCAGGCGAAGGTGTGGAATCATTTATAACTGTAGTGCACACATTAACTAAACACTTTGAGTTTGGCGTTCCGAGAAAAGAGCTTGTCAGAGACTGCATAGTTGTGGGCATAAAGAATGCTTACAGCTCGATGCGGATTTGACGCTGAATAAAGCAATGACAAGGGTGAGACAAAGTGAAATAACAAAAAGACAACAGCCGGTGCTCAGAGGGACAGAACCACAACCAGGGCATGTGGAGATGATCCAAAATAGATCCAAAAAGAAGCCATATAAAGCGGGACAGGAAAAGACGGAAATAAAGACTACTGAGTGCGGCAGGTGTGGACAGTTAAAAAAACACTCATGGACCGAGTGTCCAGCCCGGGATCCGGAGTGCCGGAAGTACCACAAAAAAGGACTTTTTGCACATTACAGTGTGTTACAACAGAGGGGGAGAGAAGGAGGATTTTGCCTTTTTAGGGGAGATGGACTGTTTGCAGGAGGAAGAGTGGTGTGACACAGTGCAGTTAAATCAGGACAAAAGTCTCTTCAAGCTGGATATAGGAGCAAGTGTTACAGCATCCCGAGCAGCATATACTCCCCCAAAAAACATTGGACACTGCAACCCCCATCCAAACTGCTGTATGGCCCAGGCAAACCAAGACTGGATGTAAAAGGGTGGTTCAAAGGTATATTAGCTACAGAACAAAAATAAACACTACAGGATGTGTATGTAGTAAATGGATTGTATAAACCGCTGCTGGGCCTACCTGCAATTAAAGCATTGGAGCTGATAAAACGAATTAGTATGGTACGGGGGCAGTAAGAAGATTTTAAAGCTCAGTAGTGTTTTCAGGATTAGGAAAACTAAAGGAGCCTTCTAAGATTGAGCTGGAACCAGGGGCGGTCCAATATGCTCTGTCGACATCGCTCAGGGTACCACTGCCGCTGCGGGACAAAGTTAAGGAGGAATTAGAGCGAATGGAAGCAATGGGAGTGATATCCAGAGTAACACAACCAACACAGAGGTGGACCGGATTGGTTGTGGCACCAAAGGCACGGCCTGGGAAAATAAGACTGTGTGTGGATATGACCCACCTGAATAAATGGGTGAGAAGAGAAAGACATTCTCCCTGCAGTCGACCACACACTCGCCATGCTGGCCGGAGCTAAAGTATTTACAAAACTGAATGCCACTTTTGGCAGATCCCCCTGGCCGAAGACACAACATCATAACTCCTCTTTGCAGGTATGCATTCAACTGCCTACTATTTGGGATCTCATCTGCTCCTGAGCACTTCCTGCGTCGCATGTCACAGATGCTGGAGGGGTGCAAGGGAGTGTTGTGCCACGCTGATGACATCATTGTCTTTTTAGAGGATATCCGGCAGCACAACGAGAGACTACACCGAGTACTACAGACTCTCAAGAAGGAAGGACTGACGCTAAATGAGAAATGTGAGTTCACAAAGGACAAGATTATGTTTGTGGGCCACTGTGTCACAGCGGACGGGATGTCCCCAGACCCGAATAAGGTCAAGGCAATCATGGAGATGCCGGAGCCGACAGAGGGAGTGAGGAGAGTCATGGGGATGGCGAACTACCTCGGGAAGTTTCTCCGCCATCTAGCATGGTACACAAAACCACTGAAGGACCTGCTGAGTGAAAAAAAAATTAACGAAGGGGAGGTCAAGGTGTTTGTGGATGCGGTGATTCAAAGCTTACCGGCGACAAAGTCAAGACTTAAGGAGATCCAGAAAAAACAACAAGCAGACCCTATTTGTGCAAAATTCATCCAATATTGCAAGTCAGGATGGCCCTAGAAGCACACACTAACACGAGAGTTAGGACTTTTCTGGCCGGAGTTGGAAAACATATCCCTATCAGGAGAAATGTTAGAGAGAGGACAAAGACTTGTGATTCCACCGAGCATGAGGCAGGAAATGCTAGACCTACTGCATTGCGCACATCAAAGAATAGTCAAATGCAGAGCGAGAGCCCGCCAAGTGGTCTGGAGGCCAGGACTGTCGATGCAAATCCGACTGTAACACGTGTTTGCAACACAGGTCTGTGCACAAAGAACCAATGATGACGACCCCAGTACCACAGCGTCCTTGGCAGAGAGTGGGTACAGACCTCAGCTTCTGGGATAAAGAGATATACATTCTTTTTGTAGATTATCTTTCGAGGTATATTGAGGTGGACATCAGTAGCAAAAAAACCTTCAGTTGTCACGGGGACACGGGGGCTAAACGAATTGAAGAAAATCATTCCTCATCTACTTTATTAACAAAATGCGTTTGTGCAGGGCAGATACGCATTCCATAACACACGTTGATTGTTAAACATATTGTATTCTAAAACAAACACCAAAGGTCCTGCATTCATGTCATTAGATGCCAAAAAGGCTATTGACAGAGGTGAATGGGAATACTTTTTTGAAGTTCTAAATAGATTTGGTTTTGGGGAAAGATGTCTCAAATGGATTCAATTATTATAAGCTGAGCCCATGGCAGATATATTAACAAATGATAATGGTTCAAAACCCTTCAAACTATGTAGAACCACACGGCAGGGATGCAATGTCACGGCTGTTCTTTCTGTTTGCCATTGAACCCCTTGCCCTCGGAATATGTCAATCGCTTGAAAATACTGGCATAACAATAGGAGAGACTGAACATTACTTGGCGGTTTTTGTAGACGCTGTTGTCTTGTTTCTGGCAAACCTAGACATATCTATAGGGTCCCTTAATAAGCCACTAAAGACATTTTAACAATTCTCGAGTTATAAAATCAATAGCAGTAAAAGTCCACCATTATTATTAAAAAATGATGAGAGAGAATGCCTGTCAGTTTCCACAAAGTTTGCTTATGCCCCAGAAGGGTTTACCTATTTTGTAATTAAAGTAACATGCAGCTTTCAAGTAACGGATGTCCTCGTGTATCTTTCCTGCATGGGGGGGGGGGGGGGGGGGGGGTAAAATCTCCAACATGAAGCTTTATTACTACTTTGAAGAAATGGAAATTGGCTGGTCTTTGAATATACAAAAACAAATCTAGTAAATGCTACACAATCTTTACATCTTTCTCTTATTTCCATTATTTAATTAAGTACAATTTAAGCAATTATCACATTCAATTCACTTTTATTTATATAGCGCCAGTTCACAACAAATTTAATCTCAATACAATTATACAAACATTCCAATCAGTTAAGTTTTCTATGTATGGAATCCCAGCGATTGCGTTGAGTCATCGGCGTGAGGTTGTGCCCGGATCATGCAGACTACAACCACAGCAATTCCTCAGCAAACCCTCATACTGAGCAAGCATGTAGCGACAGTGGAGAGGAAAAATTCAACAATACTGAATTTACACAATTTTCTTGCGTTGGTTGAAAGGGAAGGATTTGTGTTACTGAAATGATTATAATCATGTTTAGTTAACACTGGAAAGTATGGAGCCCGGCAGGGGACAGGTGCAGAAATACTTTTTTAGATGCGGGAATCCGTACCCTCGGTTTACTAAACCGTGCACACAGATTACGAATCTGTCCCCGGTTTTAACAACAGTTATATGCATAGCCTACTTTCCTGCAGACACCCCAGAAAATAGTTGTGTGATAAAACACAAACTGATGGCTTAAACGAGATTCAAACCACAATGCTCTTGATGCTAGTCCTGTATGTTAACCACTCTGCCAAAGCAGCACTTTGTTTCTTAACAACAGCCAGACAATATTATCAAGCTGACAGGACCACCAAATTGGTCACACAGTTTGATAAACCGAGGGTTGGGATTCGAAATCTGTGCGCACGGTTTAGTAAACCGAGGGAACGGATTCACAATCTGTGGGCACGGTTTAGTAAACTGAGGGTTCAGATTTGTAATCCGTGCGCACCGTTTAGTAAACCGAGGGTACGGATTCTTGTGTCAAAAATTATTTCTGCACCTGTCCCCTGCCGGGCTTCGTAGGAAAGGAAGTGAGATGTCTTATTTGACCAAAGAAATTCTAAGGCATTGGGTAACAAAGTGGTTAATGCAGGTGTTCATAAAGAAGAGGCTCTGTTCCTTTTCTGACTTCGAGTCCCATTCCCTGCTGTATCTTTTTCTGTCTCCACTGACTACATTAAGTAAACATGCGTCACAGTTGATTACAAAGTTCAGACAAATCATAACACTACATTTTTCCACCACAACAGTTAAATCCGCTAAATTACATGTGGCTGCAGTGGTGTAGTGGGTTATATAATGCCTTCCAACCAGACCACCTAAGCGCTATACTCAGCCTGGGAAACATCAACTTTTACTCACCTTACACAGTAACATTGAGTAAGAGTAACAATCCCATGTTGAAATGAAAGCCTTTGTTTTAATGACTTAAAATAATGTGACTACATTATGTAAGAAATTCATGTTACGGCAACCCAAAATTATTTGGCTTATTCCGATATGTGGAGCCGATGTACACAATTTAATCATGTAAATTGAAAAAACTTTTTCTTTAAGTGTAGACAGCCCAATCTAGGACAGCTGTGTTTTATTTTACTACTACAGAGGTTCCATCTTGGGTGTGGATGGAGAACAATAAGATTAGACTGCCCCTGAACTTATACATGTATTCATCACTAATAAAATCAATTAACATACGCAAAACCCCTTTCTTAAAAACACTATACAAATCTGAAACACACACCTTTCTAAACCAGAGAATTAAAATCAAACTTCACACCTGTTTGGGCTAATTGGTTTTAAACTAGGAAAAAATGACATGGGCTTCAAATATTGGATGATCAAAGGGTTGATTAGGATAGCAGACCTATACAATGCAGGCACTATGAACAAATAGAAAAATATAATCTTCAGAAGAAGAATTTTTTTAAATATCTACAAATTAGGAGTTTCACGTTGTCAAACTAAATCTGCTATATAACCCTCACTGTCTATCATTGAGGAATACACACTAAACATTCTGTATGGCAAGGGCCAACTGTCTGATTTTCACAAGATACTTTTAACAGGCTCGAAAGAAAATTCCCACTGCTTTCTGTCTGCATGGAAGAATGATCTTATATCTCATATCTCTGTAGAAGATTGACACAGGTTATGCCTTTTGCCTCAAATCCTAACAATAAGCACCAGATGTAGATTTCTTCAGTATAAATGGTTGTTCAGGATTTACAGTACACCCTCTAAATTACATATTTTTAATCCCAACATTCCAGATACTTGCATTAAATGCAATAAAGAAGCAGGCACCCTGCTCCATTGTATGTGGGAATGTGAGAAGCTCCAGTTGTTCTGGAGGGAAGTTGCGTAATTGATCTCTGAGTTTATGGCAAGTATAATCCCCCTTGAGTCCTAGCTGTGGCCAATTGATAAAAGAAATGTCCCACTCTCTTGCATCCATCCGTCCATCCATCCATCCATCCATCCATCCATCAATCCATCCATCCATCCGTCTTCTTCCACTTATCCAGGGTCTGGCCGCAGGGGCAGTAGCTTAAGCAGAGAGACCCAGACTTCCCTTACCTCGGCCACTTGGGCCAGCTCCTCAGGGGGAATCCCGAGGGGTTCCCAAGGAAGCCCGAGAGACACATTCAGGTCCTAGGTCTTCCCCTGGGCTTCCTCCCTGTGGGACGTGCCCAGAACACCTCACCACGGAGGCTCCCAGGAGACATCCTTACCAGATGCCCGAGCCACCTCAACTTGCTTCTCTCGATGTGGAGGAGCAGCGGCTTTACTCTGAGCCCCCTCCGGATGACCAAACTTCTCACCCTATCACTAAGGGAGAACCTAGCCACCCTACGGAGGAAACTCATTTCAACCCACTGTATCCATGATCTTGCTCTTTGGGTCACCCCCCACAGTTCGTGACCATAGATGAGGGAAGGAATGTAGATCGACCGGTAAATCGAGGACTTTGCCTTTTGGCTCAGCTCTATCTTCACCACGACAGACCGGTACAGCACCTGCATAACTGCAGACGCCTTACCAATCCATCAATCGATTTCCCACTCCATTTTTCCCTCATTCATGAACAAGACCCCAGGATACGTAAACTCCTCCACTTAAGGAAAGACCCCATCAATGGCCAGAAGAAGGCACCCTATCCTTTTCCGGCTCAAGACCATGGTCTCGGATTTGTAGGTAATGATCCTCCTCCCAGCTGCCTCACACTTGGCTGCGAACTGCTCCAGCAAAAGATGTAAATCACGTTCAATTCAATTCAATTCAGTGTTTTTATATAGCGCAGTTTCACAACAGATGACATCTCAAGGCACTTTACAAGAAGAGTTATTACAATACAATGTTTAATTTAGGAATTAGAGAACCACAGAAGATTGCATCGTGACTTCTCAGCAATCTCTCACACTAAGCAAGCATGAAACAACAGTGGAGAGGAAAAAATCCCTTTTAACAGGAAGAAACCTCCAGCAGAACCAGGTTAGGCATGAGCAGTCATCTGCCGAGACCGTCTGGGGTATAGAGAAGGCGGCAGAGACACAGAAAGAGAGACAGATTGATGCAGAAGCAGAAGCTGGTAGCAGGACGCGGCGAACATTCCTCCACTGGAATGCCATCGTAGTCAGGGTCGTCAAGCAGGGCGGGTCAGGAGCACCTACCGTAGGAAGAGACTAAGAGAAAACAGGTTAGCGCTTGAATTGACAACACATCATACAGTTGGCGTAGGAGAGAAAGTAGGAACTGACTCCAATAATGTCTTCCAACAGCCTAGCCTAAAGTAGCATAGCTACTAACATTAACCTGTTTCCTAGCTACTAGGAGACCTAGCTACTAACACTCTCTACCTAATTTCCATTAATCTATCTCTACCTAGCTACTCTACCTGACTACTAACATTAACCAATCTCTTCCTAGCTTTGGAATCTCTACCTGGCTATTAACATTAACCTGTCTCTTCCTAGCTACCTGTCTAACCTGTCTCTAACTACTTGTTAACCTGTCTGTAACTGTAAGCTTTGTCAAAGAGGAAAGTTTTAAGACTAGTTTTAAAGAGAGACAAGCTGTCTGCTTCACGAACCAACCCTGGGAGCCGGTTCCATAGGAGGGGAGCCTGATAGCTGAAAGATCTACCACCCATTCTACTTTTAGAAATCCTAGGAACTACCAGTAAACCTGCAGTCTGAGAGCGAAGTGTTCTGTTAGGAACATATGGAACAATCAGGTCTCTTATGTATGATGGAGCTAGATTATTAAGAGCTTTATATGTCAGAAGGAGGATCTTGAATTCTATTCTAGATCTCACTGGGAGCCAGTGAAGAGAAGCTAAAACACTGGAAATGTGATATCTTCTTCTTTTATTCATTAGAACCCTAGCAGCAGCATTTTGGACTAACTGAAAACTTTTAATTCTATTCTGTGGACTACCTGATAATAAACAGTTACAGTAATCCAGCCTTGAAGTAACAAAGGCATGGACTAGTTTTTCAGCATCACTCCTGGACAGGATGGTTCTAATTTTTGCAATATTCCTAAGGTGAAAAAAGGAAATCCTAGAGACTTCTTTAATGTGAGATCTAAATGACATATCTTGGTCAAAAATAACACCGAGGTTCTTTGCTTTATTACTGGAGGCTAATTTAATGCCATCCAGGTGAAGGGGTTGACTAAGTAGTTTCTTTTTTAGATCTTCTGGTCCAAAGATGATAACTTCTGTTATATCAGAATTCAGAAGCAAGAAGTTTAGAGTCATCCAAGTTTTTATGTCTTCCAGACATGCCTGTAGTCTACCTAACTGATTAGATTCATCAGGATTTATGGATAGATATAGCTGTGTATCATCTGTGTAACTATGGAAATTTATCCCATGCTGCCTAATGATTTTACCAATAGGAAGCATATATATAGTAAAAATAATCGGCCCAAGCACCGAACCCTGTAGTACTCTGCAAGTAACCATTGAGGCCGAGGAAGATCTATTGTTTACCTGAAGAATATGAAATCTGTTGGACAAATAAGATTTAAACCTGCCTAGTGCTGTTCTATTATACCGACACTTTGAAGCCTTTCTATGATAATATTGCGATCGACAGTGTCAAAGGCAGCAATGAGATCTAACATTGTCTGAGGCTATGAGAAGATCATCAGTAACCTTCACCAGAGCTGTTTCAGTGCTATGATGAGCTCTAAAGCCTGACAGAAACTTCTCAAACAGATCATTATTGTTTAAATGCTCACAAATCTGATGTGCAACTATTTTCTCAAAAATGTTAGATAAGAAGGGAAGATTAGATATCGGTCTATAGTTAATTAAGTCGTTTTGATCAAGAGATGGTTCCTTAAGTAGAGGTTTAATTACAGCTATCTTAAACTCCTGTGGTACATATCCATTAACTAAGGATAGATTCATTATATCTAAAATTGGAGCAGCAATCAAAGGGAAAACTTCTTTTAAAAGTTTGGTTGGGACTTGGTCTAACATGCAAGTTGAAGGTTTTGATGAAGCTAATAATTTTAGTACATCAGAAAGTTCAGCTGCATTAAAGCAGTTCAAGCATATATGAGGTTAAACCATTTATGATGCTGCCTCACTTACTAAGGAAGAAGCAAGCATATTGGGAAGGTTTCCATTTATCTTATTTTTTATAGAGTCTATTTTATTTATAAAAAATGTCAAGAAGTCGTCACTACTAAGAGCTGGGGGAATGGTTGGCTCGACAGAGCTATGATCCTGTGTGAGTTTGGCAACTGTATTAAAAAGAAACCTAGGATTATTTTTATTCTCGATTAAAGATGAAAAATATGCTTTTCTGGCTGTTCGAAGCCTCTTTTTACATAGCAATAGACTATTTTTCCACACTATTTAAGAATCCTGTAAATGTGTGGAGCGACTTTTCTCTCTAGTTTTCTAAGATTCTGCTTTAGGTTATGTAGGTCTAAATTAAACCAGGGAGCTAATCTTCTATGGCTAGCCACCTTCTTTTTCAAGGGGGCAAGTTTGTCTATTGCCAGACGCAAGGAGGAATTAACGCTATGAACTAAAATGTCAAGTTGTGAGGGGACAGGAGTTAAATAACTATTTTATATTATACTTTTATGTACTGAGGAAACTAAAGTTGGAAGAGCTTCTTTAAAACTTGCTACAGCATTTTCTGATGACGTTCTGGGATAAAAAAGTTTTCTTTCAGGTTTGAAATTGTCAGTTAGATTGAGTTTAAAAGTGATCAGAAAATGAAAAGACAGGATAGGGTTATGTGGAAAGACTGTTATTTCTTCACAGTCAATGCCATAAGTCAGCACAAGATCTAAAGTGTGGTGACAAGAGTGGGTTGGTCCCTTCACATGTTGAGTAAAACCAATTGAGTGTAAGATAATTTTAAACGCTGTATTTAGATTATCACTTTCACTATCAACATGAATATTGAAGTCTCCAACTATAATAACTTTATCAGTGTTTAAAACTAAGTCAGATAGAAAAACTGAGATCTGATCTAAAAATTGGGAATAAGGGCCTGGTGCACGATACAAGACCACGAACAAAAGTACCTTTACTGCTTTTATATGTGTATGTGAAATGCTAAAGATTAACTGTTCAAAGGAACTGTAACTATTATTCTTTGGGGGATTAATTAGTAAATCTGAATGAAAGATTGTGACTACTCCACCTCCTCGACCAGTACTTCGAGGGACACTAAAGATTAAGTAGCTAGGGGGAGTTGACTCCTTTACTGTGACATGGTCCTCTTCCTGCAACCATGTCTCTGCAAGACAAAACAAATCAATATTATTATCACAAATTAAGTCATTTACCAGGAGTGTTGTTGAGGGGACAGATCCTATGTTTAGTAAACTACATTTAATTGATTTACTTTTCTGTTCAGTCGGAGTTGTATTTATCTTAATGAGATTTTTATACTTTGCTCTAGTAGCATTAACTTTTAATTCATTTGTTTTGGGTAGTTGACGGGAAACTGTCTTTATGGGGTAGTGGGTGGGTGGCAGTCCCTGTTCCCTAACCTGGCATCTGGGTTGTCACGGCATTAGGGTAGGGAACTAGAGATAAACCTATCAATGTTCCTGGAAAGAAGGGCAGCTCCATCCGTGGTGGGATGGATGCCATCTCTACATAACAGTCCAGAACCGCTCCAGAAAAAGCTGGAGATCCCGTCCAAATGAAGCCAACAGGACCACATCATCTGCTAAAAGCAGAGACCCGATCCTGAGGCCACCAAAACAGAACCCCTCAACACCTTGGCTGCACCTAGAAATCCTGTCCATAAATGTTATGAACAGGATTGGTGATAAAGGGCAACTTTGGCGGAGTCCAATTCTCGCTGGAAACGAACCCGACTTACTGCCGGGAATGAAAACCAAACTCTTACACCGGTCACACAGGGACCTAACAGCCCTTATCAAAGGGCCTGGGGCCCGATACTCCCGGAGTAGCCCCCACAGGATTCCCAGAAGGACAGGATTGAACGCCTTCTCCAAGTCCAGAAAACACATGTAGACCGGTTGGGCGAACTCCACCGCACCCTCCAGGACCATTCCGCCCAACCACGCCTCTTCAGGTCTTACTGTCATTGCCCACGTGAGCACTGAAGTCCCCCAGCAGAATGAAGGAGTCCCCAGACGGAGCACTCTCCAGCACCCCCTCCAAGGACTCCAAGAAGGGTGGGTAATCTGATCTACTGTTTGGTGCATAAACACAAACAATAGTCAGGACCCGTCCCCCCATCCATAGGTGGAGGGAGGCTACCCTCTCATTCAGCGGGGTAAACCCCAACGTACAAGCGGCGAGATGCGGGGCAACAAGTATGCCCACCCAGGCTCGGTGCCTCTCAACGGTAGCAACTCCAGAGTGGAAGAGAGTCCAACCCTTCTCATGCAGATGGGTTCCAGAGCTCGAGCTGTCCGTTGAGGCCAGGCCTACGATGTGCAGTTGGAACCTCTCAACCTCGCACACCAGCTCCGGCTCCTTCCCCACCACAGAGGTGAGGTTCCACGTCCCAAGAGCCAGCTTCTGCAGCTGAAGATCGACTAACCCCTAACCCTGATCCAGGTCCAGTTTAAACAGTTTCCTAACAATGAACAACCGCTTTGATATTAATCTGGTTTCAGTAATCACCACAACACGGAGACTGCTTTCGTGAAAGTTTTAAATTACATACTCATAAACACTGACTGTGGTAAGACCACAGAACTTGTACTATTAGACCTCAGTGTGCCGTTTGACACTGGTGATCATGATATTACTGGAACATCTAGAGAGCTGAGTCTGACTCTCTGGTACGGTACTCAAATAGTTCAAATCCTACCACAAGAACAGCAAATTATTTGTGGCAATAAGCTAATTCTCATCACAAGAAACAGAAAGCACAAGCGGGGTCCCCCAGGGCTCCATCCTGGGGCCTCTCCTATTTAGCATTTACATGCACCCATTAAGCCAGCTAATAACAAATATGAACTACCACAACTATGCTGATGACACTCAGCATACCTCAATTTCACCAGGTGATGTTGAGCCCATCCAAATCCTTAACAAATGCATTGAGCAAATTAATAGCTGACCTGCCTAAAAAATCAATCACACAGCTGTAGCTGATCCAGAACGCTGCTGCCCTTGTTCTCACTAGAAAAATGAAAGTAGAACACATCTCCCCAGTTCTAAAGTCCTTACATTGGCTCCCTGTAGCTCAGGGAATAGACTCCAACGTGCTTTTATTAGTCTATAAGTCATCGAATGGGTTAGCACCGGAGTGCTCTAGAGATCTGCTATCGCGAAAAAAACCAGATGACTCAGTTCCTCCAGCTCTAGTCTACTGATCGACCCTAGAATCAGAACCAAACATTGAGAGGCAGCTTTCAATTTCTATGCTCGTCATATCTGGAACCAACTCTCAGATGAATGAAAAGCTGCAGAGACACTGAAGTCTTTTAAATCTAAAAGAAAAACATAACTAATTAGAGCTCCCTACGAGTAACTTCTTTTTTAATTACTGTTATTTGTTTTTACTCTCTTTTCTTAATGTTTGTATTCCATGCTTTTAAATGTTGCATTGTTGTTTCTTTGTCTCAAAATATGTGAAGCACCTTAAATTGCCTTGTGTTGAGAGTATGCTATAGAAATAAAATTTCAGTATTTTGATGCATTAAGGTGGTTTTAACCCGACCCTGCATGAAGTGGAAGAAGAAGGATGGATGGATGTTTAGATGAATGTTTGAACAATATATGTTAAAGCTGATGTCTATTTTACCATCAGTAGCAATCTTTATGGATTATGAAACAAAGGCAGTCAAAAGCAGGCCAATGGGTTAGCTCATGCATGTGGCCTGCAGCCAACTCACATGGTGCCGCTTAAAGCCACTCTTTCATTAGTCAAACATCAGACAAAGAAGATAAAACTCATGTCAGATTTAGTAACTCAGACTGCAGGGTTGTTGATTAAACCTCCATGCTGAAGGGACTGTGTACTCAAACAATAGCAGATTAAATCTTACACAAGGTAACAAATCCGAGTGAAAAACAACACATACATTTTATTTATACTAAACTAATGATGCCTCTGCCGAGACAGACGTTATTGAATATCAACTCAAGCCTTCACTGAAACAGTACCTTTTGCAGCTTTCCAGCTCATCATCTAATCACACATAGCTCCATTGAGGTGGGTGAATGCGGCTATTGGCTGGCTCAGATCCTTTGGACTTCAGGAGTTATTGGTTCTGTTATTTGATTCCATCTGTTTCGGTTGTCAGATCGGTCTTGCTAGAAGCCACCTTGCCTCCGGTGTCGCTGTGCAAAGACCATAAAAGCACCATATTTATGTTAATGTAGGCAAGTTGGTTGACTCTATAGTTTCAGTACCTTTAATAGTGAGTTACTGCTGTATTAAAATGCACATCATTCACCCAAAGTGATGTTTTCCGACTTAAATTAGATCTAACTCATTAGCATAAGTAGCTGTGTAGACCTTCTCAATAAGATGATTGTGTTCAGTGATGTTGTAATATTGATGGTAATTTGATGAACCAGGGACTTTTAACGGCTGTGTTTACTTATGGGAAAATGGTACAATGACATTTTAATTACTAAATCTGAGTTACATTTGATTAATGTGATGTTTAGAGCAGACTGGTGATATAACTATTAAAGGAATAGTTCACCGTTTTTACATACTGACATGTTCTTACCTTACCATAGACTAGTTGATATGAACCTGTCTGGTCTTTTTCTGTGCGCTCTGTCGTGCAAACAGAGCACAAACACAGCCTCTTCCACATACTGTATAGCTCCAAATCAGCTCTTGTCAGAAGCTACCAAACTCTTCCACATTTTCCCTATTTAAATACAGTTACGTGAATTGTTACACTATAAAGTATAGTAACACAGAAATGAAACGTCGATTTTCTCAGCGGATAAAAAGGGGTACTATATTGTGAGGCGTAATAATATGAGGAGCACTACGTCTGCGCACTAACTCCTACAAGTCATGCTGCTTCTATTGACGGAAGTGAGCGGGAGAGAAGTCTTTAGGAGCACAAAACAATATACAAGCTGGTTGACAAATTTCTCTCTAAAGCTTCAGACATCATTGATACCATTGCTCCAACTAAAGTTAAAGTATTCTTTGGTATACAGAAGTCTCAAAGCACTAATGATCCCCTGGTACTTAGTGAAAAAGGGAGGGTCGGAGAGCAGAGAAAATGGCGGAAAACTCGTCTCCTGGTTCAGTATGAGATCTACAAAGGCAGATTGCACATATATAGCTTAACTTTGAAATATGCCAGGGAAATGTTTTTTTCTGAAATCATTAATAGAAACATTACTAATGCGCAACTTTATTCGCAACAGTTGAGAGACTAACTAATCCTCGATTGACAGTAACTCCTGTACTCCACTCCAACAGGGCTTGCAATGAATTTGCCAGCTTTTTTACTGAAAACATTATGACAATTCTTATTCTTATTTTTATTCTTTTTTTTCTTTGCTTCTCAATTAGACGTCAATCTGTACATCAGTACCAAACCCACAACCAGTTGTCACCCCCATGTAACAACAATGTGAAGAAAATGTCTGAATTAAAAAATATATATACTAATCCCAATCATCAGCAAGATCATTGGAAAGCTGTGTTTTAACAGTTAGTTTTCTAACAAATACCGACCAGTCTGATATTTTTCTGTCTGGTTTGTGATGTCTGCATAATACAGACAATAGAGCAACAGTGCTGGTTCTGTCTTACCTCAGTGAAGCATTTGTCACTGTTGGGTTGAACTCTCTAGTATGCCACTTTGCTGGTTTGAATCCTACATGTAGAACAGGAAGTTATTTGGGTCAATAGGTAATTTCTTTTCAGAACAGAAAGAAATCACATGTGGGGTCCCCCTCCATCCTGGGGACTCCTCTGTTCAATATGTACATGCTACTGCTGACCCATATTATAGCAACCAATAAGATTAGTTACCATAACAATGCAGATGGCACTCTACACTACATTAAAATGTCACAAGGTGACTTTGAACCCATCCAAACGCAAATAACTGCACTACGGAAATCAGTGAATGGATGCAACATAATTTCCACACGGTCAGCACAAAGCTTCAGTTAATTAAACTAGAAACTACTGATCAGGCCCAAAATCTAGGTAATAATTGAGTCAGACCTGAACCTCCAGGGTCACAGTAAGGCAGTGACAAGGTCAGCTTTATATCACCTGAAGAACATTTCTACGATTAAAGGACTGATATGGCAACAGGACCTCGAGAAAGTCCTCCATGGGTTTAGCTTTAGTCAGTTTGCTTACTGCAACAGGGTCCTCACGGGTCTGCCTAAAAAGTAAATTAGACAGCTGCAGCTGATCCAGAATGCTGATGCTGGCATCCTCACTAGAGCCAAGAAAGTAGAACACATCACCCAAGTTCTAAAGTCCTTACTCTGTCTCCCTGTATCGCAGAGAATAGACTTCCTAGTTTATAAATCATGAATGTTTTAGCACCAAAATATTTTGAAGAGATGTTTTCACTATAGCAACCCCCCAGACCACACAGGTCCTCCAACTCTAGTTTACTTATCATCCATAGACATAGAAACTGAAAGCTGAAGAAAGCAAATGAGCGTGTAAAACCAAGCAGGCACACAGTGTTCGTAAATAAGATAGGACTAATGCAGCTCTGAGGGCTTCCATGCTGTTTAGGCGTGTAAACACAGGTCGCAGATGTGACGTCAGAGCGTCTCATACAGTGACGCAGGGCTCAAATCTTCGTTTTCAACCGTCGACACGCAGACACTGAAAACGGAGAAAACGCAAATCTCCACTTTGGCCAGAGTTTTTAAAAAGCTTCATTTTTGGTGCCAAAAAACTTCCAGCTACGTGTGGATGACAGGCCAAACCATAGAAAAATATCTCCGTTTTGTGAGATACCCAGCTACGTGTGGACTCAGACTGAACTTGTGTAATGTTTCCTCTTTTTTCAACTGCATCATTTACATTAAGCAATGTTGTTAAATACTTGAAGGTTGATGATCCATGTCAATTTTGTAAAATTAATGATATTAGCTTGCATTACTGTTTCTGTCATATACTGGTACAGAGTGAAAAAGGATGTCTTAAGTCTGTGTGCGATTCTAAAGAGCTTATTTAACAGAAAATGTGAAACTCTAAAATGATGGAGCGTTTGTACTATTTATCTGTTATTTGCCCTTAAATTGTATTTTATATTTATTTTAGATCGACAAAAGAGGCTGTGCTATATTTGGATTTGAAATGTCAAGTTTCACCAAAATTGACCCAAAAGTAGCACGAGATAGACTTGATATAAGTGCCACTGTAGAAGAGGAGGGAACAGGTGAGTCTTGTTTACGTACTCTATGTTTCTTAATTTAAAGCAGACTTTCTAAATTGTCCTAAAATATGACAGGTAAATTATTGTTGTAACATGAAAGATTTTTTTTATATTCAGGTATTTCAAACTCACAAAAGAAGATGATAGAAATTTCATATGTTACTGGAAAGCTGGCTTTTGTTGATTCTCCCAAGATTTATGAGAAAGGCTCAAACCTGGAAGGAAAAGTAAGAATAATACGGAGCTGTAAGAAAGTGTGTCTTCCCTTACGGGTTTCTTCTGGTTCTGGTTTTATATGGTCATACATAAATGTTTTAGATCATTAAACAGATGTTAATATCAGACAAGGATAACATGAAGAAATACAGAACACAGGCTTAAAATAATGAATTCTTGTTTTAAAGGGAAAAATATTGAAAACAAGCTGGTTCTGTGTGAAAAATATGATTAAAATGGTTAATTGTAAAAAAAAATGCTAATGTGATTAATATGGTTAAATCATGTGGGTGCACTTTTTACCCAGAACTGTCTTTTCTTTAGGTCAAGGCCGTTCACTACAATGACACACCACTTTCTCATATGCCGCTGTACTTGATTGAGGGTCATCATTGGTCTTCAAAACTGCTACAGAACCTCACAACTGACAGCAATGGGTTTGCCAGTTTCACTGTCAGCACAGACACATTTGATGGAGATATTGCCCTATCTGTAAGTAAATATCACCTCTAAAAACAAGAGTAATAGAGTAAAAAATTGCCACAGAAATTGACATTTGCCTAAGATTCATCAGCACTTTCTGAAGTATTGTTTTTCTTAATTAATGTTTGTATTGCCTGCTGCTTTGCTAATGTTACAACCAAATTCCCCCTTGTGGCACAATAAGGGATTGTTCTATTCTATTCTATTCTATTCTATTCTAATTAGATAAGCCCCTCACCAACATTGACGTACCCTCCACATAGAAAGGAACATTTTATCACAGGATATCACATGGTTCAACAGTCTCAGCCTCCTTCTGTTGAAACCAAAACAGCCAGTTCCTTGAATATAAAAAAGAGCGATACAACACTTCCATGTGATAAAGAAGTGGACATCTCTATTGATTACACTTTTGTGCATGAAGCACAGGGATCTGTGGATATAATGTATCTGGTGAGTAATTTCTCTGGACACAACCTTATATTTTAATGACAATTAAAATTGGACTCAACTGTACTTGTGATTGTCTAAACGTGGAAGCTCCTTTTACAGTTACAAGGTTATTTAATACAGACCTTAGCTTTTATATTATAGTGAAAGAAAATAAATTTCAAGTTCAGTACATACTTTCCAACATATGGTGTTTTGATCTGTAAGCATGCCAATTTACAGGTTCAAAGCAGAGTAGCTGACTACTCCTTCTGTAAGGTTTACAATGTGTTCAACAGGGAAACAGTCTGGTGGAAAACAATGTCTCTGTTGCAGCTTGTTTTTGCATAAAGTTGTCAGATGCACCAATCAGAAGGTAAAAGTCTAAACAGTTTGTATCCAGGATGGATGGGGTTTGGCATAGGTGTTAGACTGTCCTTTCTTGGCCCCAGATCTGTCCAACTCCTGACAAGAAACATATCTAATTCATTGTAATGTTTTTGCTAGATGACCATGCATTACATTAATTTCTTTAAAAAATCAACAGGTCTTATATAGAGGAACTATTGGCATTGGAGGACAAACAAAAGTTCAAGTGGAAAATAAACCAGGTTTGTAAAGATTGATGCTACATGTTCATGAAATTCCAATTTTTTTCCTGCATTCAAATGATACTGTATTTAATAGAACTGTATTTTTTCAGTGAATGAAGGAGAAGTGTCCTTTAAGATAAGCGTGTCTCCAGACATGGCACCAGTAATCCAGGTTGTGACTTACACTGTCCTCCCCAGTAAGAATGTGATTGCTGACAATGCTGAGTTCTCTACAGAAAGATGCTTCAGTAATAAGGTCAGTAGAAAAAAATTGTGCCAAATATCCTAGCATTGCAATCCTGACACATTAATTCTGTTAATTTCTAATTAAACAAAAATATTTTCAGCATTAAGCACATTTTGTCAGTTTATTTGCTTATACACTTCAAAATCAAAGTACATTGTGTTTAACATATATGAGGTTTCTTTATGTCAAATAGTTTAATAGAATTATTTTATAGGTAAACATTATCCTGTATGTTTGTCAGGTGTCAGTGGCGTTTTCTACATCTTTAGCTGTCCCTGGGGAGGAAACCAAGTTGCAACTGACTGCTCAGCCCAACTCCCTATGTGGTGTCAGTGCCATTGATCAAAGTGTTCTGATCAAGGAGCCTGGAAAGACTCTGGATGAAGACAGGGTAACAGCTTATAACATTTAGCATCCTTAGACACATATTTTTTTATGTTTAGATAATAGGTAAGTTCTGGAATTCATTTTGCCAACCAAAACAAAAGCATGACTATAGAAAAATTTCCATCTCCGAACCATGTTTTTCCTTTCAGATTTTCAACATGTTGCCTGTCACGAAATATTCACATATACCATACCAGGTTGAAGATCCTGTTGAATGTTTACATGTGAGGCCAAAGAGATATGTTGGGCTGGGTACAGAAGTGGATGCCTATACAGTTTTCACGGTAACAAGTGTTCAGTGAAAAAAAAAAAAAAAAAAAAAACAAGTGTTCAGTGGTCATGTAATATAAAAAATATTAAATATACGCTCTTTGACTTCTTTTTAAATATTGTTCTATGTGATTTTTGTTTTTTTATCTAAATCTGTGTAGAATGTAGGACTAAAAGCTGTAACAAATCTGGTGATGAGAGAACCCACGTGTCTCAAATTCAAAGGAAAAGAATATCATCAAGGTCTGTCATTGTGGTAAAAATTCACAATGAAAACAGAAAGGAAGTGAGCAAATCTTTTTTTAACATATGTTTCACATTCTACTGATTGTTTTAAACTTCCAGGTATTTATTATAGAACAATGGACCGAATGGCTTCACCAGTGGCTATGGCTGGTGTAGGAAGCCCTATGAATGCGGAACCAGTAGAAACAGTTCGCACCTTCTTCCCTGAGACCTGGATATGGAATCTCGTTGACTCTGGGTAAGACTCTTGGCAAAATCAAATCAAAAACCAGTTAGGTCTGGTTCACATGGCAGGATTTTTAGGTCGATTTTGCCTAAATTTCCCCCTTCTGTCATGCCCCAAATATCAGGATTACGCTTAAAATCTTAACAAATCTTCCTCCTCTTCCTCTGCTCGGGAGGACATTGTGACGGCTCTGATTGCCGTTGGCATGTTTGATTGTCTTGGCCCAATACCACACAGTGTCAGATGTGTTGTGAGGAGAAACAAGCATGCAGCCCATTGAATGCAGCATGTAGCCTATCAGAAAGTGAGTTGTCAGGCAGTAATACACATTTGAAGCATCTATAATTATTTGTAAGTGTCAGCTCACTTGACCGCAGTCCACAAATGCATAGAAACACAGGTCAGTAAGAGCAAGTCTATAATGATGTTTCTGTGTAAAAAAAAATATTTATGAATAATAATAATCTCCATAATTTAGTATAGTAAGTAAAGCTCTGCTCCTAGAGTGTCTACTCCTTCATCCAATGGCAGGATTTTATTGTTTCTCTCTGATAACGCTAGTCCATAAACTATTACCAATCCCCCATCCTCGGCATCTATATTTATTTACTTCTTTGACCTTAGTTACATTTCATATTGTGAGCTTTTCTGAGATTTCCTTATTGAGTTTGGAACGTTTGTGTGTAAAATTGGTATGTGTGTTGTATATTTGCATTGTAAACCAATCATTATAGGATTAAAAGGAAGATCTGTAATTTTTTTTAAGCACTGTGTGTGGACTGCAGCTCTTGTAACAATTTTAAAAAACTGCCATGTCAACAGGCCCAACTGAATGTCCTCCATGTCCTGTTTTAAAGTTTTGTCTTTTACATAGAACGTTTTACATCAGTTCTTCTGTTCTTTCTTGTCTCTGCTCTGCGATCTCAAAACCCCAAATACTTGTGCGGATGGCCACTTGTACTGAGCCAGGTTCTGGTTCTGCTGGAGGTTTTTGTTTCTGTTAAAGGGGAGTTTTTCTTCTCCAGTGTCACTACATGCTTGCTCAGTATGAGGGACTACAATGCATATGACTGTCTACTGTCACTATATGTTTGTTCGGAAGGAGTGAATGCTATCAGTTAATGATTTGATATAATCAGCTGGGATTTGAACCACTTGCAGTAATTCAAAAGAAGTTTCTCTGAGAACTGAAAGAAGAGCATTACCACAACCGAGTTGTGATGAAAAAAAAGCAAGAATAATCATTTTAAGTTCCAAATGCCAGATTATAGACTTTAATTTGGCTATATTACGTAAATCATGAAAAACACTGTAAACCCGAATCAGTAGGCAGTACTAAAAAAAGGTGAGGCAATCAGTTGCCACATATTTTTTGAGTTCACATACTCAGATATTTGAATATATCAAATCTTAAATATTTGGAGTTTATGTTAAATGTTTATTTTGTAATTATAATTTAATTAAACTTACCAATTAAGCCAACTTAAAAATGTTCAGTACATGCAAATTTAAGTTTCATACACACATTTGGTATACACAAGCCAGAGTTATGTTGATGTCATGCACTTTTATAAAAATGACGTGAACTTATAGATAATTCACATTAATACATTATATATTTATGCTCTTAGGTACAATAATTCTCAACACAAAAGATACAACGAACAGAATTGTAATAACTGCAAATGTGGTATTAACATTGACCCCACTTAGAATAATTATATAAATTAGGATTGTTTACAATGGGTATCTCAATACATCAGACTTCCAGGTCACCCATGGTGTCAAACACATGCCCCTAAGCACCCTGGGAAATATGATAATTAGGTCACTGAAAATGTTTGAGTTACTTGTACTCAAAATAAAAGAATATGCTGAGCTAACTCAACCCATTTCAGTTGGAATTATTTTTTTCAGAATATTGAGTTGCAGCTACTCAGTGTAATTAAGTAATCTCAATATCGGTGTTTACAGTGCATATAACTCTTCTAAGAAAAAGCCAGAATGGTACCAGACCATTTGGAGCTTCTATGGGGAGAAAAATGCTGAGAGAAAACTGGGTTAACAATCACAATAACAGCAGAAAAATATCTCTGGAGATTGGTAGAAAAGAAAAGTAGAAGAGAGAAGAAAAGTGGTCAGTCTGTCCTCCAACAGTCTAAACTTATATCAGCATAACTAAAAAAATGATCAGGATAACCTAAGACACTCTAACTATAAGCTTTATCAAAAAGGAAGGTTTTAAGCCTAGTCTTGAAAACAGAGTATCTTACTCACGGACTAAAACTGGGAACTGGTTCAACAGGAGAGGAGCCTGATAACTAAAAGATCTGCCTCCCATTCTACTTTTAGAAATCCTAGGAACTACCAGTGCACCTGCCGTCTGAGAGCGAAGTGCTCTGTTAGGAACATATGGAACAATCTATTCTCTGATGGATGATGAAGCTGATTAAAGGGGGGTTTAATTGCATTTTGTGTACTTCCTTACAGTATTACGGTAATTACAGTAGTTCTCCCTTAATGTAACAAATGAATGGACTAGTTGTTCAGCATCACTCCTCCATTCCATGGAGGCAACTCTACACACCATAAAGCTATTGGAGATTCCTGTAAACTGACTGGGGATGATACCAGTAAAATTTAAGAATTATGATCACCCTAACAAGTTATCCCATAGAAATTACCTAAAACAAAACAAAGATCTTTACAAAAACTACAAGCAATAAGGATCAAACCAGAATATCTCTTACCTAAAGCCTATCCATTAGGGAAAGAATTAGCTTTGAACAAAAGCCTTGAAGGTCAGGCATATCAGAGGTCTCTGGATGGTTATATTTCACATTTGAATCAGTGAAGTAGCAATTCCCAGTACCTAGGATTCAATATCAGTCCTTAACAATACCAATTTTCTATACTATTGAGTGTCTAATAATGAATTATATTATTTTCCATATTATTAATTATATCTATCTTATATCTTTTAATCACAGAGTAGCTGTAAATTAATTAATTAATGATTAATTAACACTCCTAAATATGACTGAAAAACTGCACTTTAGAATAAAATAGAATAAAATAATCCTTTAACAGTCCCACCAGGGGAAATTCCGTCGTAAACAGCAGCCAAAGAAACAACAAATATACAACATATGTAACAGAAGAGAAGAATATATACAAAAATAAAAATACAATAATACACAAAATATGTACATCAACACAGAATATGTACATCAGGTGAAAATAATGTGCAAATTATGTCGGTGTGGTTGTTTAGTGGTTTTTACGATGTAAATAAAGGATAAAACTGGATACTGTTCTTTTATTATAGAAAATACAGGAGACTTCTATGAAACTTTAGTTAAAACATCACATAAATCAAGTATGATATAGTGTTAATAATCAAATGTCACATGTACCATATTCCCATAAGTATACACTCCACAGCTAAAACTCTCCAGTTCATTTATGTGCGCATACAGACTCGAACACTTCTCTTAAAATCCAGATGCAGTGAGGCTTCAATGCTGTTTAGTGAGGAGAGCTGAAAACAGTTGGGGTGAATTTTAGGGAAAAAAACGGTGCAGTATTCTGTGTATGTGTAAAAAAAAAACATATTAATTCTATAAATAAATTGACTCACGTTAACATTTTAATATTGACCGCCCTAATTTTAACATTGTGGTGTTTCCCAAATTAAAACACAGCTTCATGTAATCCTATTCCTCTCCTTTCCCCTTTGGACAAAAACAAGGCACCGTTTCATATCACATGAATCGGACCACAGTATGTACCACGGAATTTGGTCGGTGCCTTAAAGGGGGGCTATTATGCTTTTACAAGGCACATAGTACCATTATAGAGCACACTCAAATGAAAATTTTACCCTAAATAATTCTTAAAATCCGTGATTCAATCCCACGACTTCCAGGTGAGAGTCATACACACTAACAATTCTGCCAGTTATGGTGAATCTTTGTCACCAAACAGCAACATATAGCAGCTGCTTGCTGCACTACCGGAGCCGGGTTGCAGAGGGTAGGGGAATGGTTGCAGGCGCAGCGGCTCGGCTGCTGAGTAAGCTACACAAAGTAGGAGGAGGAGTTGGGTGAAAAAGGGAGAAATAGGTGGGAGTGGGTGTTTCAGCACCTCCAATTACTACCAGCAGAGATTCAAAAATTATTCATACAGGCCCTTGATTTTGTTCTGTGGGACACGGTTGCCAATGTGGAGTTTAAGGGTTGGTGGTGACTGCTAGGGGCCCTCGGGGTTGGGTCCGCTTGCGGTTGGGGCGATAGGTGCCGTGAATCTCGCCTGGGGTGGGACTTTGGGGGCTCTGTGTGGTGACTCCTAGTGGCTGCATGCGGCACCTTATGGGGGTCATGCTGGCGGACACTGGTTACTGGTCTGTTGGTGTTCTGCTCTGGAGGGGAGTCTGGGCTGGGCCTGGTGCTCGGGGCTCTGGGGTGGCGTGCCCCCCAGCCTGTGGCCCTGGCCGGGGCTTGGCCGGTTGGGGGGCCGCTGCTGCCTTTTCCATCTCCCTGGGCTGGTTCCTGTCGCTGGCTCCCCGATGGCCCCTTGCCGCGCCTGCGCGTCTGGGTGTCAGCGGGTGTCCGCAGCGGGTGGCCGGCATCTGTGGGCCTGATCAGTCAAATTGGCACTGGACATGGCTCCTGGGTCTTGGTCCAAGCACTCTATGGGGTGCTGCGAGAGGGCCCTTTGACCAGTGCTGGTCGGCCTCCGCGGTGGACTGACCGGGTGGTGGGGTGAGGGCGGGTGGGTGGGGATGCTGGGTTTGGTTGCCTCCCAGCCATCGGGCGATAGTAGCAAGGCTGGAGGGTGTCGGCCTGGGTGGTTGGCCGCCTGGGGCTTCGGTCTGCTCACAGGCCCGGCGCGGCATGTCCGGGGTATCCGAGTTGGTGCTGCGCCGAGTTCCGGCCTCAGCGCAGGGGGCCTCGGGACGATGGCGGTGCTTGGGGCCTCTCTTGTTGACGGGGAGGCTTTTACCATCTAGCACAGGCGCTCTCCCGAACGGGGTGCGCTTGGGACGGGGGGGAGGGTGTACAGGGGGAGGGTGGCCTAAACTCAGCCTGGATGTCTAGTGTCCTGTGTTTTGTTAGTAGTTTGAATGTTGGGATGGATTTAGGTCTGCCCTTGGGGTGGGGGCGGGCGGATGGCCTGGGACCCCATGGGGCTCGGAGGGGCCGCTGCCGTGGGCCTCGACTTGATGTGCTGGGGCCTCCCACCCCTGGTGGATCGGCTGAACCGGGGTGCCATTGGGGTCAGCAAGGGAGCTGGCTCCCTGGGGTTGGCATCGTGTCACCCCAGTTATTTCCTCCCCATCCCCATTTGCCTCTGTGCAGCTGCTCCTTCATTCTACCATTCACAAGGCCTTGGGACGTGGGCACATCACTGGAGTGCGGGATGGAGTTTCCGTCTTCGCTACCCGGTGGCGGCGTGGGTCCCAATTTTATTGAGCAACTTAGACACTTACACTTGCAACATTTACAGGACACACTCACATGTAGGGACCTGGCGGTGGGTGCGCCTCGGCACTGGAGGCGGGGCCCCTTATAAAGGGCCTCGCCTGTGGTGCTGGTACCCACTGTTTAAATGCATCAAGACACTGAGGGCCTGGGAGGGAAATTGGGATACCTGGCAGTATTCCCATGTCCCACCCCTCTGTTTTAAGTGCACATTAGAACAACACACAACAACACCACAATTGAGCAGGGGGAGAGAGACTGGGGGTCTTTCCACACCCCTGTTCATTGGACCATCAGGGGTTGGAGCCCAGGTGGATTATCAGGCCGTCTGGTCGGGGACCTGGGCTGGTGGGCTACTCTTGCCGGGGTGGGGGCCTTGGCGGTCTACTTGTCCCCGTCCTAGTGGGAAAGGGGTCCATCTCCCGGGTGCAGGGGCAGGGTGCTCTATCGGGGCGTCTGTCCCTGGGCCTGGGAGTATAGAGTATGTATGGGGTGTATGAATGGTCAGCACCCGCGGAGCGCCTGTCAGGAACGTGCAGCACGCAAAAGACATTTTAAACTGTTTTCCTCCATATTTCCCAACCAGAGTCTGTATTAGTAGAAGATAACTCACTGTTAAGAGCCACAACGTTTCTTTATTAGAAAGGAACCACAGGCCTCTTGCTCAGATTCAACAATAGGTCATAAAACTTCTCCCCGTTCTTTTTCAACGAGCTGCGCATTCGCATCATACACCGCCTCCATGCATGCACGCGAGGGGCTGCGTACACTGTCAGTAGGAGGCTCCCTGTGACGTGCCTAAGTGACGTCATCGCTGGTCGCCATATTGCTCAGGTTCCGGTAGTCTTGACAGAACCGTTTGGTATAAGTAGTGTATTTATTTTAGTTGTGTTTTTTAGAATAAATTGGTTAAATTGAATAAAATCTCTGGTTTCTTTTATTCTGAGTGTGTGTGTGAATTACTGCAAGAATTCACTTCCTTCAGATAGGATGTTTCTGGTGTAATCACTAATAAATAATCATTATAAGTGAGATTATTGGTTGATAACTTCCTATTAATAAGATATGTGTTTTTGCCAGATTTTTCCTTAAATGAAAAACTGGATGGTACCTCGTTAATAATCTGAAGTGATAATAAAATTAATAATTGATGAATTATTGATTTAATATCCTTAGACTAACCAGATAGACCATAACAATTATCAGTTAATTAATTAATTTTAATTGATAATTCCCCAACAATATATACTTTTATTTTTAGAAATAATGGATGCTGGCTTCAGGTATTATTTGAATTTTATTTAACCAAAGAAATCATAAACACAGATATCATAACAGCCATGGATTCAATTCAGTTCATTTTATTTATATGGCGCCAATTCACAACACATACCATTTTAGGGGACTTCATTCGTCATATCAATTAAATCATAGATCTGATAGGGAGAGTGAGTTTGATTCCAAAAAGATATTAAGCTTCCAGCATGTAGATGTGTTGATGTATGTGTGAACACATTAAGTTGTCACCAGTGATGCCAGCAAAGCATTACTTAGTAGCGTGTTACTCCTAATATGACCAACCCTTTTTCAGCAACGAGTAATCTAACACGTTACTATTTCCTTACAGGTAATCAGATTAAAGTTACTTGTTGAAGCTACTTTGCATTACTATTTTTGTAATTTTCTTGAGTAAAAAGATATATTTTGTACATGGCGGCAAAAGCATTAGGAAAACAAGCATAAATAATGATAAATATGGTGCTACCTTCAACAACACTGCTCCTGAAACAGCTGATAATCTCTTTTGCAGTTGCCATGTTTGCAAGTATGTAAGTAAATGGACTGAATTTATATAGCGACTTTCTAGTCATGTTGACCACTCAAAGCACTTTACACTGATACAATTATCAGTAGGCAATTTTTGGTTAAGTGCCTTGCCCAGGGGCACAATGACTGGAGAAAGCTGGAATTGAACCTACGTCCCTCTGCTTGCAAGACATCTACTCAACCTACTGAGCCACGTCCGCAAGACGTAGCTTAGTCCTTCAAAGCCGCTGGTATCAATGTGAGGTTAAAAAACAAGTATATTTCTGGCCATACTGTTGAAATGCACTTCCAATAAAATAAGTATTGGCAAAACTGGTTATTGTGTTTATGTTGAGGCAGTGGGGAGTGTTATTGGGAGCTGCTGAAAGTAACTAATGAAGTAACTTATATTTGAATTTAGTTACACCTAAAATAAATAAGTAAAGTAAATAAATTACTTTTGGAAGGAGTAATCAGTAGTCAGTAATCATATTTTCTCCTATCTTAGGGTCGGACAATCCCTCTGTACATCCATCCATCCATCCATTATCTTAGCCGCTTATCCAACCTATCTAACCCTCTGTACATTATACATTTATATAGTTGGTGATAGTATTTGCTTTAAATAAACTGTGTATTGTGCATTATCCCTTAGCCTAATTGAGTGTAATCCAACAGATTTTGTTAATGTATTTGTTTATTCAGATCTTCTGGAACCAAGGATATGTCCTTCACTGCCCCAGACACCATCACCACCTGGGAGACGGAGACTTTCTGTTTGTCCCCTCAGGGTTTCGGTTTGGCTCCTCGTCAAAAACTCACAGTCTTCCAGCCCTTCTTCCTGGAGCTCACCCTGCCCTACTCTATCATCCGTGGGGAGAACTTTGATCTAAAGGCAACTGTCTTTAACTATCTGACCAAATGCATTATGGTAAGGGTTCTTTTACTAAGTATCCTAAATCTTTTTAGTAATAATGGTAACATTTTACCATATCACATTATTTATCAACCAAATCAACCAAAGTGCTGCACATGAGATCAATACAACAATACGATTTTAAAGTAGGGAAAATAAAATAAATAATAGCTACACATAATCAAACCATAACCAAAACATGTTATGATGTGACATCTGTCCCTGTCTTTGTAAGTTCCTGCTTCCCTCGTTGTCTCCTGTCATCCTGTATTTACGTAATTGGCTCCCTGATTTCCATCCTTAAGTAAATTCCTTTGTGTTCCCTGACCTTTGTCAAATCTTAGTCTTTCATCAGTGAAAGCATCTTTGTCTACATCAGCTGAAAGCTCAGTATTCCAGAATATGTGTATACTATGTTTTAAAGTAATTAAAATTAAAATAAGAACCTCAGACTGGAGAATTGCCTCCACATCTGTTTATATACACTACCGTTCAAAAGTTTGGGGTCACATTGAAATGTCCTTATTTTTGAAGGAAAAGCACTGTACTTTTCAATGAAGATAACTTTAAACTAGTCTTAACTTTAAAGAAACACACGCTATACATTGCTAATGTGGTAAATGACTATTCTAGCTGCAAATGTCTGGTTTTTGGTGCAATATCTACATAGGTGTATAGAGGCCCATTTCCAGCAACTATCACTCCAGTGTTCTAATGGTACAATGTGTTTGCTCATTGGCTCAGAAGGCTAATTGATGATTAGAAAACCCTTGTGCAATCATGTTCACACATCTGAAAACAGTTTAGCTCGGTACAGAAGCTACAAAACTGACCTTCCTTTGAGCAGATTGAGTTTCTGGAGCATCACATTTGTGGGGTCAATTAAACGCTCAAAATGGCCAGAAAAAGAGAACTTTCATCTGAAACTCGACAGTCTATTCTTGTTCTTAGAAATGAAGGCTATTCCATGCGAGAAATTGCTAAGAAATTGAAGATTTCCTACAACGGTGTGTACTACTCCCTTCAGAGGACAGCACAAACAGGCTCTAACCAGAGTAGAAAAAGAAGTGGGAGGCCGCGTTGCACAACTGAGCAAGAAGATAAGTACATTAGAGTCTCTAGTTTGAGAAACAGACGCCTCACAGGTCCCCAACTGGCATCTTCATTAAATAGTACCCGCAAAACACCAGTGTCAACATCTACAGTGAAGAGGCGGCTGCGGGATTCTGGGCTTCAGGGCAGAGTGGCAAAGAAAAAGCCATATCTGAGACTGGCCAATAAAAGAAAAAGATTAAGATGGGCAAAAGAACACAGACATTGGACAGAGGAAGACTGGAAAAAAGTGCTGTGGACGGATGAATCCAAGTTTGAGGTGTTTGGATCACAAAGAAGAACGTTTGTGAGACACAGAACAACTGAAAAGATGCTGGAAGAATGCCTGACGCCATCTGTTAAGCATGGTGGAGGTAATGTGATGGTCTGGGGTTGCTTTGGTGCTGGTAAGGTGGGAGATTTGTACAGGGTAAAAGGGATTCTGAATAAGGAAGGCTATCACTCCATTTTGCAACGCCATGCCATACCCAGTGGACAGCGCTTGATTGGAGCCAATTTCATCCTACAACAGGACAATGACCCAAAACACACCTCGAAATTGTGCAAGAACTATTTAGAGAAGAAGCAGGCAGCTGGTATTCTATCGGTAATGGAGTGGCCAGCGCAGTCACCAGATTTGAACCCCGTTGAGCTGTTGTGGGAGCAGCTTGACCGTATGGTACGCAAGAAGTGCCCATCCAACCAATCCAAATTGTGGGAGCTGCTTCTAGAAGCGTGGGGTGCAATTTCTCCAGATTACCTCAACAAATTAACAGCTAGAATGCCAAAGGTCTGCAATGCTGTAATTGCTGCAAATGGAGGATTCTTTGATGAAAGCAAAGTTTGATGTAAAAACAATCTTATTTCAAATAAAAATCATTATTTCTAACCTTGTCAATGTCTTGACTCTATTTTTTATTCATTTCACAACGTATGGTGGTGAATAAGTGTGACTTTTCATGGAAAACACAAAATTGTTTGGGTGACCCCAAACTTTTGAACGGTAGTGTACAGGGGCGCTGCTAAGAATTTTGGGCCCCATGACAAGAATCTTGGCAGGGCCCCCAACACAGCTGAGATTTTTTTTCACTTTAATTTACATAAAATCATGCACTTTGTGGTATTTCTACTATCAATTTCATACATTTAAGTCAATCGGACTTTATGTGAATCATATACAACTGCTTCTGTACTGCTAGACCAACTTAAATGTATTGTTTTGTGCTTGTACTAGCAATGTAAGTGGATTACAAATTATTTACTCTTATTTTTGAAAATGGTTTGAAAAGTGGTATTGGACAGATGGTAAAACACAATCAGGATTTATAAAAGATAGGTCTATATATAATAAAATCAGATTAGTCCTTGATTTAGTAGATTATAATTCTTTGATTGAAGATAAGGGTTTCATTTTAATTTTTGGATCTTCACATAGCATTTGATTCTGTTGAACATACATGCATTATAAAAACTTCAGAATATTTTGGATTCTGTACAGAGTGTATTAAAGTAATACTTATAATGTATGAGGATATTAATAGCTTGGTTTCTCTCCCCCAAGGAACACCTAAAGGATTCACTATCAATTGTGGAATCCGGCAGGGCTGTCCCTTTTCTCCATAATTATTTATTTTACCTGCTGAGATATTAGCTATATCTCTAAAAAAAACTGTCCAGATCCCTTTGGTAATCAAAAAAATTAGAAAATTTTCTAAAGCATTGGGATTCTATTTACATTTAAAAAATGTGAGCTTATGTCAATACATGATATGAAGCAAACTGACTTATATGGGGTTCCAGTTAAAATGAGGTAAAATCTTTGGGAATGATTATAATTAAATATACTAAAACCAGAGAAGACTTAAATATTTTACCTGTAATAAGTAAATATGTACTCAACTCCTGGTTGCAGGCAACTTCTTGCAGGCAGAAACTCTGATAGAAATCCTCTGCCAGTCACTGTACAAACTACTTTGAGCTGTTTGGGAGGTTTCACTACATCTCTTGACGATGATATGGAATTGTGTTACTACACGTTCCCTTACGTTGTCAAATACAGTATGGTCCATCTCTGCTAACCACCCTTCACAGAATACTTTCATATTATCTGATCCAGAATGTTTGCAAACTAAATTGAAACAGCGAACAATCCTTTGTAGAAATTATCATATTTCCATTATATTTCACATGATAAATATTCAAAGTAGTTTTATTAAAATTCACATAGTTTTAGGAAAAGTCAGGGACCAGAAATGCTTCATTACTTAATTTGACAAAGTTATTTAATATGCATATTTCAAAATGTTCAAAATGACTGCCTTGGACATTCTAATGTTTTAAGTGTATTTTACTTTTCAGAATGATCAAGACCTCATTTTGACAGAGGCAAGCTCAACTGATAGTCATTATAACATCCTATGTTTGACTGCATTTATAAGTTAACAGAGAAAAAAAGGGGGGTTCTTGAGCTATCGTGGAGATATTTGAGCAAAGCTACTGTATCACATCACCATGACGTGAAGATCTACAGATCTACTCCGCTAACGAGTTAGCAGTAATTTAAGTCAGAAAACATCACTTTAACTGAATAATGTGCACTTTAATGCAGCGGTAACTCACTACGAAATGTGCTGAAACCATATAGTGAACCAAAACGCATAAACAACCATAAATGCCGTGGTTTTATACTCTTTGCATCTCGACATAGGGGCTGCTGGCTATCAGCAAGACCAAGCCGACAGCCGAAGCAGATGTGGGAATCTCTATTGAGCGCTTCTGAACAAGTTTACAAGTACAGTCAAAAGAACAAAACATCAAACTGACAGCGTGTCAGTTGGTAAACCATCACACAATTGCCTGACATGCCCAAATAACCCAGGAGCAAGCATTTATTACTTACCAATCCAGTAGCAACATGGCTAGTTCAGCATCCATACATCCTCCTGTATCTCACAGCGGCTGACACACAAAACTGAAAAGTTGTAACACTGGGTTTTAGAAGCTAATCCTACTTTGACCTAAATTGAGCAACAGTTTGCCAGAAAAGATCTTCCAAAGCAGTGAAGGTTCTGAATATGATTTCGGCGCTGCTGCTCTGAACCATTTACAGTAATCAAGAGGGGGAGAGGGGCGTTAGTGTTTCTAAAACAAATACATTTTTTGACACCTCGAAATCAGAATCAGTTTATTGGCCAAGTATGTCACATACAAGGAATTTGACTCCGGCAAACTTTTTTCTCCAGTACAGAACTTGAATAAGTGAAATAAAAAAAGAAAAAAAGAAAAATAAGAACAAAAATAAGTAAAAATACAAATAAATATCAGATCGTAAATAATAAAGGATAATATATACACCAAGCCGGGGTTATTTTACAGTGAGTATGTACAGAAGTGCAGAGTTATAGTTTATTGTTATGTGAGTGCACTCACACACTGTGACTAGACAGAGTTCGTCAGAGCGACAGCCTGGGGGAAAAAACTGTTTTTGTGTCGGGTGGTTTTGGCGTACAACGCTCTGTAACGCCGACCTGAGGGGAGGAGCCTAAACAGATTGTGGCCAGGGTGTGAGGGGTCAGAGGTGATTTTCCTGGCCCGCTTCCTGACCCTGGCCCGGAATAGGTCCTGAATGGAGGGAAGATCGGTTCCTATGATCCTCTCTGCAGTCCTGACTGTTCTCTGCAGTCTGTCCTTGTCTTGCCTGGTGACGGATCCGAACCAGACAGAGATGGATGAGGTCAGGACAGACTGGACTATTGCTGTGTAGAAGATGATCAGCAGCTCCTGGGGCAGGTTGAACTTCCTGAGCTGACGCAGAAAGTACAGCCTTTGCTGGGCCTTTTTCCTTATTATGTTGATGTGTGAGGTCCACTTCAGGTCCCGTGTGATGGTGGATCCTAGGAACCTGAAAGACTCCACTGTGGGGACTGGCTTGTTGAGGATCATGAGAGGAGATGTTGATGGTGGTCTCTTCCTGAAGTCCACTGTCATCTCCACAGTTTTGAGCGGGTTTAGCTCCAGGTGGTTCTGACTGCACCAGAGAACCAGCTGTTCCACTTCCTTTCTGTACACAGACTCGTCGCCGTCGCGGATGAGTCCAATGACGGTGGTGTCATCTGCAAACTTCAGGAGTTTCACAGAAGGGTCCCTCGACGTGCAGTCAGTGGTGTAAAGGGAGAAGAGCAGTGGGGAGAGAACACATCCCTGGGGGGCGCCGATGCTGAGGGAACGGGAGCTGGATGTGAACTTACCCAGTTTCACCTGCTGCCTCCTGTCAGTCAGGAAACTGGTAATCCACTGACAGGTGGAGGGAGGCACGGTGAGCTGGGACAGTTTTTGGTGGAGGAGCTCTGGGACAATGGTGTTAAACGCAGAGCTGAAGTCCACAAACAGGACCCGAGCGTAGGTACCTGCAGAGTCTAGATGGTGCAGGATGTAGTGTAGAGCCATGTTGACGGCATCATCCACTGACCTGTTTGATCTGTAGGCGAACTGCAGGGGGTCTAGCAGGGGATCTGTGATGTCCTTCAGGTGGGTCAGTACCAGACGCTCAAAGGATTTCATGACCACAGATGTTAGGGCAACTGGTCTGTAGTCATTTAATCCAGTGACTGGGGACTTCTTGGGAACCGGTATGATGGTGGAGCGTTTGAGGCAGGAGGGGACCTCACACAGCTCCAGGGAGTTATTGAAGATCTGGGTGAAGATGGGAGCCAGCTGGTCAGCACAGAATTTCAGAGAGGCTGGGGACACTCCGTCTGGTCCCTGAGCCTTTTTAATTTTCTGTCTCTGAAATAGCTGGCGCACGTCCTGTTCGCAGATCGTCAAGGCAGGTACGTGGGTGGTTTGGGTTGAAGCTGGGTCTTTTGTGATGGAGATGGTGGGGGAGGTGGGAGGTGTGAAAGTCCTTTCAAACCTGGAAAATAAGTCGTTGAGGTCCTCAGCCAGGCGGGTGCTCTCCACAGGGTGGGGGGATGGTCTCCTACAGTTAGTAATGGTCTGCAGGTAGCTCCAAACTGCAGAGGGGTCGTTAGCAGAAAAACGGTCCTTAAGCTTAGCACTGTAGTTCCTCTTTGCTGCTTTGATCCCTCTTGTCAGCTGGTTCCTGGCCTGTTTGTACAGGTCCCGATCCCCACTCCTGTAGGCCTCCTCCTTGTCCTGGCGTAGCCGTCTCAGTTCTGCAGTGAACCACGGTTTATTGTTTTTGAATGAGCAGAAGGTTTTGGTCTGCACACACATGTCCTCACAAAAGCTGATGTAGGATGTCACAGTGTCGGTCAGTTCATCCAGGGATGAAGCCGCTGCTTCAAAGACGCTCCAATCAGTGCAGTCAAAGCAGGCCTGTAGCTGCATCTTTGACTCATCAGTCCATCTCCTCACAGTTCTTACTACAGGCTTAGCAGATTTCAGCTTCTGCCTGTAAGATGGGATGAGGTGGACCAGGCAGTGGTCGGAAAGTCCCAAAGCAGCACGGGGGACAGAGCGATATGCATTTTTTATTGTGGTGTAGCAGTGATCTAAAGTGTTCATGTCCCTGGTGGGACACGTCACATGTTGTTTATATTTAGGCAGTTCAAGTTTGAGATTAGCTCTGTTAAAATCCCCGAGAACGATTAGCAGAGAGTCCGGGTGATTTTTCTCCACGTCTGTGATCTGATCGGCGAGGTGATGTAATGCCTCCGTCACACACGCCTGCGGTGGAATGTATACAGCGACCAGCACAAACGAGGCGAACTCCCGCGGTGAATAAAATGGTCTACAGTTTATGAAGAACGACTCAAGGTGAGGGCTGCATGTCTTCTTTAACACTGTGACATCTGTGCACCAACCTTCGTTAATGTAGAAGCACGTTCCACCTCCCTTTGATTTCCCAGTCAGCTCCGCGCAGCGGTCCGCTCTGAACAGCTGGAAGCCTGGCAGCTTTAGAGCGCTGTCCGGGATGAGTTCACTGGACCAGGTTTCAGTGAAGCAAAAGGCGGCAGAACGACTAAAGTCTGAGTTCTTGGATAGGAGAAGGAGAAATTCATCCATTTTGTTAGGCAGAGAGCGGACGTTCCCCAGGTGTATGGATGGGAGAGCGGTGCGTAATCCCCGCTGTCGCAGCTTGACGAGCACACCAGCCCGCTTCCCGCGTCGTCGTCTCCGTCTAAATCCACAGAACGCTGCTGCTCCTCCAATCAGAATCTCCATAAAGCAGTCAGGTTGTGTAAAGACCGGTGAAAAAAGTCCGACACTGGATAGCCCAATTTTTAAAAGTTCCTCTCTGCTAATTTTAATAGCAGAGGGAGTGCAGAAAACTACGCAAAAGAGTAAAGCAGTAACTAGTACCAGAGAGCGAAGTGCCGAGGCGTCCATACGCGGCGCCATCTTGCATATATCCTTGCATAATTACTATCAGAATCAAGTTAATATATTTTTTCCCCATCAAATATATTTTTTAGCACCACAATTTTATAAGGGGCTTCCCTGGGCCCTTCTCTCAGTCATGGGCCCCGAGAATCGTCACTGCTTACCCCCCCCTTTACGGCGCCCCAGCATATATTTATATATATATGCACTGAAGAATCAGAACAGATGTCCTCTCAATTAAGAATCACAATTTCCACATATCCTACTTTAACGGACTATTATTTATATCACTCCGATCCACTTCCTTATGCAATCATATTTTCTTTCTTTCTTTCTGCAAGCTGCTGTCAAGATTTTGAAAGTCTTCTATTGCTCCAAATATGTTCAGCAATGTTGTATGGAAAAAATACATAATCTAAATGTCATAGGTCTGATAGACATTTCTTTACTGTGGATGGGCAAAAAAAAATAATGTAAAATTTTTGGTTGTTTAAGACTCACAAAGAGAATATTTCCATTGTGTGGAGAGAGCAGAAAATCTCCCAACTTTGAGCTGAATGCAGAATAATATTCTAGCTTTCTCAGCGTCCAGTGCTCTCAGAGAGAGATATTTGATATGTCCACCTGAAACAGTGGATTAGTTGTTGGCAACAAAAGCAAAGTTTGCAAAGCGAACACGTTTTATTGTTGGACATATTCTGGGGCGAAAACACATTTGCCATCACTGTGCTATGTGTGGATTTTAATGTCTGCCATTTGAAAAACAAAACACGCAATCCTCTGGTTTTCAACTGTTATTAATTGAAAAAAAAGATATTTTCAACACCTGTTTGTACACTCCAGTGCTTATTGTAATGAAACATGAAATGGACTAAAGCAAGCATGACAAAAGGCGTGATGCTGAGGAGGAACTTGTTTTAAGGTGAGGAGCCACCTCCGTAATTTGGAACCGGTTTGGTTACAGAAAACCAGGTGAAGAGCAAACTACTCTATGCAAAGTAAATAAATTATTAGTAAGTAAATTAAAATGCAAAGTTTTCAGAGAAATGGTGGTTGGAAAGAGGGAAAACATCCAATTTGTTCCACCATCTGAAACACAAACATAAACAAGCTTAAGTAGAATGATAGCATAAGTTAGGGAACGGAGGCATCAACTACAAGTGGAGCCTATGGGTAAGAAAATTCCAACCCAGATTAAAATTGCCAACGGTTTTTCTAATTGTATTAAATACGTTAAGCAAAGTAAAAGATGGATTGAAAGAAGCAGTAAGGATTTTGTTTGACAAAAGTGAAGGTGGTGTTTCAAATGGACGAAAAAGGATTCAAGCATATGGTCCATAAACTGAACCCAAGATACATCATGCCCTGAAGGAAGTACTTTTACTAAAAAGCCCGGTTAGCGATGTATGAAGAGCAGTGTTGGGACTAACTTGTTATTAAGTAATGTATTATAGTAACTATGTTACTATTGTGGTAACGAGCATGGTAACTAGTTAGTCAGCCAAAATTAGGAATGTGTTTATTGTTACTGAGATTTAAATAGGGTCATTATTTGTGTGCCTAAAGCCGGTATCGGTGTGTGCGATTATTGCCATGCTAGACCTTTACTTTTGTTGTTAAATGTTGTGATTACAAACGGTACAGCGTATCAATTGCACCTAACCAAAAGCGGTTTTCAGCCAGAGTCAGAAATTCTATGACTCCAGTCTGCCCTTGACCAATTAAATTGTGTCATGTGACTGACGTGTTGGCTAGGCTAACGCCCAACAAAGCTTACCTCAAGCTGGTTTTGAAGAACAGGCATCCCAAACTGTCCCCTTTTACCCAGCTATGAGTGTGTCCAGATTCATCTTTTCGTCCTCATTTTTCTCCTCGCCTTTTTCTCCTCGCCTTTCCTCGCCTTTCTTTTACCATTTGATTCACAGTCTAGAAACAAAAGTATTAAAACAGCTAGCACTTGTTTATATTTCCTTGTCGCCATCTTGGCCCTGTTCATCTGTCAGCTTTCAGCGACGTACGCTGCGTCAATGGTGACGTTGGCTTTTGGCAATATTGAAAATATTATTTTTGTTAAACACTGGCTGTTTATGAGGCTAAAAATACTTATTATTTTTTAGTTTATGTTTAATTATTTATTTAGTTTCTCTTTGTGAGGCAAAAAATACTTTGTATACCTGTCTTTACTGAAGATGAGTTCTCCATGATGGAGTTCAGCTGTTTTCAGTTAAGTTTACAAAAAATGGATAAACCTCCATGTTTATGTTGAATCATTTTTGCAGTATTATTGATTCCTACAGCTCCTAAATGGTCTGAGGCACAGATTAAAATTGGCACTATTAAAAGTATACTTTCCACCCATTTAAATTGTAATAATAAATATACCTTCAAAAAAGTCAACATATGTATGTCATATTTTGTGATCCACTGCTTCTTCTTAGTGATACTAGGTACAATTATTAGATTTCTAGCACTGTGCCGCATCAACCCCAAATTTATGTGTTTGCATTTGGAGGAGGTTGAAACAAAAGTATTTGCAAGGTTAGAGGTAGCAGGTCAAACTTTTCTTTTTTTGCGTATTAAAACACATTGGCTATGTCTGACCAAAAGATTCGAACCAAAAGTCAGTGAGTCTTGGGATACTACCTGCACAAGACAAAAAGTGGCCCTACGGACTCCAAATCGCTTTACACTACATTCAGTCATCCACCCATTCATGCACACATTCACAAACTGATGATGGAAAGCTACATTGTAGCCACAGCTGCCCTGTAAGAGGTGAGGCTGCCAGACACTGCCGCCACCGGGCCCTCTGACTACCACCAGTAGACAACGGGTGAAGTGTCTTGCTCAAGGACACAATGACTGAGATTGTCAGAACGAGGGCTTGAACTGGCAACCTTTCAAGGCAAACACCATACTCCTGAACCGCAGTCGCTATGCACACAGACCTGCATACAGGGATACTGGAGATTCATATTTCGCTCAAGTAAAAATATTACTTTGTATTATGTTGTCATATTAACTAAAATCATGATTGTTTTTTTCATGAAGAAAATTTGCCTACAAATAGGGTGAAGTGGAGCGGTACTGATAACAACCAGTACAATTTGCCACCATAACTATGCAGATGATACTCAGCTTGAATTTAAAATGTCTCCTGGTGACTTTGAACCCATTCAAAATCTAAGCGAATCGGTTAAACAAATCAGTAGATGGACGTGCCATCCTAAGAAGAACAAACAAATGTCAATAATTCAATTCAATTCTGTTTTATTTATTTAGCGCCAGTTCACAACAAATGTAATCTAACCCTAACCCACTTTACAACAAAAGTCAGTACACACAGGTGTTTTTTACCATATTTGTGGGGACTTCTCATAGACCTAATGCTTTCCGTCGCCCCTTACCCTAACCATCAAAAATTAATTCCTAACACTGACCCTTACCATTAACTAATTCTAACCCTGAAACTAAAACCACATTTTGAGCCTCAAAAATGCCTTCAAAGTTGTGGGGCCCAGGATTTTGGTCCCCACAACGGCTGTCGGTCCCCATGAGGATAGTAAATCCTGATTTTTGGTCCCCACGAAGATATTAAAACACGTACATGTAACGGTTGTGTCATGGCTAGATTCAGGTTCACACACCAGGTATCGGGATCTGCTCAGGTTTATTCGGCAGCACAGCCAAACACTATAAAACAGTGGCATAGGACAAAATCAGGTTCACATCACAATGTACAGATTCACAGCTCCCAGCAGCATGGTCAGGCAGCTTCTGCCGAGCTGCTGCGTGTGCGTCACCCAAACGTGCCCCGTGTCACACCTAATTGTGTCCCACTAGCAAAATAAAATATTCTCAGAACCAGAAATAAAAATAACAAAAAAAACAGAAGCAAGTTACAATAAAATTAAGAATACAATAATGAAATATGGGAAATATTTCTAACTTTAACAGAAATTGTTTTGAGAAGGTTCAAAAAAATAAATAGCTGGAAACGCACAGTTTTTACTCAGCTACATACTCCCCCCTGAACTTCTCAAAACACGCACAAGTTTAGAAGGTGGTTAGACTTCAAGGTAACATTAGTTAAACCAAGCTACTATCCATCAGTAATCACAGTGCAACTATGAGTTCCCATCACTTTCCGACAAGTAGTGACATCAAGAGGTTGGCCAGACCTTTAATGTCCACATATCACAAAAATGTGCCGTTTACACATTCTCAAACTGATTCCCAAATAAATGTTACCTCATGCAGACCCTAATAACAAAACAGAAAACCAACCAACCAAACAAAAGGTCACAATTACAATGAGCCAAAATGACCTTCCAAAATAAAAAAAAAACGACCTATTACATGAATAATGATCTGGCTATCCCACCAACGAAAATACTCCCTCGCTTTGTTTTCTGGGACATATTTTGGATTAATCTATTCACTGGCTTCACTACCCTGCCCACTCTTGTCCTGACCTGACCCACAGGGGTGATCAGTGTCCTTTCCTCAGAGTCGTTGACTATGGAGAAGTTTTCACCGGGGGGTTCCTGAACCACAGGCTGAACGTTGTCTGTCTCCATCCTTTCTTCACTGACCTCATATTGTCCATAAACTTTATCCTTGTCCGTCTGCAGACCGCCTGTCCCATCCCCAGTTTCTCCACTTGTACTACCTGCACTGTTACTGGCACAATCATCATTTTGCCATACAAAGGGAGCCTCAGAACCATCCAAAAGTGTAGACGGGGATACAGAGGCAGTGTGATCCAGCTCCAAGGGGTCCTCTGATGGTGTAACCTCTGCAACCCAACTGGCGGTACGCTCAGACCGCTGAAGATCAAAGTCCTCCAAAGATACACTCCCATTTTCCCCATCCTGTTCTTGACTCTCATCAGCAGCGCTGACGAAGGAATGTTCTGTGTCATGATCCAGATCTACTGGCAGGAAACTGGCTTGCAAAAGCAGGTTTCTGTGAACAATTTTCTCATGACCATTCCCAGGGTTTCTGATACGGTAAATGTGACATCTTGGGTCTTTTGAAACCACGGTGTACAAGGTCGACTCCCACAAGTCAGCAAGTTTTCTCCGGCCACATTCACCTCGATTAGCAAAGAAAACCTGGTCACCCTCTTCAATGTCAGCACCCTTGACACCCTTGTTGTAGAGCTCTGCCTGTCGCTGCTGTTTCAACCCAGCATGAACCTGGGCAACATTGAGTGCTTCTTTAAGGTCATCTCTCATCCTTTTGACATAACTGTCATAGTCTGTGATGTCATTGTCTCTCTCCACAGAGTGGAACATAATATCAACTGGGAATCTGGGAATCCCTCCGTAAATTAGGAAGAATGGGGCATAACCAGTTGACTCATGTGCCGTGCAGTTATAAGCGAAGGTGAGAGTCTGCAGCATCTGGGGCCATCTCAGCTTATCTCTTGGGGGAAGCGCTCTTATCATGTTTTCCCAGAGTCCTATTGAACCTCTCAGTGTGACCATTCCCCATAGGATGATAGGGCGTCATTCTGGACTTCTTCACACCGGATATCTGCAGTAACTCCTGGATAAGCAGGCTCTCAAAATTTGCACCCTGGTCCGAAAGTATTCGCTGCGGAAACCCATACACACAGAAATACTTATCCCACAAATGCCTTGCGACTTGTTTTGCAGACTGGTTCGGACACTTGAAGGCATGAGCCAGTTTAGTGAAGTGGTCAGTCACTACCAACACGTCCACACTATTTCCTGCAGAGTCCTCCGCTGACCAAAAGTCCAGACAGACAAACTCTAAAGGACTCGTAGTCTTGATACTTTCAAGCTGTGCTCTGCCCTCAGGCTCCAGAGTCTTACTGACAACACATCGCTTGCAACACCTCACATAGTCTCTGACATTTTGCTCCATATCAAGCCAAAAGAACCTTTGTCTGGCTATATATAGAGTTCTACTCTGACCTTGGTGACCAGCACTATCATGTACACCATCGAGAACCTGGCTGATCAAAGAGGTGGGTGTCATGTACTGATATCTTTTTTTTCCTGTTAAGGGGTCCTTGCAGACTCTGTACAAAATGTTATCAAGCATTTTCAATTTTTTCCACTGCTTCAGGAGTTTGAGCGACTTCAGAGACAACCCGAGTCTTTCTCGCCTCGATGGTCGCCTCCCACGGATGACAAATGGGATGACCTGCGATAGGACAGCATCACTTCTCTGTCTGTCATGAAGCTCACTTCTCATGAAGTGAGAAAACAGGCAGAGGATTTTCACCTGGTTGGACTAACTGTCCCAAATCCTGGGCTAGCCATGAAACTACTCTCTGCTTGGAACCTTCATCCCACTCCATATGGCTTGTTAATACTGCAGTTACTTCGCAGTCAGAGAAGTAACTGATTTTCCAGCTTCCCTAATGGGGCTGCATGTAGGACTCTTTGTTGATTGACACCAACTCTGAATGTTTCCTGGATCAAAGTTTCTTGAACTTTTAGGGATTCCTACAAAAGCGCATCATATGGCTCTTTAATAATCCTTTGACGAATGCCATCTTGGGCAAAGGGTTTCCTGCTCAGGGCATCAGCAACAATGTTTTTACTGCCTGGTATGTACTTGATGCTGAAGTTGTATGGCGCTAACTTAGCAACCCATCGCTGCTCGCATGCATCTAGTTTCGGCTTTGTGAGGATGTAGGTTAAGGGATTATTGTCGGTCCAGACGGTAAAAGCATGTCCTTTTAGCCAATGGCTAAATTTGTCCCAAACAGCCCACTTCAGCGCCAAAAATTCTAAGCAATGAGCAGGGTAATTACTCTGGGCACGCGTTAGAGCCTTATTTGCAAAAGCAACGGGCCGTGCTCTGCTTTCGACCTCCTGAACCTGGGACAACACAGCCCCCAACCCATCCTGTGAGGCATCCGTAGACAGAATAAAAGGGCGGCTGAAATCAGGGTGTGCAAGCACCACAGTCTCCAACAGTGCATTCTTCAGCTGATCAAATGCAAGGCGATGTTCTTCCTTCCAGTCGCTTGGATGTGATTTTTTAAATGATGCTGGGCCCCGTCCATTCACCCTTCTTCCCTTTGGAGCAGCTGTCAGAGTGAACAATGGCTTGGCTATGCGTGAACAATCAGGTATGAATTGCTGGTAATACATTACCATGCCCAGGAACGACTTAATATTTTTCTGTGAAGGCGTAACACCATCTTCCATCATCAGGTTGGACTCTGTCATAGCAGCAACTGCTTGGATTTTGTCAGGGTCAGTTGACACACCACTTTCATCCACAATATGTCCCAGAAACTTGACGCTCCTACGGAACAGCTGACATTTTTGGGGGGCCAACTTCAACCCATGGGAGTGCAGTCTACTGAAAACAATTTCCAGCCTACTGAGGGCTTCTGCTTCATCAGGGGCATATACAAGAAGGTCGTCCAAATAACAAAGCAGAGTCAGAAAGTTCTGATCACCAAAGATGTTCATCATGAGGCGCATGAAATTGGCAGAACTGTTACAGAGACCCTGAGGTAGCCTATTAAACTCATACAGCCCCATAGGTGTGGTGAAAATTGTTAGTTTTTTGTCATCCTCAGCCATGGGGATGTTATAGAACCCAGATGTGAGGTCCATTGCACAGAATATGGCACTACCACCCAATGCTGCCAGGCAGTCTGATTGATGCGGTAATGGATGGGCATCCTTTACTGTCCGAGCATTTAGCCAGCGATAATCAACACAGATTCTCAGATCTCCACTCTTTTTCCACACCAACACTACAGGAGATGCCCACTCACTGTTTGATTTGCGAATGATCTCTCTTTCTTCCATCTCTGTGAGGACCTGTCACAGTTTGTGGTAATACCCTGGCGGAACACGCCTGTATGGGAGCCTGAATGGGCGGTCATCCGACAGACGGATACGATGAACAAAATCTTTGGCCAGGCCACAATCAAGTTTACTCCTTGAGAAAATGCCCTGATACTGCTGGACCAGCTGCAACAGTTTTGATTTCCAATAATAAGACACCTCACATGAATCAATATCCAAATCTTCCAACCCGAGATCACATAAGGTGCTATGGAAGCTGGATTGAAGAGAGTTTGAGCAACTCTCCCCTTCGCATTTCACTGTCTGACTGTTGACAGATGCTCTCTCATCTGTTACCTGCTCAGGCGACACATCCATATCCTCAAGGGCAATGCAGGTGGAAACCTCTTCCACTTTGGTACGACGTTTCAGGGTGATGGGCTTGTCAGAGGTGTTCAACATGCGGATAGGAACCCATCTTTCACCATTCATGGAAGCCACTGATCTGCAGACAATAATATCTTTTTTATGAATCTGTGTTTTGGCAGATTGTTCAACCAGAATAGCACTGCCTTCAGAGAGAGGTGAAGTTTTAGTAAGTCTGCCCCAAACCAGATTTTCTTGCTTTGGAAGAAGGGTGACCGCCTGCTGCAGTTCAGCTGTTCCAATGAGATCTGGGATCACATCACCCCTCCATCTGTCAATTCCAGACAACATTCTAAGAAACTGCATTACTTCAGATGTTTCAGCAGACTCTGGTTTGCAAATAACTTGCCAAAAGTTAGGGGACCGTTTGAACTGCTGTAGGACGTGTTTAATCACATTTGTACCCAGGATTACCTGGTCTTTCTGCCCAGGAACCACTAGAGCTGGAACACAGAATGTACAACCGTATATTTCCATTTTTTAATCATGGATACAATTGGGCTTTACCTGAACTCCCCCACAACCAACAAGAATGATATCATTATTGTTACAGTCAGGGTCGGAAGCTAATCCTGCATCTTTGAGAAGCTGCTCAGCTTCCACACTGATCCCGGGTCCTCTATGGTCATTGCTCATTTCTTGTCTTCACCTCTCCCCCTCCCCCCGACATCACTGGCTAAAACATGTAAAGCTAACAAGTTTAACCCCTAACGTATTGATAGTACAGGCCATGGAGCCAGTGTCCAAAAGAGCTCGCAATAACACTTTATTCCCCACCTGTGCATCAGTGTAAAAGAGACTATCAGCTTTTTCCAACTTGGTTATATTTTGAAACAACACAGAAGCGTTGGATGGAGCGGATTTCAGACTTTCTGCAAACATAGACTGTAAATCCTCTTTTAGATTGAGGGACTCATCGCAATCACTCACACAGTGCCCTCTCAGGTGTGAGTGGCTCAGTTTCCCTGGTCTGCTGGCCTCTGAACATCATTTATTTGTGGACAGTTTCTTCGCATATGTCCAAGCTCTAGACAGGTTAGGCACCTCCTTTCTCTCATGCAGTGCGTTCGTGTGGAGTGGCCGCTGTTGCCGCATACTCGACATGGAGAAGACTGGCTGGGTGAAAAAAATTGACGGGGGCGAGCACTAACGGGCGGGGCACTGCGTTCCAATACTTTTTCAAGCATAGTTAGGACACGTTCCAGAGCACCAGACCCTACAGCAACAGGATTAGCTGATCTGGTGGTGTTTGCAGAAGTTATTTTGGCAGTATTCACTTGCCGATGCACTACTCCAGTCTCTGAGCAGTTGAATGCGGTTGTAGTAGTATTTACCTGGATAGGTTTTGCTTTGGATGTAGTCACATGTTGTCTCTTTCTTTGCTGCTCTCTTTGATGTTCATCAATGACTTCCTGTACCTCAGTGAGGGTCCACTTAGTGGTGGTATTGCACTTGAAAACACAGGCAAGGGTAGGATCAGGGCAGCTCCTGATAAACATCATAGCTATTTCGGCATCCATTTTATTCATCCTGCTCCCTTGCTCTTTCAGGTGTCTGTCAGCAACTTCAGCAGCAGTGTTAAGCCTAACCCAGTAGTCTACTGGTGTCTCATTAGGAATTGGTTGAGTAGCATAGAAATCAGCCAGTGGTAAACAAGACCCGGGAATGTCACTGAAATAACGTCTCAGGATGTTATGGACTGTCTCAGAGTCTACAGTTGTGCCCGGAAGGCAACTTTTTAGTCCAATCTTCACAATGCTCCTTGCTTTGCCAAGAAGATGGCTCAGGATTTCATCTTTCTTTTTTTCTAGTGAGGACCCTTTCTTGCGAAGATAAACTTCCATCATTTCTATCCACTCGTGAACAGAGATTTTATCATCACCATCACTACGATAAACAGGAGGTTCCTTAATGTCAGGCTTCACAAACATGTTCATCTTAGTGAGATCAAGCATTGTGCTGGATGCCTCATTCTGCTTAGTCTGCGACGGTGGAGGCCTCTCTGGGGAGAGGTGGGATCCACTGTTTAACAAACGACTGGTAACTGCCTCACCTATTTGGCTCCCTATCTCACCAATGAGGTCACGTAACTGTCGGATAGTGTTCTCATTATTGGTCACAGGGGTGGAAAACTGAGGCTCAGGTGGAGGCATAACATTGATCTCCTGCACCTCTGATGAGCCCTCATCCACCATCATTGGAGTTCTCCTTTGGACTACACTGTCTGACATAAACAGTCCTCTTCCTCTACCACCGACTGGTGTAAAAACATTAAAAGTACTTTGACCCCTGCCTGCCATGTCTCACACACCACAATGATGTAATATCAGACACGATTAAACCAAAGAAGTTACACAGTTCGCACCAGAAATGTAATTTAGCTGATCAGTTATAGTGGCTTGAGCAATTAACTTAGCTCGCTGTATTTCCAAAAACACAAACCGTCTACAGATATTGACAGAATCCACTGGTTGACCAACTTGACATCAACGTCTTTAGTACACCAGAACCCTCGGCGATCGGCGGCGGCTGACCATTGGATCCGTGTCACAGCCCCAAATGTAACGGTTGTGTTATGGCTAGATTCAGGTTCACACACCAGGTATCGGGATCTGCTCAGGTTTATTCGGCAGCACAGCCAAACACTATAAAACAGTGGCATAGGACACAATCAGGTTCACATGACAATGTACAGATTCACAGCTCCCAGCAGCATGGTCAGGCAGCTTCTGCCGAGCTGCTGCGTGTGCGTCACCTAAACGTGCCCCGTGTCACACCTAATTGTGTCCCACTAGCAAAATAAAATAATCTCAGAACCAGAAATAAAAATGACAAAAAAAACAGAAGCAAGTTACAATGAAATTAAGGATACAATAATGAAATATGGGAAATATTTCTAACTTTAACAGAAATTGTTTTGAGAAGGTTCAAAAAAATAAATAGCTGGAAATGCACAGTTTTTACTCAGCTACATACACATTCAGTTAATACCCTAACCCCCTAAAGTACTCAGGACTTCCAAATCTAGTCTGAATAATAAGAGGGATTTAATGTTTAATAAACGTCATCTAACTGTTTTATTTTTGTTTTAGTCGAAGTCGTATTTATTTTAATGAGATTTTCATGGTTTGCTTTTGTTAGGTTAACTATTAACCTGTTTGATTTTGGCCGTGGGTAACACACTGTCTCAATAGGGTATTGAGTGGGTAACAGAACAGAAGCTGCAGAGAGGTGGGTTAAACTACGACTCTGCTTCCTGGTCCGGACCCTGGTTTGTCAGTGTTTTAAAGGACTAATAAATCTGTCCAGATTCCTAGAAAGAAGAGCTGCTCCATCCAAAGTGGGATGGACAAAATACACAACCTGCGTCCAAAAATATTTATTTCAATTATAACAAATCGATATCACTTTATAATAAGGCTCCATTATAGATGGCTGACAAATTGTTTTCAGATATGCAATTCATTAATCTGTAAACACTTTATAAATAGTTAATATGTATTTGTTGTGGATTAATTAAGGGTGAGAAAGAAGAAAAAAACTGACTGTTTCTTGCCAAATAGTGAGCAAAATCTGTTCACCTATGTATTTTATCTATAGTTGCTATATTAAACATTTCAGACTAAGTAACTAATATTTAAACATTATAAGCATTCATGAACATAATTTGTTGCATGGAATATTATAATTAGCTACAAGTATCAAAGGGTCTTCTTATAAAGTTCAAAATATGTCACTAATTAATAATAGCTAATTAACATGTATAAATCCCAAATGGGAGTCTTATTGTAAAGTGTGAAACATGTCACAGCTTATTGATTATTAACTAACATTTATGTGTAAGACATTTTAAATATTGCAGCTGATAAACTGTTAATTTATTTGTATGCACACATTGATATGCATTCTTTTTGTTGCTTAATGTATATTTTGATTTTCCGTTTATTTTATTTTAAAATCTTAAAATTATGTGTGTTACGGTGTGTCCAGACCAAATACAATAGGAGCGACTAGAGCTTCAGGTTAACATGTAAAATCAATGGAGGAGCGTGATGAAGCGCGACTTAGGGTCCCACAACACTTCAGAAGCAGATATTCGTTGCGAAAAATCTTTCCTGCCAGATTTGCCCGAACAATTCGCGCTACAAATGCGATGGAAAATTTGCTTAGCATTTTATGTGGTGCATTTTGTGCGTTCGCGTTCATGGCATCTACCGCTCGAGTTGGAAAAACCTGAACTCAAGCGTCAAATCGCGCTGCGACAACCAATTAGGGGACAGAGTTTCAGTGATTCTGTGACTGTCATGGAGTCACAGCCTCAGCAGGACATGGAGGAAATACTGATAAACATCATGGCCAATCACCCCGAGCTACATGACACAAGCTGTTTTCTATAGAGAGACAGGAATAAAAAAATATATAAATAGGTTAAACTATTTAGACAGGAATGCTCTTAAGAGGTTTGTGGGTGGCTCTTAAAAGAACCATTGTTGCTGTAAAACCACCTCTCGGCCTAGAAGTGAGCCTTGAAACAGCCTCCTCACCTGGTTTCCTGGGAGTAGCTCCCGCACTGCGTCCAACGCTGCTCAAATATAAACTTTTTTGAACCGCAGACAGATGGACAGCTGCTCAGAAATGTAGTTGGTGTGTCGGCAGGCAAAGCTTGGACCTTCACGGCAAAAACTGGGTGAGCAGGTCACGTTCTCTAGGCGAGGGTGCTTGTTGGTGTTTATGGATCCCTCTGCCGTAGCTAGATTGTATATGTAGCTCACCAAACCCCCAGTGCAGCGGTCCCAGCTCTACCGGAGGCCAGGCCGAACACGTAATCCACTCTGTCCTCCTTCAGATTGGAGACCATAATCCTTAATCCACCGGCAGCTGCACATTGGCCCCAGCTCCGCTGAAACCCAGGCCGAACACGCTGTCCTCCATCAGCTCGGTCCATAATCCACCGCAAGCTGCACTCTGGCCTCAGATCCGCTGAAGCCCGGGCCGAACACGCAGTCCTCCATCAACTCGGTCCATAATCCACCGGCAGCTGCACTCTAGCCCCAGCTCTCCTGAAGGCCAGTTCGCGTGTGAAAATACCATATTTGAAGCACGTCCAGTTCGCTTTGTACACGCTTCAAGGTGCGAATGTGCACGCAAACAGCTAGGCATTTGTCTCGCTTTTTAGTCGCTCCTATCGCGTTTGGTGTGGACACAGTTTTGTATCTTCAGCCACAAAATATAACACTTTCACTTTGCCTGATCATACTCAGGCTATGTCATTTTTGACACATCTGTTTTTGCAGTGTAACAGCTAGACTAATGGGAACTTAACCTTCAGGTGGGGCACCCAAGTTGAACAAGTCTGAGGGTAGAAGACTGACAAATGCATTCCAATTACATGACAAAGACAGTTATCCAGAGCACACCTAACAACCAACCAACCCCTTTGTTTCTTTTTCACCGCCACGTGCCCTCTTCCCATTTCTGTCCGCCCCCTCATATATGCCTATCTAGAACCAGCCCTGTCAAAAAAGCCACCTTTTTGTTTGACTTAACTCGCAGAGACACAGGGGACATGCACAAACTTATAGATTTATACACACACAGTCTCTACAGCATAAAACTTGTTTTCTTTAACAGGTTAAAGTGACTGCAGCCCCCTCCTCAGATTACAACACACAGTCTCTACAGCATAAAACTTGTTTTCTTTAACAGGTTAAAGTGACTGCAGCCCCCTCCTCAGATTACACCCTCACCCCTCTCTCTGGAGACCAGTACACATCCTGTCTGTGTGCCAACGAGCGTAAAACCCTCAGCTGGACCATGAATCCCATAGCCTTAGGTGAGAGCCAAACTTTTATTCTTACAACTTTAAGTATTAGCTATTATATAAGGCCCTTAGGCTGATGAAATCAATTTCATCAACCACTATTTAATCTCTATTAACATGCTATCTCACCCCCAAGAGATTTTAATTATTTTATAATTTATTTCAAACTAAAGTAATAACAAAGTGAACACGTGACAAAGAAAATTCAGAGTTTGATTCTTCCAAAGTTAAAATTCTTCCGGAGGAGGAGAGAATCAGAACAACCATTTTTTATTGATGTTTTTTTAGGGGTTGTGAATGTTAATGTGACTGCTGAGGCCATTCCATCTCATGCTTCTTGTGACAACGAGATTGTGAGCTTTCCAGACAGAGGCCGCGTTGATATTGTCACCCGTCCTCTCATTGTCAAGGTTGGTCAAAGCAAACTATTTTTGAAAAACTGAAAAAAACTCCATCATCATTGGTTTATTAAATCAATTACATCTAACACTATATGATTGTCAGCTTTAACTCACATCTTTCTCTTAGCCTGAAGGAATTGAAGTAACAAGAACACACAACTGGCTGCTCTGCCCAAAAGGTCAGTATGGTGTACACCAAGCACTGGTTTCTTTTCATTAAGAGGACAGACATTACAGGCAATAGAAGTCATCATAATTTATGTTAATGCCACATTATTTTGATGTTTGTCAGTTGTGGAAAATATATGTTGTTTTAGGCTCATTAATCTCAAGCATCACCTCGCTAAACATTTGATGCTTATGCTTATGATCACCAGGAAAGACAGGCTGCCATGAATTCTTTTGGACTACTCTGTGGAATAAGCACCACAGGACTCACAGAACAAGTCTTCTGTATATGTCACCCAATGCTACAGCATTTACGCAAAGGCAACTTAAATATCATAGCAATAATGCTATAGTAATACTGCTTAAAACCATGTTATACCGTTGAGAATCTCAGCCTTATCTCATAAAAAATAATTCACCTAATGTTTGAAACTAAAATAGAAACTAATGGCATTGCCTAGATTCTCCTTAATTGAGCTAATAATGATGAGAGCATTAAAATTTATTTCTAAGATAGTTAGTGGATCAATAAATATGAAATCCAAAAATGAAACCCGACAATGATGTTAGCCATCAAAAGAAACATTCTACACTCCGACAGCAGGAGTAAGACCCCTTTACTATTATCTTTGAGTCTCATTGTGTTACCTCCCAGGAAGTTAGATTGTTCAGCATCTCATTTCTCTTGTTGGTGAACAGAGAAATCCGGTGAGCTTCTGCCAGACCCACAAAGAGAGGCTCCACAACAAACATGGTCTTAACTGGTTTTAATTTTTTTTTTCCAACTGGTTTAACCTATTTCAACGGCACTAACTTATTAACAATTGGATTCCTTCATTGGGTCGTTTTAATCGGTGGGGAGCGTGAACTACCACAAACCATGCCTTCACTCACCTGCAGTCCTGGGGGTGACAGCAGCGTAAAACTCAGCCAGAAAGCTCTTGTGCTCGAGCAGACGATTTCAATGCTTCATAAAATCTAGGACCACGGGTGTGATGTGGAAATCATTTTCAGCCAGAATTCACCGCCACCAGCACACAGCTCATGGATACCATTCCCTGCCAGCCCGGAAAAGCTGTGGAGAGGGGATCCATCACTGGGTCTTCAAGCAGACTCAGGGTCCCTAATGCCTGGGTTGTATCTAATGCAGAGGAGAGGTCCTCTAGAACGTTCTCCACATCCTGCTACCAACTTCTGCTTCTCCATCAGTTCTGTTGCTCTTTCAGTGTCTCTGCTGCCTTCTCCAAACCCTAGACAGTCTCGGCAGATGACAGCTTATGCTGAGCCTGGATCTGCTGTAGGTTTCTTCTTGTTAAAAGGGAGTTTTTCCTCTTCACTGCTTGCTCAGTGTGAGGGATTTGAGATGACATCTGTTGTGAAATGGCGCTATATAAAGAAAAATTATTTAATTGAATTGAAAAGCGCTGATTACAGCAGGGGGCTAAGGCAAATGCCCCAATAAGCTCCATTCAAAGGCTTCAGGATGCCTAGTCCGCGGTGGGGGTGCATGGAGCAGCCACCATTGCTCTCCTTCACCCAGTCCTTTCTTCCTCTCACGGCTCCAGTGCCTCGTAGCTCTGCAGGATAACCAACTAACTCCTCCCAGCAGCCGAAACAGCAGTGGGACTCCCGCAGCCTTCCACATCATGATTAGAGGAACCATCTCCACCAACTATGTGCTTTCCCGGAGCCACCATTATGGACATTGCAGAACAGATACCGCAGCTCATTGAACAACACATATATGTGAGTAAAGTTGTGATTAAAGCAGGCAACAATGACATTCATAAACAGCAGCCAGAGCTCCTGAAACAGGATTTATTCATTTGTTTAATCTTTTTAAACACACACCTGTCTGTTTTTATTGCTGGCCCCACCACTGGCAGAGGAATTGCCATTTTAGCAGATTTTTTTCTCTGAACACGTGGTTGTCCTTTGCCACCATGATGCACAATATTGGTTTTATAGACAATTCTAACATTTTCTAGGGCAGCAGTCATCTGTTTGGGGCAGATGGACCACACCTTAACAGACAAGGCACTTGCATGCAGTTAATGAGCCTCACATGCCCACGTGCCCCCGTCTACAACACTGACCCCAGCTGCCCCTTCCCTATCAGCCCCATCTGCCACATCCTGATGTGCAGCTTGTCCCTGGTCCTATAAACTGATCACTGATTTTAATAGTAACTCGCACATTGGACTTGGACCTCGCCCTACATCAGCCATACCTGTTATCAGCAGAGAACAGACAAACAATCATAAACCGAACAAATACAACCCCAATAATGTCAGTTACAAAAAGTCAAACCTGCAGTTAATCTTGCCTTCACTCCATCTCCAACATCTATTAATATGGCACTTTTAAATGTTCGCCCTCTGCTGAACAAAGCTGTTACAGTCAACTATCTGATTTTGGACCATAATCGTTAGTGTTTATTTTTAACAGAAACATGGCTGAGTGCAGATGCTCCTGCTGTCCTTCCCACCAAATTTTTACTCTACTTATTCAACGAGGAGTAGCACATTGGAAGGCGGTATTGCTTTTATAAGCTCAAAAACAGTTTCTGCCAAACCTGTTTTATTCGATAACTATAGTACTTTTGATTATAAATCATCCTCAGATTTTATGTGTCACAGTTCTCTGAGAACTCTGAGTTTTTATCAATTCTACATAACTCCTTTGAAATTATGATTTTAGCTGGAGATTTTAATCTACTTATAGATAACATTTTAGATCATTTATCAACAAATTTGTTAATGTTTTGAATTTTATGGATTTTAGTCAACATGTCAGGCAGCTAACTCACAACAGACAACACACCCTGGATGTGGTCATCACGTATGGCCTGTCCACCAGTGTGTCCTCTGTTGTTGATTTGGCTGTCTCTGACCACTACTGTGTTTCAAAAGTTTCCTCCTATATCTTTACCCGCCCCCTATGATTTTATTGTCAATTATGTTAAATATGCGCTTCATTCCACTCTTGACATGCTGGCTCCACTTAAAGTTAAAAGCTTACACTCTTAAATTGCATCACAGTGGAGAAATATATACCTCAGAAAACTAAAGGGGAGCTGTACGGTAGCAGAGAGAAAATGGAGAAAAAATGAAATCACAACAAACCATCAAATATAAGTAAGAAAGTGACTATTTATTTATATAGTGCCTTACAAGAAATTATAAAAAAATGCTTTACAATAATAAACTGTTCCAAGCATCAATGGATAAATCTAAAAAAGTAGAGAAACCATTGCTAAACAGAGGAGGAGGCCTGAGACATCACCTATCTCCAATTTACAATGCTGCCCTTTCATCCCTCCCCAGGAGACTCAACAACTTAGCCCCTAATAACAGAAACAACTGTGACTCCAATGACTGTCGTTATAACACAATAGGGCACTAATGAAGCCGAAATCTAACCTCCACCAATAGGCGACACGCCAACGACCATCGTTAAGACATGGAGCACAAAGGATCCAATGACATAATGATTCTTGTAAAAGCCCTCCAAGAGGTTAAATAGCTGAGTCTCCACACCAGTTAGTTGGACCAGTCCCAGCCTGGTCAGCGGCGAGCATGAACTGATGAAGCCTCTTGGATAAGAGGTGAAACGTCTTCCAAGACAAATTACCAAGTCCAGTTGCGTTTGATTGAAATTTCCTTGAGATGACCATGACCTGGATGAATGAGAATATTCACAGGATCAATGGATAAACAACACAAACACATAAAAAATAAGTAAAAGTAATTTTAAAAAGATGGGTCTTGAGCTGTTTCTTGAAAGACAACTCTGAATCAATCCTCATGCTTAGAGGAAATGAGTTCCAGAGACAGGGCCAGTACTGAAAAGGCCCTATTGCCTTTTTAGGCGTTATCTTTTAACAACTAGCATATGCTGATCACCGGATCTCAAGGACCTGGTTGGGAAATATAGCTGTAAAAGCTAAAATGGAAGCTGGTGCTAGATTGTGTAACCCTTGTAGGTTAAAACCAGAATTTTGAAATGCCATCTGTACTGGATAGGGATCCAGTGTGTCTGGGATAGTAATAAGGTAACATGCAAAACCTTGGACGATATTGTTAAAAGCTTTGCTGTAGCATCCTGGACAGTCTAGAGGCAGCTAATGGAATTTTCACTTAGGTAAAAAGTCAGTTGCAATAATCAAGACGTGAATAAATAAAAGCTTGTGTTATCTTTAGCTCAGTTTGCAACACAATTTGGCTAAACTTGACAATATTTCTTAAATGATAGACACATAAGTGGACCAGCGAAGCAAAATGTGCGTTCAAATTAAAATCAGGATCAAGAGTTACCCTGAGATACCGCACTGATGACTTCACATATTTTGCAAGAGGGCAGAAGGTCTTGATTATTTTAGGAAGGAATTTATTAGGGGCACAAGCCAAGACCTCTGCTTTTTTGTCGTTGAATTGTAAAAAAAAATTATGCATCCACACTTAATAGTCTCCAAACAGTTAATCAACAACATAAACTTAGCAACATCCTGTGGTTTATAAGAGATAAAAAGCTGGATATCATCAGCATAACAAATATAAGAAATATCTTTCAAATAATCTAAAATGTGGTAGAGGGAAAGGAGATATAAAATAAACAATAATGGCCCCAAAATAGATCCTGATGGGACACCATTAACAAGTGGAGGGAGGGAAGAGTTAATTTTAGCTGCTGATACAAAAAATGATCTACAAGTAAATATGAGGAAATCCATTTTAAAGCAGAGTGATACCCCAACTCAGTCTTTTAATCTGAGTATGACACAATTATCAACATTATCAAACACCTTGGCCAGGTCAAGCAAAAAAAATAACGGAACAATGACCAGCATCACTCTGCATAGTGATGTAATTTGAAAATCTGGGGAGAGCAGTTTCAGTGGATTGGGCCCTGCGAAAACCAGATTGGTAATGATCAAGTATGTTATGGAGCATCTGTAAATGTATTGCAAACAACTTTCTCCAGAATTTTTTAGATGAAAGACAGTTTTGAAAAACGTCTATAGCTACCAAGCAAAGATGGATCAAGGTTTTTTTTTTTAGGAGTGCATAAATAATGGCGTATTTGAAATAATCAGGGGCTTGACCTGCCTATGGTCAAGCAGGGAAGAGTTAACTATTGAAAGAACACAGGGACCAATACTCTGGAAAACATCTTTAAAGAAACCAGTAGACATTGAACTTCTCAAATTATACACTCAACAAAAATGTAAACGCAACACCTTTGTTTCTGCTCCCATTTTTCATGGGATGGACTTAAAGATCTAAAATTCATTCCAGATACACAATATTACCATTTCTTTCAAACAGTGTTCACAAATTAGTCTAAATGTGTGATAATGAGCACTTCTGCTTTGCTAAGCTAATCTATCCCACCTCACAGGTGTGCCACATCAAGATGCTGATCTGACATCATGATTAGTGCACAGGTGTACCTTATACTGCCCACAATAAAAGGCCACCCTGGAATGTGCAGTTTTGTCTCACAGCAAAATGCCACAGATGCCACAAGCATTGAGGGAGCGTGCAATTGGCATGCTGACAGCAGGAATGTCAACCAGATCTGTTGCTCGTGCATTGAATGTTCATTTCTCCACCATAAGCCATCTCCAAAGGCTTTTCAGAGAATATGGCAATACATCCAACCGGCCTCACAACCGCAGATCACGTGTAACCACACCAGCCCAGGACCTCCACATCCAGCAGGTTCACCTCCAAGATCGTCTGAGACCAGCCACTCAGACATCTGCTGAAACAATTGGTTTGCATAACCAAACAATTTCTGCACAAACTGTCAGAAACCATCTCAGGGAAGCTCAACTGCATGCTCGTTGTCCTCATCGGGGACTTGACGTGATTCCAGCTCGTCGCCGTAACAAACTTGATTGGGCAAATGCTCACATTCGATGGAGTCTGGCACATTGGAGAGGTGTTCTCTTCACGGATGAATCTTGGTTTACATTGTTCAGGGTAGATAGCAGACAATGTTTGTGGCGTCGTGTGGGTGAGCGCTTTGCTGATGTCAGTGTTGTGGATCGAGTGACCAATGGCGGTGGAGGGGTTATGGTATAGGCAGGCATCTGTTAAGGACGAAGAACACAGGTGCATTTTATTGATGGCATTTTGAATGCACAGAGATACCGTGATGAGATCCTGAGGCCCATTCTTGTGCCATACATCCATGAATATCACCTCATGTTTCAGCAAGATAATGCACGGCCCCGTGTTGCAAGGATCTGTACACAATTCTTGGAAGCTGAAAATGTCCCAGTTCTTGCATGGCCAGCATACTCACCGGACATGTCACCCATTGAGCATGTTTGGGATGTGCTTGACTGGCGTATATGACAGCGTGTACCAGTTCTCACTAATATCCAACAACTTCGCACAGCCTTTGAAGAGGAGTGGACCCACATTCCACAGGCCACAATTGACAATCTGATAAACTCTATGCGAAGAAGATGTGTTGCACTGCACGAGGCAAATGGTGGTCACACCAGATACTGACTGGTTCTGAGTCCCCAGACCCCCAATAAAGCAAAAAACTGCACATTCCAGGGTGGCCTTTTATCGTGGGCAGTATAAGATACACCTGTGCACTAAACATGATGTCAGATCAGTATCTTGATGTGGCACACCTGTGAGGTGGGATGGATTATCTCAGCAAAGCAGAAGTGCTCACTATCACACATTTAGACTGATTTGTGAACAATGTTTGAGATAAATGGTAGAAGCTGCAACTCTTGATAGGGGTTTTCTCCTCTGTGAGACACATCACATGTGCTTTGGACCCTATGTTTTTTAGGCAGTTTTATGGACTTATTAGAGATGAGATTTTATCCCTGATGAATTACTCCCTTCAGACAGGGGTTGTTCCTGCCACCTTTAAAGGGGCGACAGTGAGACCCCTGCTGAAGAAGAGTAATTTAGATTTTAATTCAATTCATTTCACTTTCATTTATATAGCACCAATTCACAACAAATGTAATCTCAAGGTACTTTACAACAAAGTCATCTCAATAAAATTATACAAACATTCCAATCAGTTAAAAGCTTTCTATGTAAGGAATCCGAGCAGATTGCGCTGAGTCGTCAACGTGAAGTTGAGCCTGGATCATGGAGACTCCAACCACAGCAATTCCTCAGCAATCCCTCATACTGAGCAAGCATGTAGCAGTGGAGAGGAAAAACTCCCCATAAACAGTAAGAAACCACCAACAGGACCAGAACCTGGCTCAGTACAAGCAGTCATCTGCCACGACCGTCTGGGGTCTGAGAAGACAGAGAAGAGACAGCATGGAGAATGCTCTGTGACTTTGAGCATCATCTGGACCGATGTTCCCCATCCAGCAGGGGGCATTATAGCTGATCATGGTATCAGACCATGTGGAGCTTCTATTGGGAGAAGAATACTGAGAGAAAACTGGGTTAACAATCACAATAACAGCAGAAAAAATATCTCTGGAGAGGAGCCTGATAACTAAAAGATCTGCCTCCCATTATACTTTTAGAAATCCTGGGAACTACCAGTAAACCTTCATTCTGAGGACGAAGTACTCTGTTAGGAACATAAAAATCAGATCTTTGATGTATGATGGAGCTTAATTATTAAGGGCTTTATACGTAAGGAGGAGGGTCTTAAACTGTTCTGGATTTAACAGGGAGCTAATGGAGAGAAGCCAAAACAGGAGAAATGTGATCTCTCTTTTTAATATTCATCAGAACTCTTGCTGCAGCATTTCGGATCAACTAAAGGCTTTTCATTGCAATTTGTGGAGTTCCTGATAATAAGGAATTACAGTAGTCCAGTCTTGAAGTAACAAATGCAGGGAGTAGTTTCTCTGCATCACTCCTGGACAGGGTGTTTCGAATTTTAGCAATATTCCGGAGGTGAAAGAAAGAAATCTTAGAAACCTGTGTAATATGGGATTTACATGTTGTGTGTTGGTCGAAAATTACACCAAGGTTCTTTACATTATTACCAGAGGCCAAATTAATGTCATCCAGATAAAGTGATTGATTTAGCAGTTTCCTTTTTAAAAGTTCTGGTCCAAAGACAACAACTTCTGTCTTGTCTCAATTAAACTTGAGCGACTGTGGCTCAGTGGTAGAGTAGTTGGCTTGCAATCGGAGAGTCGTAGGTTCAATTCCAGCTTCCTCCAGTCACATGTCGATGTGCCCCTGGGCAAGGCACTTAACCCCCAAATTCTACATTGTCCTACCGAGCCATGTTGGGTGTCGGTGTGTGAATGGGTGAATGCAGCTTCAATGTAAAGCGCTTTGAGTGGTCAGTAAGACTAGAAAAGCGCTATATAAGTTCAGTCCATTTACCATTTAAAAGTAGAAAATTTGGGTTTATTGTTGAAAATGTTGTTTATTATTTTACCAATTGGAAGCATATATATATATAGTAAAGAGAATCGGTCCAAGCACAGAACCCTGTGGTACTCCACGGGTAGCCCTTGAGTGTGAAGAAGATTTATAATTTATATGAACAAACTGGAATCTGTTGAACAGATTTGATTTAAGGCAGCCTAGTGATGTTCCCATGATCCCTACAACATATTCAAGCCTTTCTAAGAGAATATTATGATCGACTGTGTCAAAAGCAGCAATGAGATCTAACAAGACCAGAAAAGTCGCAAATCCATTATCTGAGGCCATTAAAATATCATTGGTAACGTTTACCAGTGCTGTTTCAGTGCTATGATGAGCTCTAAAACCTGACTGAAATTCTTCAAACAGGTTGTTGCTGTTTAGATGGTCACATACTTGATTAGCAACTATTTTCTTAAGAATTTTGGTTAGGAAAGGAAGGTTAGATATAGGTCTGTAGTTAGCTAAGTCATCTTGATCCAGGGAGGGTTTCTTAAGTAAAGGTTTAATTACAAAACCTTATTCCTGAAGCACATATTCATTTATTAAAGATAGATTCATCATGATAGTGATAGAGCACCATTTTCTCTCCAGTTTCCTAGTATTCTGCTCTAAACTACGCAACTCTGCATTAAACCAGGGAGCCAACCTGCTATGGCTGATTACCTTCTTTTTTAAGGGGGCTGCACTGTCTAGTGCCAAACGCAGTGAAGATGTAATACTTTAAACCAGACCATCAATATCTGAAGGGTTAGTGTTGGAATTACTGCCATCCACTGTGGTATTCTGAGACGGATAGATATGCAAGAACGAAACAGATTCTTTAAAACTTGTTACAGCACTGTCTGATTGATTTTCACAACTTCTGACCGGTTTCTTACTTAACATTTGTAAGCAAATTTTAGAAAAAGCTTATTTTAATTCAACTGAATCATTTTATTAATGCTCATAATGTCCAAGAGAAATTTCACTCTGAACCACAGCCCTTCTAAAGATTTTTAAATGATTTTAGATTAAAATTTGATGCTCAGAAGCTGACAGTGTTGGTTCTACTAGATCTAAGCGCTGCCTTTGATACAGTAGACCACACTATTCTTTTAACCCGTTTAAAACAGATCAGCCCATCTGGTGCTGTTCATAAATAGTTCACATCATATCTCACAGGTTCACAAGATCACATGTGGTGGGCCCCAAGGTTCTATATTTGGCCCAGTGCTTGTTAACCTGTATATTTTCCCTCTTGGCAGTGTCATCAGAAGACATGGAGTTAACTGTCACAGTTATGCTGACGATGAACAGTTGTACATCTCAATGTCTTTTAATGACACACGGCCAATGGATGCAGTTTTTAACCGCATTTTAGACATCAAATCCTGGATGGCAGGAAACTTTCTCCAGCTCAACCACAACACAACTGAAGTCTGAGGAATCGGTCCTGAGGCTCAGAGAAAAACCTTCTCCAAAACTAGAATCATTGTCTTTTAATCCTTCTTTGCAAGTGAAGAAACTGGGTGGGATTTTTGACTCTTAGCTGATTTTGTTTAAAGGATTTTTGGGATATATTGACCTTTATCTAACAGAGGACAGAATTGTGAATGGGGAGAAAAGTGGGGGAAGACATGTGGCAAGAGTAGCCTGGGACAGCACTGAAGCCAGGGACAGCCACATTGAGGACTGAGGCCTCTGCACATGTAGCCCCCGCTCTAACCACTATGCCAAGCAACGCCCCCTGAGCTGACTTTTATCCCACACAATAAAACAACACCAAAATAGGTTTTCATTGTCTAAAGAACATTGCCAAAGTCCACCCCATTCCCTCTCAGGTCAATATGGAGACACTGAAGCATGCTCTTATCACCAGCAGAATTAATTACTGAAATGCCATGCTTTCTGGTCTTCCCCAAAAGAGTATATCTATTTACAGCTTCTACAAGATTCAACAGCAGGTGTCCTAACAAAGACCAAGAGTCAAGAGCACATTACACTGGTCCTAAAATCCTTGCATTGGTTCCTCCTACGTTTAAGGATCGCTTTTAACGTTCTTTTAATGGTTTTTAAGCGTATCAATGGTCTTTGGCCTTCTTAGTTGTCAGAATTGCTATTCCATATGAAGCTCTGCGGTCCTCTGGCCCTCCCAAAGCCCAAAGGAAACGCACTTATGATGCTCGTGCTCATGCCACAGGAACTCAGAGTAGGCTCAAGACTCACATTTTTAGCCATGTTTTTAACTTATTATTAAGGCTTGATTGTTTTGCATGTTTTGCACGATTTCTCAGAAAAATACATTTTATTTATTAACATTTAAATCTACAAAAAATATTGTTTCAGCTCTCTATTTTTAGTTGTTGGTCTATTCCAGAACAGGAAACCTTTGGCTAGCAGCTTCATTAAATGCTAAAGGCTTAGTGTTTTGTTGGAACATACATGATTCACTGACCAGGTCCATGAATTTTTATTGTAAAACTTACTTTCTGTTTAGGTTTATCACTTATAAATGTGAACTCTTTTGTGTAAACTCAGGAGAAGCTTTGACAGAGGAAAGAGTGCTACTCTTACCTCAAAATGTGATTGATGGATCAGGCCACGTTGCAGTATCTGTCTTAGGTAAGCCACTTAATCAATTAAAAATAGTCCTTCCAATTGTATGCCAATCCTTCTGTTTTTTCTCTTGTATTTTCCTAGATACCTTTTATGTTTAAAAAAATGCAAAATTTTCAAACCATCAAATACATAAGTAATAGTCAATTGCCATGAGCTTTTTTTCATTGTTTATGCACAGGTGACATTCTTGGCCGTGCCCTGCAGAACCTGGATGGTCTCCTGCAGATGCCGTATGGATGCGGGGAGCAGAACATGGCGCTATTGGCTCCCAACATCTACATCCTTGAATATCTACAAAGTTCACAGCTGCTGACCCCAGCAATAATGAAAAAGGCATCCAGCTTTTTAAGCAGCGGTAAGTCTGTAAAGATGTTATGTTCGAGTACCGGATGTATTGGTAAAATGTGGATTCATTGGTGTCACCAGACCTCGTTTACTGGAGCATGTGCCACAGTAAACACATACACTGAAGCAAACCATAAAGCAGTGAGAGAGTGAGGGATAATGGTATTATAACAGGGACAGAATACAAAAACCCTGAGAGTAATCTGTAAAGTTACATAGAGGATAATACACTGCCTGCCCAATAAATAAAGTTACCACACTTTTATTACAGTACACAGTAAAGGAAGGTTTCATTCATAGGCTAATACTTGAAGGCATGCACAGTGAAATCTATGTATTTATTAGCAAAAGAGTGGACGTAATTTCTTTGGAAACAGAGCCGGATTATCCAGAAGGAGATTTCCCTTTACTGAAGAAATTTAATTCTGGTGACTCATTAGCATTTGGGGTCAGTGCATTGTCCTACTGTCTTGGTTGTGTAAACATAGCGATTAGCCAGGCACGCCCTTGCATTTGCAATTATTTGCATTTGTTTACTCAAACCATAATCTATAGCCAAAGTGTCTGTGTGACATGGAAATTCTTACAGCAAGAACAGAACATATCCTAAAAAATCCCAAACGTAACTATATTGCAAATATGAAAGACAAACTGTTACAAAATCTTTAGGACAACAAGTGTGTTTTATTGATAAAATGATTCATAACACTGTAATGTAAATATCAATTTTTCTATAAAAGGTGACCAAAGTTATAATCCATGTTCCACTTTGAGCTGGCACATGCTTGGACCCAAATTTAATTAAACTGTTTTTGATTACTCATCTCTGACTTCCAAAAGTCATCAATGTTGTTCACCACTATATGGCCATCTTCTTGGGCTCTTCTTGTAATTTTTGATCAGTCGTCTGGAAATATTTCGTTGGCTAGAATTCTGTTCCAGTTCTTTCTCTTCTTCTTTCTGCCTTTTACAGACAAAATGTTTTATTTACATTCTTCACAGACCCAGTGATCCTGCTCTCTACACTTGGCACAGGTGTACTTGTGAAACATCAAACAGCAAAACTTGCTGTTGCAGTTTTTCTGTAACTTTTCTGTAACCTCAGCAGCTCCTGCTGCAACAGTGGCTACAGTTTAACAGTGGCCAGCAGCAGCAGCCTTTTCTTTCTGCAATGCATTTTCCTGCATGAAACTGGCATGTAGTTCCATGCCTAGTAAATGCAGAAAATTACTCCTGCTTTCTCTGGAACCTGTGCATTCTTTGTAGAGCACATATGCATCCGCAGCCGCAAGCGTGTCATAAAATACTGCTACTGGCGACCTCCGTGTTGGTAAGCGCACTGCGTATTTGCGTGCCATTTGGTACAACAACAAAAAACATCACACTTCATATAGTCCATAATTGTGTTTTGTTTTTTTTCTTTTAGCAAAGCCACACTTTATATAGTTGTAGTCCATAATTGTGTTTGTTTTCTTTTCTTTCTCTCATCGCTGGTCACCACGGGTTGGTGCTCAGAACACACTTTTTTCTACTTTTTTTTAGAGCATAAACTGTCAACAAGAGACTGCCACTTTTGAATACAGACTTGTTGAATTGTTCTCTTGCAGCAGTATCCTTTTGGTCAGAGCAGACTCTACTTGCTGAGGCAGCTGAGGTCATTTGGAGTCCAGGGAGCTCTGTTAAAGAACTTCTGTGACTCTGTGGTAGCATTTAGAGTGTTGTATGTCGGAGCGGCAGTTTATCTAAAGCTAAGAGGAAGAGGCTGGATAAACTCAACAGGAAGGCCAACTCTGTTTTACGATACACCCTGGATCCAGTGCAGGTGGAGGGAGACAGAAGGACTCTGACCAAAATAACATCTCTGTTGGACAAAGTCTCCCACCCAAAATGTTCAAATGTTGCTGAACTGCAGAGCTCCTTCAGTGACAGACTGCTGCATCATAAATGCATGAAGGAGCATTTCTGCAGGTCCTTTCTCCTTGCAACTTTTAGGTTCAATCAGAGCTGCTCTCAGCAAACATGGATGTTTACACCAGGGCTGTATTATGTATTTGCACTAAGTAACCAAACAACTGCTACTCCTGTAATTTGCATATTATTTTTCCCAGTCGATATACATTAACTGACAGACAGTTTTGTTTGACTATTTTTAAGGCAAAGTACAACGTACAATCCATACTTCTTCATTTTGAACATTTTGATGTAAACATTTTTCTCTTCTGTAAAGTACTTTTTGGAGTCAGTTTCAACACGTTTGCATATTTGTTGGAGTTTGTTTGGTTGCTGTTATGACTGAATGTCCCCTCATGGGACTATTAAAGGATTATTCTATTCTATTCTATTCTGTACCAAATGGCAGATCAGATTACCCACCAATCTTGAAGTCCTTGGAGGGGGTGTTGGAGAGTGCTCCCCTAGAGACTCCCGTGTTTTTCTGGGGGACTTCAACACTCTCGTGAGCAATGACAGTGACACCTAGAGAGGTGTAGTTTGTGGGAATAACACCCCCACACTAACACACATCTATGCGTCGTCTATGGTGCCGTCCACTTGAACCAATCAAGTGATGCATCCTCACCTCCTTCTGAATGTCTACTTATGGTAAAATGGTCAATTGTGACACTTGATTACAAAGTCTATATTACATTTGATTTATGTGATGTTTATCAGACTGCTGATATCCAAATTTTAAAGTGATAGTCTGGACTTTATAAGAAAAAAGAGAGAGAGACATGATTTGAAAAGAAAACGACCCAAGCTCCCCCCCCCCCCTTTCTGATTGGTCTTGAAGCCGTGCCTACTTTTCCCTGCACGCGGCAGGCCAATGGGCCAAGACGTGCGGAGAAGAGAAAGAAAACAACCAGAGTGTTAACAATGGAGTTATCAGAGGTGAGGATGCTTTTTTGGTTTGAAATCGGTATCTTCTGCTCTTGAGCTGAGTGTTGATCCGTGGCTGCGCTCGGGACTAATGGCGGAGGCTTGATTCGGAGGCTCCATGAAAACAGAAAACTGAGCATGCGTGCAGTTACAAGCACGAGCACACAGCGTTTGTGATGATTGACAACCCTTGGCATCACTTGATTGGTTCAAGTGAACGTCACCGTGGCGTTTGAGCCATAGCTGAGATACGGGAAGGCGGGACATACCCGTAATGTTATAATTCATAAAATGACTTATTGTATATCAACATTTAAGGCCAGGAGGTCAATTTAATACAATTCTTAAAATTTGTAATTTATTTAGAGACTATCACGTTAAATTAGAAGCAGGGAGGATAGAATTTATAGCTGCTGCTAGAGTGTAAATAATCAGGTGATTACAGCGGATTTGGGACATCTGTATCAGAACGCAAAAACAATATAACACAGAGAATTTTAAAATACGCAAACCTCACGTTTTTTAAACTAACTTTCTTTAAATTATAAATTTGTGATAATTTTAAATAAATGGTGCAAATTTTTCAGAAAAATGAATGTCTCCTTGTTCGTGCCCTTTAGTTAATGGTTAGGCTAGTAAATGATCCCTTGTTACTTTTGAATATTAGAATTGCCACCTATTGACCTGTCTTGGTTTGGCTGTAGTATCCGTAGACTCAGTATAATATACAAGCAATACCTGTGCAGGTACGTGACTAGTTAAAAGAACAGGCCCAGGGTCCCAAGAGCTCTGTTGCTCTACACATAGTCATCAGAATCTTTAATGCAATGGGCTATTTATCAAAATGTTCTCCCAGGGGACCATACTCCTGGATCTCGCTTAAAGTTACGTTGATCAGGGCATATATCTTGGCTTAGGGGCCTCCCAGGGGGAAAAAAAAGTTCAGGCTCAGGATTTATTTTACTCTCACCCCTGCTTAAATATTTACTAATGTTAATAAATGATCCTAAAGCTTCGACCTTGCGTGTCTGGTCCTAGCTACTAGGAGACCTAGCTACTAACACTCTCTACCTGGCTTATATTAATCTATCTCTACCTAGCTACTCTACCTCTTCCTAGCTTTTGACACTCTACCTGACTACTAACATTAACCTGTCTCTTCCTAGCTACCTGTCTAACCTGTCTCTAACTACCTGTTAACATATCTCTAACTGTAAGCTTTGTCAAAGAGGAAAGTTTTAAGCCTAGTTTTAAAGATAGACAAGTTGTCTGCTTCACGAACGAACCCTGGGAGCTGGTTCCATAGGAGGGGAGCCTGATAACTGAAAGATCTGCCACCCATTCTACTTTTTGAAATCCTAGGAACTACTAGTAGACCTGCAGTCTGAGAGCGAAGGGCTCTTTTAGGAACATATGGAACAATCAGGTCTCTTATGTATGATGGAGCTTGATTATTAAGAGCTTTATATGTCAGGAGGAGGATCTTGAATTATATTCTAGATTTTACTGGGAGCCAGTGAAGACAAGCTAAAACAGGGGGAAATGTGATCTCTTCTTCTTTTATGCATTAGAACCATTGCAGCAGCATTTTGGACTATCTGAAGACTTTTAATTTTATTCTGTGGACTACCTGATAATAAAGAGTTACAGTAATCCAGCCTTGAAGTACCAAAAGCATGGACTAGTTTTTCAGCATCACTCCTGGACAGGATGGTTCTAATTTTTGCAATATTCCTAACGTGAAAAAAGGATATCCTGGAGACATCTTTATTGTGAGATCTAAATGACATATCTTGGTCAAAAATAACACAGAGGTTCTTTGCTTTATTACTGGAGGCTAATTTAATGCCATCCAGGTGAAGGGGTTGTATAAGTAATTTCTTTTTCAGAGCTTCTGGTCCAAAGACGACAACTTCTGTTTTATCAGAATTCAGAAGCAAGAAGTTTAGAGTCATCCAAGTTTTTATGTCTTCCAGACATGCCTGTAGTCTACCTAACTGATTGGGTTCATTGGGATTTATGGATAGATATAGTTGTGTATCATCTGCGTAATTATGGAAATTTATCCCATGCTGCCTAATGATTTTACCAATAGTAAGCATATATATAGTAAAAAGGATCCGCCCAAGCCCCGAACCCTGTGGTACTCCGCAAGTAACCATTGAGGCCGAGGAAGATCTATTGTTTACCTGAACAAACTGAAATGTCTTGGACAAATAAGATTTAAACCAGCCTAGTGCTGTTCCTATTATACCGACACTTTGAAGCCTTTCTATGAGAATATTTTGATCAACAGTGTCAAAGGCAGCACTGAGATCTAACAGGACCAGAATGGTCACCAGTCCATTGTCTGAGGCTATGAGAATATCATTAGTAACCTTCACCAGAGCTGTTTCAGTGCTATGATGAGTTCTAAAGCCTGACTGAAACTTCTCAAAAGCCTGAATTAAATATTTGCTCCATCCGTTTGCATCTTAATCTATAGTGGTCTTGTAACTTCAAGTGTGTTTCCTGTAGAAATATTATATCTGCATCCACTTTTTTTTAAGTAAGCTAAAATATTATTTCATTTTACTCACCCATTAAGATCCTTGCAGGTCCATGTTACAAATTTTATTAGATTTTGCTCCATTTAACCAAAAGAGGTATTGGTAATCTCTTGATGTTACTGGCTGTTTATAAGATCCTTTACTGAGCTTTCTATATGTAGTCCTCTTTAATACACAACCTTTTTATGGAACCAAAGAACATCCCCTTAGAACTGCACCCTAACCCCATTTTCACTTGCAGAATACCAAAATAGCAAGTGAAAAAAACAAACAAAATAAAAAAGAAAACTCTGTACAACACATGGTCTCTGGACATCTTGACTTACCACTAAACTCCTTAAGGTTTTATTTTGATGTTCGCTCCTGGGTCACATTACAAGAGATATCCTTCTCTAACCTCTCCCCTTTCATCACTCCCCTCACTTGAATAAATCAAATTTCTGAAAGAAATAAATTAATTCAACTCTTCACTCCCTGCATTCTATGAAAATCTATATTCACATAAATACGTACCAATCCGCATCAAATGTTGAAAAAAAAGAAGGGATGAGGGAGAGGAAGACAAACATACATATATTAATGTCTTTGCATTTTGTATTCTGAGAAGAGAGGGGGAAGGAGAAAATAGAAATCTATCCTTCCATGTCAACAGCATGGGTTGGACCTTGGGTCTGGGTCTTGATAAATTTCTCAGCTTCCTGTGGATCCGTGAACAAGATTTTAGTGTTCTTTACCGTTATCAGCAGGTTTGCAAAGTAGAACAGGCTGTATGAGATTCCCGCATTCTGCAGTTTCACTTTTACCAGGTTGAAAGATGCTCATAGTTTGCTGATCTCGCGGCTCAAGTCCGGGAAGATATGCAGAGGTGTTCCCTTGTAGAAGAGGCGGCCTTTGTTCCTGGACAGTTGAATAATCTTTTCCCTGTCTGTGTAGTAGTGCAGGCGGACAATCATCGCTCTGGGGGGCTCTCCAGCTCGGGGTTTCGGCGCAAGGGTCCTGTGAGCTTGAACTATCACGATGGGAGATTCAAAGTTGTTTTTTTCCCAGCACTGCAGAGAGAAACTCCGCTATGAAGCGGCTCGGGTTTCCTCTCTCTGCATGTTTGGTGATTGCAACCTTCCGTAGGTTTTGTCGGCGATTTCTATTTTCCAAATCCATATACTTCTCCTGCAGTTTGTTACAGTCTTTCTGTAGAGTTTGATCAGCCTTCTCTACGCCTATAATTCTATCCAAAAAATTACTGAGCGCTCGCTCCACTTCTTTGAGCGTTGTTGCAGTTGCCATGCAGGTTTCATGCAAGGTCACCATTTTTTGAGAGAGTATGTTTCGAAGCGCGTTGGTGTCAGCTTTAGTTTCTTCTCGCAGCGATGAAATATCTTTGCGTATATTCTCATGCATAGTTTCAATCTGTGTTCTTAAATTGTTCATACCATCTCTGTAAGCTTGTAGTTCGCTCTGGACCGTCCGCACAGAGAGCGGCGAATCTTCCTCCGCTATTTTGCTTTGATTTTCTTCGGGCTCGGCTGGGCAGGAGTAGTCGATAACGTTTTCTGGGTGTATTTTCAACTGTTCTTCATACCCATTTTTCTCTCAAAGAAACGTACACAAGTATTTTATCACTCAGTATCGTTGAGAATTTGTCCCAGGAGGCTATTTATCTTTAAATTTCACTGAGCTGCCTTTTCCTTGCTGCTCACTCCATTCGGCCAGAAGCGGAAGTCCCAAAAATAAAAATAATGTTGACATAAAAAAAATAAGATAAGTTCAAATATATATTAATATTATTAAAATTAAACATAATAATTCACTTAACATATCCAGTCATAGCAGGTGAGATGATGTTTTCCCCATGGTAGCATCAGCAGCCCCTTGTCCGCCCTCTCAAACCCACAACTCTGCATATTTTTCTGTTGGGGAAAAAAGTCCACCTCTGGACCAGAGGAGCCCAGCCGGGGTCAGATGCAGAAAGTATTTTGCAAGTATAAGAATCTGTACCCTCGGTTTATGAAACCCTGTGCACCTGTGTTGGGCTCGGACCCCTCCTTTCAAACGGACGCGTCAGCAGCATGTTACAGCAGCAGCACGTCATATGCGGCTGTTAGCCACCGCTGTAATCAATATAATACTTTCCACCGGAGGAGAAAGCAGCACGAGTTTGCCACATCACAGGAGCGACATGTCGCAGCACTTTTCTAAATATACGTATACGTATATATTTTCTACACGCTACGCCTGTGAAACGTGTACATTTTGACATTTTGGTTGGGGAAGACAGGAAATCAGACAGCTCGGCATCTTGAAATTTTCAAAATAAAACAAAGGTGCTATTTTCCGGTAGCTTTAGTTTGTTACCTGTGCGGCCCTGGGAGAAGTCAGTAGGTCGTGGGAGGATCTACACTACCTTGGATCACTCCTCACATTATTCTTTTGCGCGTCGAGGGATTTTGTATATTCCGTGACATAACATAAACTTATTGGCGAATGTAAAATGGACAGAACATAAAACACAGACCTTTTGGAGCCATGCTGTAGTCTTTTTCCTGCTTGTTGTTGCGTTTACTGACGAAACCACGTGTGATTTTGCTAATCTCGCATGATTTCGGGCTATATTGGTGACAGCTGCTTTCCGAAAGGCCCAAGCAGCAGAATACGCGAGTAAAACATGCTGTTCCTGTAACACACTGCTGACACTTCCAGTGGAAAGCCCAGGTAATGCCTGTTGGGCTCGGGTCGGGTTCGGTTACTGCTCTGTCGGACGTGGGCCGGGCTCGGACAGAAAAATGCGGCCGCATCAGCACTGTAATCGAAGATCTGTTATCTATCACTATACCAACCCCTCAGACTTCTCAGGTCCTTCAACTCTAGTCTAATGATCACCCCTAGAATCAGAACCAAACGTGAAGAAGCAGCTTTCAGTTTCTATGCTCCCCTTATCTGGAACAGACATCTTGCCGTTGAAACACTGAACTTCTTTAAATAAAAATAAATAAAAAAAGATCTGTTTAGAGCTGCCTCGGGGTAAGTGATTAATGTCATATGAATCATGTTTTAATTTTTTGTTGCTGTTTTTCATGCTTTATTGTTTATATGTTTTGTGTGTTTCATGCTTAATTGCTGTTTTTACTCTCTCAAATGTTGTATTCTATACTTTTATTTACGTATCATACAAGTTGGTTTGTTTCTTTATCACCGAATCATGTAAAGCACTTTGAATTACCAGTTGTAATAAGTGTGCTATACAAATACAATTGCCTTACATTGTCTCTTCCAAAAAGTACTTCAATGTGTTTTTAAGAGACTCATATAAATTATAACAACAAAGTCTAAATTAGTCTAACAGAGATTAAAATTTACTTACTTTTCCTTTAGCGAAAAGCTCTAAATGTCCTCTCTAGATAATAAAATTATTTATTTCTGTAGCATGAATTGGGTATGAGATATTTGGGTTTACCAATGTCCTCCACAGACGAAAAATTAGAACTATGAGTACTCTGCATTTTATATCTGGTTTTTAATTTGTTTTATTTTTGTGATTTTCTTGTTTTCCTAGTATTTCAGTTCGGTTGGGCATACACATGCTTGTTTGAATATTTTTTTTTCTAAATAGTCACATTCCTAACTTTTTCAACCAATACCATAATAATTTACGCTTTGTGTACATTTTTAAACTGGCGGTAAAACACTGTTATGGGTCCAAATAGGACACAGTCTGAGAGAATAGTTTACATCAGCTGTTAATGGTGAAATGCACAATTAGGTGATCTGTGGGTCTAAACACTCATAAAATATTACATAAATTAGATAGCACAATAAAAGAAATTTGTAGAAAAATGCAAAAAAAAAGTACATAGGAAATACTAACAAAAACATAAATACAAAAATAAATGATACATTTTTTAGAAACTCAGGAAGTTAACTTATTCATGTACAAACAATGTTGTTACCTGTTTTTCTACAGGCTATCAGAGACAGCTAAACTACAAAGATGGGGAAGGCGCATACAGCACATTTGGATCTGGACCAGGAAACACCTGGTGAGAGAATCACTGACCAGTCTGAACAAGTCATTATACTGATAACTGATGACCTGAATAGTGGTTATCACAAGTGGTTACCAATCAGTAATTGCTACAGTTTCTTGTTTTGTGTTTTTCCCTCAGGCTGACTGCTTTTGTTCTGAGATCATTCTATAAAGCTCAGTCTTTCATCTACATTGACCCAGAAATACTTAAACAATCAAAAAGTTGGCTGGAGCAAAGGCAACATGACACAGGCTGCTTTGAGCAATCAGGAAAGCTCTTTAACAACAGAATGAAGGTAAAACTCCCATACAGTAGATGGGGAGTAGATAACTCCCTAAAACATAAGACTACAGACATTTCTGACAAGGTTCAAGTGGAAGGTAGAGGGAGCTCAAATGTAAATTGGAAATATATCACTTTCAGGGTTTTTTAAATACTATCCCAAAGGCATGGAACAAGAATTGAGATGGAGGTTCTGGGGAGAATTTATCTTAACTGCCAGTCATTCTTAGCCACAGAGAGTTTTTAGTGTGCCTTGTTCTATACAGTCGAATGTTGTCGATTTGGCACACCTTTCTTTGTTGTCTATAAAGTTTTACATTAATTTGGCCTACTTAATTTGTTGTATTTAAGTGACCAATTAGAGACCAGCATTAAGTCACATGGTAGCCACAAGTTTGGAACATACATACACACTCATTTGGCCGGCGCCCCTTGTTATTAAAAACGTATAAAACAACCCAAAATAAATCCAATATGGAATGGAAAGGCTTAAAAAAATAAAATAAGACCCATTGTAAGAGTGAACACTGACCAGAATTGGTAATAACTTTTTATTACAAAATTTATATTTACTGTGAAGAATTAATTATTTCTGAAATTTTGATGAGGGCGGCACCCGAGCGCCCCCTATTTACAAGCTGCCACTGACCCCCAGACAAATGGACTCCATTTTCCAACCATACCATACCAATTTATTTATAAAGCACATTTCTACACAGCTGAAGCCGACCAAAGTGCTGTACAGTATTAAAAACATATACATCCTAACACTCAAAAAAAATATTAAAATAGCACAGTGAATGCCATAAAATAACAAAATAAAATAAACAGGGATATAGCAGACTAGGCCAAATTAAAAGCCAAGGAATAAAAGTGAGCCTTCAGGCGTGATTTAAAAACAGAAAGAGAGGGGGCCATTCTCACTGCCAGAGGAAGCTGGTTCCAAAGATGAGGCGGGCAGAGCGAGAATGCCCGTTCTCCACGTCTCCTCAGCCGAACCCCTAGGACCTGCAAAAGGCGGTGGTCTGCTGCCCGAAGGGTCCGACCCGGCATGTAGTGCTGAACCATCTGAGACAAGTAAGGGGGAACATACAAGTGAATTGATTTAAAAACAAAAAGTAAAATCTTAAACTGTATCCGATAACGCACTGGGAGCCAGTGCAGGCGGGCCAGGACGGGAGTAATATGCTCCCTCCGTCTAGTGCTAGTTATGAGGCGGGCGGCCGCATTTTGCACCAGCTGAAGGCGCGCCACTACAGCAAAGGTAGATCCATAAAAGAGGGAGTTTGCATAGTCCAAACGCGAGATTACTAATGCGTGGATCACTGTATGGAAGTCGCGCCTTGTCAGGATTCATTGGACTTCATTTTAGACAGCCTGCGAAGCTGAAAAAAGAAAGAACAAACCACCTGACTGATGTGGGAGTCCATCTGCAATTCAGGGTCCAAAATAACCCCAAGGTTTGTAACAGTCGGCTTCAATAAATTACAAAAACAGGGCGGCAGAACAGGGCTACCTGCAGTGGAAGAGGGAGGAACAAATAAAATTGCCTCCAACTTGGATGATTTGAGATGTAAAGAATTGTTAGAAAGCCAGCCCTTCTCGTCGGTCAGGCAATCCACAGCGGATTGCACTGACTCTTGAGGTTCAAAAGAAACATAAAAATGGCAGTCGTCAGCATACAAGTGATAAAGCAGGCTGTATCGCCTAAAAATGGTTGCCAAAGGGAGAATATAAAGGTTAAAAAGCAGATGTCCTAAAATAGAGCCCTGGGGGACCCTGCAGGGCAGAGAGGAGGCTCCAGATAAGTAATCCCCCAACCTCACAAAAAACTTCTGTCACTAAGGTAAGATCTGAACCAGTTGAGGGCAGTTTCTTGGATGCCCACCACCTGGTTCAGTCGGGACAGAAGAATGGAATGGTCAACAGTGTCAAACGCCGCTGTAAGGTCCAGCAAGACCAGGAGGACATAAGACCCCGAATCCGTTGACCTCAAAACATCATTAAAAACTTTGAGAAGGGTAGTCTCAGTACTATGACCAGCCCGAAACCCAGATTGCAAGACATCTAGAATGTCAAAAGTCTGCAGATAGTTGGACAGCTGAATAGAAACAGCCTTCTCTTGGAGCTTTGATAAAAATGGTAGATTTGAGATTGGCTGGAAGTTTCCCAGGGAGGTGGAATCCAGGCCGGGCTTCTTCAGAATTGACTGGACCACTGCCTGCTTAAAAACCTGGGGAACAACTCCCGAGGCTAAGCTCCCAGCGAAGGTGAGATCAAGGCTCTGACGTTAACAATTTTTTAACTAAAAAAGTTTAGGAATCTAGAACAAAGATCATCAGAAACATCAGCAAGAGAAGGCTCAACGGAGAGAAATGAATTTAGTGTAGAAAATAATACTCATTGATTACCAGAATGGGTGCTGATCATATCAGGGGGAAAAAAATTCCGAGCTGACTTAACCACTCACTGGAAGTGTTTCCAAGACTCTTTTAATAAGATTAGAGAGGCCGGGTCCCTGTCCTTCCTCCATCTCCGCTCAATGCTCCTACACACCCGTCTAGACGAACGAGTCGCATGATTTAAGCCATGAATCAGTTCTCTTTACACAGCGCCATATCCTCAGTGGCGCTACATGCTCCAGAACAGAGAGAAAGAGAGACTGTAAGGAATGCAAAAGCACATCAGGGTCATCGGACACCACAGGGGAGGAGGAAAGGTCAGAGAATCGAGAGGAAAAAGACGCGGCCGTAGATGTACTAATAAGCCGTGAGTGACGCAGCAACTCATGCTTAGGAGGACCAGAATGAGGCAGAACAATGACTAACAGGACCGGCTGGTGGTCCGATAAACCAGCAGCATTGACCACAGATACTTCCTGGATTTCCACATCATGAGCTAAAACGAGGTCCAGTGTATGAATCTGTCCATGCGTAGGAGCGTCCACAAGCTGAGTTAAACCAAAGGAGTCCAATAAATTAGAAAACTCAGACACAAGAGGCTTCCCAGGACAACACACGAGCATTAAAATCACCTAAAAGGAGGACCTTATCATATTTCAGAAAAATATCTGATAAAAAGTCTGAAAACTGAGAAATTCGGAGTCGGGGTGCGGTACACAACTGCACACAAAGTCAGGGGCGAGCGCCAAGTTTAAACACTGAAAGTTCAAAACTGGAAAAATCCCATGATCCGGTAACGGGTTTGTAAGAGATAGATGAATTAAATTACCCCCCACCCCACCCCAGCCCACAGGTCTCGGGGTGTTTAAAAAAGCTAGTAAAAGTTAGTGTGCATTATCTTGTATTTCAACATTTCTATTGGTATTACCATATACAGTGGGGAAACAAGTATTTGATACATGGCTGAATTTTGAAGTTTCCTAATTACGAAGCATGTAGAGGTCTGTAATTTGTATCAAAGGTACTCTTCAACTATGAGGGACAGAATCTAACAAAAAAATGCAGAAAATAACAATGGATGATTTTTAAATAATTAATTTACATTTATTTCATGACATAAGTATTTGACACATCAGACAATCATAACTTAATATTTGGTACAGGAACCTTTTCTTGCAATTACAGATATCAGATGTTTCCTGTAGTTCTTCACCAGGTTTGCACACACTGCAATAGGGATTTTGTCCCACTCCTCCATACAGATCTTCTCCAGAGCGTTCAGGTTTCTGGCCTGTTGCTGGGCAACAATATTTTCTGCTTTCTCCAAAGATTTTCTATTGGATTCAGGTCTGGAGACTGGCTAGGCCACTCTAGGATCTTAAGATGCTTCCTAAATAGCTTACTGAGGGAAGAAATTGTTGGCCAAGATCTCATGATACAGTGATACATGGCCCGATCCATCCGCCCCTCAATACGGTGCAGTCATCCCGTCCTTGCCAAATAATCTGGGAAATTAATATTTCCCATTGTTTAAAATTTGCATCGGGAATAGCAATAGAAAATGATTGAAATAAATATAGAAAGTTCGGAAAGATATTCATTTTAACACATTCTATTCAATGCTCAAAGTTTAGAATAGGAATTAAGCTCCATCTTTTTATATCATTCCTTATCTTTATCATAGTAGTTTGAAATTCAATTCATATTAGATAGTATTTTTTGTATTTTAACACCTAAGTAATTTATATTATCTAAATCTCAGTTTAAGTTATACTTAAGAAGTAAGGTCTCACTAGGTTCATAATTAAAACTTAATAATTGAGTTTTTGTAATATTGAGTTTACATGTATTATAATTATATGTATTGTAATTACATGTATAATAATAATATTATTATAGTATTTATTATATTTGAATTCATGTTTTTTAAAACACAGGGAAGAGATGCATATGGGTTAGATAAATATATTAAAACGTCATCTGTAAATAATTAGATCTAATTGTTTTTTGATATAATTTTATAACGGAAATATTTTTGTTTATAATTCCTAGACTCAGGGTCTCTATACAAATCACAAACAGTATCCCTGTCTAGTTCTGCTCTCTAATTTGAATATATTTGAGAGATTTACATTAATTTCAAGTCTTGCTTTAGGTTCCTTATACAGTGTTAGGATCACCTTTCATAAATTATTGGCTTAAACCAAATTCATTTAATGTTTATATGAAAATTCCCAATTTACTCGGTCAAAAGCATTTTCAGCGTCTAGACTAGGTATGATTTTGTCCTTTTTACTCTGTATAACATGGTCAATAATATGCAGGGTTCAACTGATATTATCTTGTGTCTGCCTTCATTTTATTAAACCTGTCTGGTTTAAACTGACAATCATTGGTAGTATTGTCTCTGATCTTGTAGATATTATATGCATAAAAAATATGATCCTGATTAGGAGGGCTAATAGGGTGGTAATTTCCACAATCAATACTGTCCTTATCTTCTTTGGCTATCATTGAGATTGATGTCTCACTACATGTCACGTTTAGGCTCAAGGAGGACCCAGATGCGGAGCGGCGTTTGTGGCTCTTACGGCCCATGTTTATTAGTAGTCCAAAAAGGCAGACGAGAAGCACAGAGAACACAAGCACTAGGGGAGGTAACGACAACAACGACCCGACGAGGACAGACAGACACAGAAGGGTATATATACTGTGGGGAGGGTAATCAGGAAACGTGGAACACCTGGGAGCAGAGGCAGAAAACACAGGGAGGACTAATAAGACAACAGGTGAAACAAACTAGGACTAAGTAACTAAAACAGACTGGGAGGAAACAAGGAGGAATAAACAACACAGACAGGGACGGATCATGACACTACAGGATGGCAGTATTGAGTCAATTTTTAAAACGTAATTAAATGTTCATTTTAGTACAGCACCAAGTAGATCCCTAATCTCCTTATACCATTCCAAGAGAAGTCATTTGGTCCTGTTTCTTTACTATTCTTCAATCTCGCAATTGCTCTTATAATTTCCTGCCTCCCTATTTCAGCCATCAGATACGTATTTTGATCTTCAGAAATTTTTGTCAGATTAATCGTATGTAAATACTGTTTCATATGATTTTCATTATATCTGGGTTTGGTATAGAATAGTTTTTAACAATTAACGAACAACTCATGATTTTTTTTAAACTCATAATCTATACCATTTGTTTGGGGGTTCCTTATTTATGAATTGAACTTTCCATCTACTTTTTTTATTTATAGGCTAGCAATCTTGTAGATATCCTCCCAACCTCATAGTGTCTGTGGTGCAAGAAGATCTGCTTTTTCCTTATTTAATTAAATAGAATTGAATTTATTTCATTCTCTATTCTGTTCAACTGTGACTTCAAAGTCCTGCTTGCAGTTTTTTTAATGTTATTTTTTTTATTTTCTTTAACTGTGTTTGAAGAATCTTTAATTGTTCATTTATTTTTCTTTTGAGGTTCGAGCTGTATCGCACTATCCACTCCTTGATAATGGCCTTTAGAGCATCCCACAACATTACCAGAAATATTTGATCATCATTATTAGTGAATAAATAATCCTTTATATCTTTTCTAATTACCTCCCCTAATGTAAATAAAAGACTTGTATTCAATCTCCAATAGGTACTTCTTTTTCCCTCACCAAAAGTTGATCCCAAATAAATTGGACCATGGTCTGACAGATCCAAGACTCATTCTTTAGAAATGTATCACTTTGTGCAAATCATTCAGGTATGTAAAGAAGTAATCTAAACTATAGTATTAATTATGGGGGTTAGAGAAAAAGCTATAGTCCCCTTTTCCTGGATTTAGTTCCCCCCAAATATCAATCATCCTAATTTCATCTATTATTATTTTGAAATGTTTTGGTGTTTTATTCAGAAATCCTTCAGAATCTATAGATATCATTTCAAAAATCTGTCTGACCCTGGAGGGGTCAAAAGGGGATTATTTTTGGCACATTTCTTTTACCTTTCTTAACTGGATTCCTCAATCCATTTACATGATGTTATTATTCTCAATGGCTCAGTAATTATGTTTTCTATAAAATAAAATAACTATTTTTATACAAAGTCCCTTATATGGCACATCAAAACCAGTACACTTAAACTACTGTCGTAAATTAAAGCACCAAATATTAAATTCAGATATCGAACAGTCTGGCCAGTTCTTTGATCCGGGGTAAGGGGTGAGTCTGGGCGGTTTCCTCGGCCCATAGGCTAGTGCCTGATAAATCTGAAGGACCCATTTGGCAATCTGCCCTAATTAAAAAATTCTCAATGTTGCGGCCTAAACAAAATTTGCTGTGTAGAAAGTAGCCTTTATCTATAATATTCTTGTTGAGTCATGTCTCCCTACCACACATCTTCAGGGGCCTATTGCACAGAAGTAGGATTAAGACATGCAGAATGAATGACTGAGTCTAGCTCGCTGAATCCAAAACAAGACCAACCAGGCTTAATTGGTTGCACAAAGACCAAGCCAGGATCAGTGGACACACATTCATCAAGCCAGGTGTAACCTATCCCGGATAAGTGCGCTCTCACACTCCCTCCACTAGACCCCGCCACAATCACAGATTCACTGATTCCCCATGGCAACCAGAGGAGTTATTTTACCCTGTCGGAGGCAGAAATCATCATGAAGAAATCCTCATGAAGGCAAAAAGACAACATTGCAACAGCGAATAATGAAAGCGAAAAATCATGGCAAATTATTGCTGATCTCCTGAATGTGTCAGAAATGCACAATTAAACACTCTCCGCTCTGCTGAAACATCACAATCAAAATGATTAATTGACATGTACAAAAATGCAGTTGTACTCTAATTATGGATCTGTTGATTTTTTTTGTTTAACTGGGCTGCAGAAAATGTGTAAATCTAACTCAATCATACTATATCTCTTCGACGAATAGATGAGGTAATACTAATATATTAATAAGAAAAACCAAATTGATTCATATAGTGCCTTTCAAAGGATGTGGCATCAAGTCAAAACCATATTAAAGAATATTCTGGTTTCTTCAGGTGTCTGATCAAACATTGCAAACATTTTAGCAGTGATCCTGTCAAAGGAACCTGTCAAATATGTTTTATAGTGTTTCAGTTGATATGCATGCTTTATATTCCAGTTAAATGTGTCCTGCAGTGCCAGAGAATATTTGCAATTTAATTTAAATTGATATGGTTTCTTATGATGTTTGTGCTGTATACTGTGTTTGTACATGTTTGCTTCTGCAGGCATTCATTTCTCTATTAATTCGATGAGGATGAATTTGTACTGCATTCATTTCAGTATGCAAAAATGTGGGGTTATATCATAGACTGTAAAAAAGAATAGACAGCGCCTCCTCACTCCTCCCCGTTTACCAGAATGACACACTTTAATGGGGGAATTCATGGCGGATTCACAGACTCCTCCTCCCCAGCTCTGACGAAGCATGTTCCTAAAAAAGGCATAGGGGCGGGATCTTCACTGTAGACTCTGCCCTCGCGGGGCATGTATGGGCGTATAGTTCGGTCGTAATCGCGCCCATTCTGCTCCCGCATCTTTAGCTCTGATGCTAAACTTGGCTAACTAAGCTAAAGGCTAATAGCCCCATGCCTGACTGCTGCCGTATCTGCGCTCCTCCGACGGTTCTCCTATTTCTCAAACTTCAGAAGGTAAGAACTAGTACCTTGAAATAATTATTAAAATGTAGTGTTACTATCATTACAATCAAACGAAACAGCCTGTCAATCAAAGTCCGGCCCCTCATTAATTATGCAAGATTTCAAAAAAATATCTTACGAAAACCAGCCTGGTGTCTATTTTTTTGATGAGCCCAGCGTTATCTCAGGAAGAATATATAGTCATAGAAAGTTTTTAAAAAATGGGCACCAGGCATTAAAGTTGTTTTTAACGTGTCTAAAGTCCAAAGCTTTTCAATGGGGGCCTAGCGGCCAAATGGAGGTACTACAGCAATGGATGAGCAATGGCGGCCTCCATGGTATGCGGTTACAAAGCAGAGAGGCCAGCGGCCATTGGGTTATATTCAGCCTTTAATGTGTATTTATCAGGTGTGGGTAGAGTACCCAAAAATTGTACTCTTGTAAGATGTCACAATGTGACTTTCTGGTCCCTGTTTTTGTCTGTCTCTACATCTTGATCCCTTTCAGCCCCCTGTAGTTTCCCTGATTATGTCCAAGTGTATAAATGTTCACCTGTGCACTCATGTCTCCGCTGATTCATAGTGTAGTTTTACTGTTGTCTCTTACAGTCAGATGTCTGTCTCCCATGTCTAGTCCTTGTGCTGAGCCTGTTTTGGACTTCTAATAAATGAGCTATCACAACTCTGAAGGAACTTTGTATTTAGGTCCTCCTTCAACCACCACTTCATGACAGAACAAACAAGCCGACTGGACCCAGCAGAGCATTGCTGTCACAATGTGACTTTTTGTCTCTGTGTTTGTCTGTCTCTGCGTCTTGATCTTATCCACCTGTCTCTAGTTTTCCTTATTACTTCCCAGTGTATATTCCCTGTGCCCTCATGTCTCTGCTGGTTCATAGCGTAGTTTTCCTGTTGTCTCTTGTACTCAGGGTTTTACGTCTCCCAGGTCTATTCCATGTCTTGAGCCCGTTTTCAAGTTCTAATAAAGATGAGCCATCATGGCTCTGAAGGAGTCTCTGCATTAAAGTCCTCTTTGAACCGCCACATCATGACATAAGAGTAACAATACTTTAGCATATTTTAAATTGTAACTAAACCCCAAAACCACTTTTTTTGCTTATAAACTGGGTCTTTAACAATGCAATATTTCAGTTGCAGGGCATTGTTTTTACATTTTCATGTAAACTTGTTAAATTCCACTTTTTTGGTCTAAAAACAACTTATACTGCCGCTCATGGTAATCGTGTGGTACTGCATTAGTATTTCATGATTGGCTTAGAGTGGTACATCTTTTCCATTGTCTTTGTCACAGGCATGGCCTCACAGAGATGCTCTCCCACTCGCAGTCACACTTGCCCCACCCCATGATTAGGTGAAATTGCTTATCTTGTCTTTTGGCCGCTGCCCCCATAAAACCTCTCTTTACCTATGGTGGATAACGGAGAAGAGACTTCATTTCCCCCTATACTGTAAGTAAATAGAGGCTTTATGGCCGCATGCCATAGTTCGAATTGGTTCAACCATGACAGTCTTCCAGACCACACCTCCACGCCCCCCCCCCCCCCCCCCCCCCCCTTGTGCTCATCCTCCACACTTGGCCATGCCCCTCCGTGTCTCTTGGTCCTGCCCACTTTGGTAGAGTTTGTTGCCTGGGTGCGGGATGATAATTTTTCATGGGGTTCAGTTACTCTTTAAAGCAAATAAACATAAAAAGTACACCATTACAAAAAATAGGGTTAATAGTACAAAAAAAATCCTAAAGTTAAGTAAATGTAACTAAGTAAATGTAACTACATACAACCCACATCTGGTATTTGTCTTAGTGTTGCATAATATGCTTTGATTCTACGGTTTCTGTCTTAAAAAGTCGATGTGTAGGGAGCACGGTGGTGCAGCTGGTAGCACAGCTCACCTTACAGCTAGAAGGTCCTGGGTTCGATTCCTGCCAGGGACACTGTGGGTGCTGAGGTTGTGTTTGTTCACCCACACCGTGGTTGGGGTTGGCAAAAGGGCCTTTCTGTGTGGAGTTAGCATGTTCTTCCTGGTTCCCTTGAGTAGTTAATGTGAGCTACTCCCACAAAAACATGCATCAGTTCTGGGCTATATATACTGCCTCCTCCTGGCTGACTGAGGTGCCTTAGGGGTTGGAGAGGATCTGGGTGGAATAGTAAAAAATGGCCCTGCTCACTCCCCAAGCAGGAAGGAGGCTTGAGCTTCAGTGCAGGGCCCTCCTGCAGTCAGCAGAGGGAGAGCAATGCCCAGGACTGTACTTAGGTAGGAACACTGGGGTGATAATAATGGGGAAAAAACCGTGGGATAAAAAAAAAAAAGTAGATGTGTGACTTTAGTTTTGAAAGGAGGTGATGGTTTACATAATGTAACACTTTTATGCATATTTATATTCCCTAACCCTAACCCTTTATATTGGGATGTGTATTTTATACAACAGATTCTTAAGACCACACCAAGGATGAAAGAAAGTTTTAAATTCAGGAGACTGGTTCTGACTGCTAAAAAGATGCATTTTCTTGCACATTCTTTTTGAAGTCTTGATACTTCTGACAATATGATGCTGACGTACTAAAAGTACAATTCCACAAAATGCTCCCAAGCCTCATTTTAAAAAACTCTCCCCATCATCATCATAAAGGTGGAATCACACAGTGGGCTTTCAGCAGTCAACGTTTTTGTTGTTGTTGTTGTAGAAAAGGAATTGTAACAGTTCCCATGTTTGTGATTCGCCGTTCCGTCACCATGCTGTGTCACGTGGTCCCTGACAACTTAGAGCTCATAGGAGCATAACCAGCCCGCAGGTAAAATTATGACTTCATTTTAGTAAATTTTGTGAGTTTTTTCTTAAAGTCTGTGGGTTTTTTTCTGTATGGCCCTAATATTCTGTAATTGGGGCCTACCCAATGCAAAGCAAGGAGAGCAGTGCAATGCATTGCACTGCCTCCATGCAATTGCATGGGCAGGCACCTATTACTATTCACTATTGAACATTTTCGGAAATTTATGCGGGTCATACCGTAGCATGTACCCCCACAATATATATATATATATATATATGCTATTACTTTTATTGGCGATTGGAGTTACAATGGCAATGTGAATAGCTAAAAACCACGCCCTAAAATCCCATAGGAAATGAATGGAGCCAGGAGTCAAAAATCATGAAAATACACAATTTTTGAGGATTTACTGTGTAACCATACAATAACTTAGCAACCCCACAAAAACTTCAGGGTGCAACTATATCCCTGCTCTGTTCAGTAGTGGAGACCAGATGTCGATAGCTGTTACGGTTTTTTCACAATTAGACAGTGTTCGACCCAAAGTTTGCCCCCAAATCGCCATTTCTAGAGTGGAGCCGCTCGTTAAGCAGAGTGTACAGCGATGCCATTTTGGAACCTGATGGTAATTTTTTAACTCGCTGTCATGGTCACATCTTTTGCACTAGCAACATTATTTTTTGTTATGAAATAGGAAAAAAAATATCTTTCTAAATGTTTTCGAAACTTCTCTATGTCTCACGGTTTTCTCTCACCAAGCTCCAGAGCACTCAGAGTGGAAGCCATTCTTTGAAGATTTGTCCCATATGTTACAATGGAGTCTGCTCAGAATCTTCTGAAGTCAAGCTTTTTTCTTAGTCATCTCTCTCTCGTTCATTCTGGATTATGAGATGTAACTTGACTAAGTGTCTGCCTTTTCAGCACGTGTCTGTGACAGGTTGTTGCCTAGCGACAGCGCAGCCTAGGGAGAGAATTCATGAAAGGTCACCAAAGTTCATCCCTCAGTCTACGCCTCATTAAACCAGTTTATAGTACTGTATAGTAATTTGTAGTACATGTGGCTCTAGTAGATACTACATAGTACTAGGCATAGTACTACACACAACACAGAACTACACACAACAGCGTACAACATAGTACAATACAGTACTACACAGTACTATATGGTAAGGCTCATGCGGCTCGATCAAGTAGTATACAAAAATACTTCAGAACCCACATTTTACATTCATCTCTATGTATGTTGTTGCCTGGCCCATTGAAACAGACCTTTTCATCCTACTTAGGAATCCACAACTTCTGGGTTCATAAGTTTTCGTACGCCTTACATAATATAAAGGTACTTAGGAGTAGCATGCTAGGCCTTGTATGCATTTTAGTTTATTTTAGCTTTTTGAGTACATTTTCATACCGATCCCACTCATACTAATGACAACGTGTTAGCTAGCATTAGTATGCTAGCTAGCATTAGCATGCTAGCTATTGTTAGCATTTTAGCTTTTTGACTATACTTTTGTACTGATCGGGTTTATAATAATGCAAACATGTTTGCTAGCATTAGCATGCTTGTTAAGCTAATTTTAGCTAATTGACTTTATTGCTAGATTTAACTTGGCAACAAAACCTCTTATTGGGTTAATAGTGATTACGCACCATGTGGCAGGTCCCTTTTAAATTTCCTGAAATTTTCTAGTTTTATCTATAGTCTTGTAGTCTCTGGGGAACTGTAATATCACTTAAAATCATTATTTATGCAAAAAGATGAAAATAAGTGATCATGAACATTTAAATAATGTGATAACAATGTGTAGTGTGCAGTGGGATGATGATTGGTTTCAGTTTGTGGTGACTTTTGACTGAAATAAGGAATAGGATTAAATAAATCATGGAATTTAGCCTTGTCTGGAGCAGGCTAGCTCCACATAACATATCTCCATGGCAACTTATACCATAATATATCCTTCTGCCCCCTATCCTGTTTTTGTCCATCTGGATCATGGATAAACTGAGCTAAGGTAACCAAGATATCCTGGCTTAAGCCCTTATCCTAGTTTTGTGGAATAGGCCCAAGGTCTCATTTTAATTGCTCATTTGAGCTTTGAAGACCCCAGAAGAAAGAGTCCCCAGAAGGAGCACTGTCAGGAACCCCTCCAAGATCTCCAAAGAAATGAGTAATCTGAGTGCAACCACCAGTCAGGACTGATCACCTCATCCTCTTGTTCACCGGGGTAAGCCTCCATTGTATAGGTGCCAAGATAGGGGGAAACAAATATGCCCATTGCTGCTCAGCAGCTCTCATTGTCATCATTGCCCCAACCTCTAGGCCTGGCTCCAGAGTAGGGCCCTGGTAAGGCACATCCAGGAAAGGGTACACTGAGTCAATTGCTGGGCTTTGTCTCCCTCTCCTAGGACTTTTTGTATCATGGGTAAACCCTAAAGAAGGCAAAAAGCTCCAGACAACTTTGCTTCAGAGATCATTGGGACACTAAAAGTCATCCACCATGATAAGGTAGCAGCCCAGAGAGATGATGAATCAGATTTACAATCTTAATAAAAATGAGAGAGATTCCTTTAAACGTTTGGAGGTTTTAATATGATTTGACTTGATCGTACAGGAGGACAGTAAAACATTGCAGTAAAATACAGAATACTGACCTGTCTCAGCTTTATGAAAACAAGTATTTATTGAGTTTAGCAACCTTGCACCTATCTATTCTACAGACAAAACACTTCTCTCAGGGTGAGAAATCGAGACTTGAAGGCACCTGGCTCCTTGACTAGGAGACAGTGAACTTTGGCATATATTAAGAGAGTCCATTCAGACAAACCATCTTCATGGAGACGCAGATGTGGATCCTTGAATTATCAAAACATTATGGCAATGGCTTGGATTAAAGCATCACACAATAAGACAAACTTTCAGACTAAGTATACATGAAGTCTCACAATATCTCAGGCAATAAGGTACCCTCAGACCTTGGTTCCCATGTCTAGCAGACGAATCATAATATTAAGATATCTACCACAATAATGATTATGCATTATGCATATTGATATTATCACAATATCACACTTACAAAAAAGCTTTCAGTTTGGTTTATATTTGGCATTTCTGCATGATTTACATTGTTTTTTGTGAACCCTAAAACATTTTTTTCTTAGTCTATACTTTGACTACTTAAAGATCCAAAAATATAAATATTATACTAGTATTAGCTATGTATTAACCTAATATTGACATTTATCTAAGTGAGACCTATGTTCTATTGCTCTTAAATGATTTGCAATTTTAAAAAAACAATATAATCATAGGTTTTTCATTAACTGTGGAGCATAATAATTAGAAGAGAACTAAATGCCAGAACTATACCATTCTGTGTAACAAAGTCATTTAAGTTTTGCTTTTGTTATGTTTGAAAATCTAAATAAATAACATTCCATTTAAGTCTGATGCTTCTGAAAGTTCATGGGGGAAAAATCTAGGTCATTTCAAAGTACAACAAAGCAGTTTCTACTTCTCAAGTGTTGTTCTGCTTTACAGTGTCTGCAATCATATGTCTCAATAAAGTTTGAACATTTTCATGATTTAGTTTGCACATAGTTGGGAACTTTTTAGGCTCATTTGGACTGTTTTTACTGAAACGAAATGTAGCTTTTAAGTTTAATGTCTGCAGCTATTGTCTAAACACACATATGATTTGTAAACCTACCAGGTGAACATCCTCTGCTAGAATGATTTATGTGTTTTTTTGTTTCCATAGGGTGGTGTATCTGATGAAGTCACACTAAGTGCTTACATAACTGCTGCCTTTTTGGAGATGAAAATGTCCTCAGATGTAAGTCGATTTTGAAAATGTCCCTACCTGTTTAAATATACATCTGGCTAGCAGCAAATTAACTCTTATGCTGCGTTCAAACAAATTAACAGCCGGTGTTAAAAGACAAATTCAAACAGTTTCTTCCTCAGCTCCTCTTTCTTGGGTAAAAAATGCAACACTCAGACTTCTGGGTTATTAAGTGAGCTGAGTAGTCATATGCATAGCCTAATCTCGCCCTGGCTTAACTTTTTTCGCTTTTCATTCCTAATTTATACTATACTTGAACTTTTTAATCTAATCCAATACCTATACCTTTCTTGTTTAATAGACATTGCCAAACAACCGGCTGAGTAAAATTTGAACAGTTGGGTAGGGTTAGGGTTGGCAAAGCAGTTCATAACAACATAGCAAACAAAAAACAATTACTATTTAGTTTCTTCTATGTTCATCTCTTATTTCTGCTACTGTGACGCCTTTTTGCACTGATGAATGACACTGCTCATCGCCAAGAAAGTCCTGATATGTGGACCTCTTAAGTAATTCCTCAAAGCTCAACTTTTGTATATAGACACCTTGATTGAGAGGTGTGGGCTAACAGATTTACAGTGATGAGGAATGTCAGGTAAAATTACCCTGAAGTTCTGATGGTGGAAATAAGCCCATTAGTATAAAGACTTAGCAGGTTGTTAAAGGTCTCTTGGATAAGAAACCTGGTCACTGTTATTTAGTAATTATGTATTGAAAACCAATGCAAACATTTACTCAGATTAAACTCAGGTATGTATGATGTTATGTCTATGATATTGTGTGTAATTTTTGTATTTATTTTTTTAACTCTTGAATTCTGGTCTGTTCTTTTTTGCTGCTACCAACCATATTTCAACTTGTGGGACAATAAAGGATTGTTGTATTCTATTCTTCTGTTATATAGAGTGTGATTTTGAGTATGAAAATTGTAGCTGCCTTTAAAAAATAAAACTGAATTTACTATAGATATTAAAATAATTTTCTGTTTTATTATGTTTTGTTAAAGAATCATGCAGTGAATCAGAGCCTGTCATGCCTCAGAGAGTCTATCCATGACTTCAACAACACCTACACTACAGCTCTGTTGGCGTACGTCTTCACACTGGCTGGAGACATGCAAGCTAGAGCTCAACTCCTGCAGCACCTCGATTCCGTTGCCATCAAAGATGGTTAGACATAGAACAAATTAATCAGTTCATTACAGTGAATCAACCTTTAGTAATGTTTGTTGATTGTTGCTTTTAGGTGGTTTCATCCACTGGTCTCAGACAGCAACAGAAACATCTGCCTCTCTGTCTGTGGAGATCAGCTCCTATGTGCTGCTGGCCAAACTATCCTCCTCCCCCACTGATGAAGACCTTGGTTATGCCTCAGGGATTGTTCGGTGGCTGACGACCCAGCAGAATCATTATGGAGGATTTTCCTCCACTCAGGTAGTTTTTTTATTCATGTTACTGGTTTTGTTCATGGTCAACACTATTCTACCTCACACCCAAAGAAGTCACATAATCTACAAATAATGGGATTCCCAATCTGTCGAGGAAAAGAAAAGACAGACACTGTGTCAATCTTATTTTTCTTAAGATATTTTCAAAGCTACCAAGTACTTCAAATTTTCCAAAAAAGGGAAGGTTTTGAAAAATATGACACCAGGGGGGTACCCAACTCGTCAAATATGGACGCATGGTCAGGAGTCCGATCATGCGTCCATATGTGACGAGTTGGGAGTGAGGATGTGTTGTCCGGACATGCCTGTAGTCTACCTAACTGATTGGATTCATTACTATTTATGGATAAATACAGCTGTGTATCATCTGCTTAACTATGGAAATTTATCCCATGCTGCCTAAAGATTTTACCTATAGGAAGCATATATATAGTAAAAAGAATCGGCCCAAGCACGGAACCCTGTGGTACTCCGCAGGTTATCCTTGAGGCCGAGGAAGATCCATCGTTTAACTGAAGAAAATGAAATCTGTTGGACAAATGAGATTTAAACCAGCCTAGTACTGTTCTATTATACCGACAACTTGGAGTGTTTCTATTAGAATATTGTGATTGACAGTGTCAAAGGCAGCACTGAGATCTAACAGGACCAGAATGGTCACCAATCCATTGTCTGAGGCTATGAGAAGATCATTAATAACCTTCACAGCTGTTTCAGAGCTCTGATGAGCTTTAAAGCCTGACTGAAACTTCTCAAACAGCTCATTATTGTTTAAATGCTCACATATCTGATGTGCAACTATTTTCTTAAGAATTGTAGACAAGAAGGGAAGATTAGATATCGGTCTATAGTTAATTAAGTTGTTTTGATCAAGAGATGGTTTCTTAAGTAGATGTTTAATTACAGCAATCTTAAACTCCTGTGGTACATATCCATTGACTAAGGATAGATTCATTAGATCTACAATTGGAGCAGCAATCAAAGGGAAAACTGCTTTAAAATTTTAGTTGGGACTGGGTCTAACATGCAAGTTGAAGGTTTTGATGAAGCTAATTATTTTAGTTGATCTGAAAGTTCGGCTGCATTAAAGCAGTTCAAGCATATATTAGGTTCAACCATTTTTGATGCTGGCTCACTAACTAAGGAAGATGCAAGCATATTGGAAGGTTCCCATTTATCTTATTTTTTCCATCTGAACAACTTATTCCTCAAGGGGTCGCAGGGGGGGCTGGTGCCTATCTCCAGCTGTCAACAGGCGAGAGGCGGGGTACAATCTCTAATCTCCCATTTATCAGTACACCCTGGACAGGTTGCCAGTCATTCACAGGTCCACACAACCATGCACGCACACACCCACACCTAAGGAAAATTTAGAGTGATCAATTAACCTGACAGTCATGTTTTTGGACTCATTTTTTTTGCTGTCTATTTTATGTATTCGGATGCCTAAAATGCTTATCAGGACATACGTAAAACTGATGTAAGAGTACTTTCTGTACTAAAGAAAGTAAAAAGTTATTAATACGACATGGAGGAAGTTGGGTCACTGGGAGCATAATCTGAACCAACGTTCCCTACCCAACAGGGCATTGTAGCTGAGCAGGATACCAGACCAGGTGGAGCTTCTCTGGAGAAAAAGCATGGAGAAAAAAAAATAAGGTTAATAGCTGAAACAACAGCAAATGATACAGTTGGAGAGCAGTAAAAGAGAAAAGTAGAAGCGTTATGAAAAGTGGTCAGTCTGCCCTCAAAAATTCTAAGCCCATAGCAGCATGACTACAGAGACAACTCAGGATAACCTAAGCCATTCTAACAATAAGCTGTATCAAAAGGGAAGGTTTTAAGCCCAGTCTTAAGAATAGACAGATATCTGCCTCATGGACTAAAACTGGGAGCTGGTTCCACAGGAGAGGAGCTTGATAACTAAAAGATCTGCCTCCCTTTTCTGAGATTATTCACACAAACTACAATAATGCTATGACATTATTTGCTACAGTGGAGAGACTAACTCTTCCTCCAATGACAGTACCCCCTCAACTAAGCTCCACCAGGGCCTGTAATGAATTTGCCAGCTTCTTTACTGAAAAGATCTTGAACATCACAAGGGCAATCAGCACATCAGCGCCAACCCCAAAACCAACTATAGCCCATGCAGAGAAAATAACTCATTTCCAAATAATAAATCAATCAAGCTTGTATTGAATTATTGAGAAACTAAGCTCTGCCACCTGCTGCTTTGATATCTTACCAACAAGTTTTCAAAAAAAAAAAAAAAGGTCCTCTCAACCATCAGAGGGGATCTGATCAAAAATAGTTAACGGATCCCTCCTATCAGGTGTTTTCCCCAAAGCCTTAAAAACAGCAGTTATGAAACCAATACTAAAGAAGAACCTAGACAGCACGTTAATGCAAAACTGCAGACCAATCTCTAATCTCCCATTTATCTGTAAAATTATTGAAAAAGCTTTGTTCCCACAGTTAAACAGCTTCCTAACAATGAACAACCACTTTGATATTTATCAGTCTGGTTTTCATTGGTACCACAGTACAGAGACAGCCCTCGTCAAAGTTTTCAATGACATCCGTATAAATATTGGCCGTGGTAAATCCGTAGTAATTGTACTACTATACCTCAGTGGGGTGTTTGACACCATTGATCATGATATATTACTGGAACGACTAGAGAGCTGGTTTGGATTCTCTGGTACAGTACTTGTGATAGAGTGACAACTCTGGAAGTGATATGCCGATCTGATAGTATCTTAGGACAGGGACTCCGGTCAGAGAGTATGAGCACAGAGAGACTTTTATGCAAGAAGAGAAGCTTTATTGATTAGTTGGACAAAGGGGGTAACAGTAGGCATGACTTGGCATGTGTGTGTGTGTGGTATGCTTATCAGGAACGCACACAGGGTGATCACCATTACCAACAAACAGTTTGAACTCCTGAGGAAAACGTGCTTATGAGGAAATGACATAACCAACTGAATCACCAAAATAAGAGAGGTGTAAACCTTATAAACCAATATTGTGTAGATACATATATAACACTTTCTGACAGTACTTGACTGGTTTAAATCTTACCTCAAGAACAGGAATTTATTTGGGTAACTAGCCACTTCTCATCAAAAACACAGAGATCGCATGCAGGGTCCCCCAGGGCTTCATCCTAGGGCCCCTCCTATATAGTATTTACATGCTCCCACTAAACCAGATTATAACCACCAACAATGTTAATTACCACAACTATGCTGATGGCACTCAGCTTTATATTTCAATTTCACCAGGTGATGTTGAACCCGTCCAAACCCTTAATAAATGCATTGAGCAAATTAACAGCTGTATGTTCCATAATTTCCTCCAACTGAACAAAAGCAAAACAGAGTACTTATCTTTGGACCCAAGAAAAGATTGATTAAATATCAGTTCACAACTTCAGTTGGTCCAACTAGAAACTACCAACCAGGCCAGAAATCTAGGTGTAATAATGGACTCAGACCTGAACCTCCAGGTTCACATAAAGGCAATAACAAGATCAGCTTTCTATCACCTGAGGAACATTTCTAGGATTAAAGGATTGATGACACAAGGACACCTAGAAAAACTCATCCATGCATTTATCTATAGCCACCTTGATTACTGTAACAGTATCTTCACAGGTCTACCTAAAAATATAAATCAGACAGCTACATCTGATCCAGAACGCTGCTGCTTGTGTTCTCACTAGAACCAAGAAGATAGAACACATCACCCTTGTACTAAAGACACTACACTGACTCCCTGTAGCACAGATAATAGACTTCAGAGCGCTTTTATTAGTTTATAAATCATTTATATGGGTTAACAGAGTACATTAACGATCTGTTATCACGGTACAAACCATCCAGATCACTCAAGTCCACCAGCTCTACTTTACTTATCGTCCCTAGAACCAGAACCAAACATGGAGAAACAGCTTTTAGTTTCTATTCTCCTCACATCTGGAACAATCTACCGGGAGAATGCAAAGCTGCAGAGACACTGAACTATTTTAAGCCTAAAATTAAAACTTACCTATTTAGACTTGCTTCTGAGTAACTGATCCTATTATTGATTTTGTTTTTTGCTTTTTTGCTTGCATGTTTGGAATTTGCATACAAATTATTGGTTTGATTACTATTTTACTGAACATGTTCAAAGTGATTTATGCTCTCTTTTCTGTGTTCGTAATTTGAATCATGTAAAACACCTATAATTACCTTTTGTTTAAAGTGAGCTATACAAATACAATTGCCTTACCTTGCTTTGCCACCCATTCTACTTTTAGAAATCCTAGGAACTACCAGCAAACCTGCAGTCTGAGAGCAAAGTGCTCTGTTAGCAACATACAGTATGGAACAATTCATATGAAGAGAAGCTTAAACAGGATAAATCGGATCTCTCATTTTAATATTCATCATAATTCTTGCAGTCAATTCATACAGTCAAGCTTGTGACCTTGAATCAGGAAGTCCTGAGTCGGTGGACATAATACTCTGAAGACCTCCTCAATCACAATGACATGCCTTCAAATCTGGAAGTGGTGATTGAGGGTTCTCCAATCCTTAGAGCTTAGGTTACTGAAATGGTTAAAAACTGAAGTTCCCGGAGTTCCTTAAAGCTCTGCAGGTTGTGGGGGTGTGTTGGTTAACACGATTTTGCAATATAGCGTGGACATCTGGGACAGTTGATGGATTGCCAGGCAGGGGTGATGGTCCCCATTTTTAAAAGAGGGGCACAGCTGGAATCTTAGTCTGGCTTTGTCAGAACAATAGACAGAACACCAATCACTTTGGACCAGGAGTACCTCTCAGGAAATTGACCTTACCGACATAGCAAACAGAATGCTGGTGTCTGACCCCACACTTTTCAACCTTTCTATATTCCCTCTCATACTGGGTTTCAGTACATTAGCTTCGAGATTATTAAGTAACAATAGCTGGTACTCTATTTCCAGAAAGGCAATCAATGATGTTTTATAAGTTGTTAATTTCAGGCTTAGCAAACACTTCTTGATAATATCTGTATTCTTGCTATATGGTTCTAGGCAAATATATGATGTGACTATCATGCATCTTGTACGCTGTGTGTTGTAGGACACTGTGGTGGCTCTTCAGGCTCTGTCCCTCTACTCCAGTCTGGTGTTCAGTCCTGAAGGTTCCAGCACAGTTACAGTTAACTCTCCCAGTGTCCAGCTGACTTTTGATCTGAACCCAGACAACAAACTACTCTACCAGGAGAAGATGCTGCAGGATGTGACTGGAAAGTATAGCCTGGAGGTGAAGGGGACTGCGTGTGCTTCAGTGCAGGTCAGCAACATCATTTTAATTTCAAAGGAAAGTGGAAAGAGTTTTGTTAATTAAAATATATGTGAACATTTATGAATACTGTGTAGCTTGTGGTAGTTCTAGCTTTTCAGGGTATAAGTACATTTTGTTGTGTGCAGTATACCGATTACTGTATGCAAGTATAATTATTCTCTAATACAGTGGATTTGATTCAGATGGTCAGTATCATGGGTCTGCAATGACATTTAATCACCTTCAAGAATAACCTTAGCTATTTTGATCATGTGGAACCAAACTGCTCAAAGAACCATCACAATAATTTTAGGGATTTCTGGAAATGTACAACCTAACCCAGATCTTGACCTGACTGCAGATTTTACCACATCAGCCAAATTCAATGCCAGGTTTCGTTATAGATTCTTACATCTTAATTCACACAGTTTATTGAGCACAGTTGGATAAATAATGTCTGCATTTGGGTGAACTCAACAATTACAGATGTTGCCTGAGACTTGCCTAAAAAAAACAATTTCTGATAAAGAAATCAATTTTGATGGACGCAGTGTATCTAAGACAGACTGTCTTCAATGAAAATTTGGGTTTTATTTCTATTAAAGGAAGTTAACTGTGAACATTTTAGTGTCTAAGTAAATAAGCAACTGGAATTTGTAGCACTTAATCTTGAAATCAATAAATTCCACTGTCTGACTGGTCCAGGGAAAGTCCAACAGCTCTGGGATATCGAGAAGACTGAAGGGAAGCAGAGGATATGTAAGACATGAGAATTAATAGATAATTGTAGAAACTGTGTAAATGCCTTAATGTAGATGGAGAGATTTTCCAATCGGGATGATGAGTTGATTATAGCCACTCTCTCTGGTGATCCAAAACCAGAGACAGGTTGGTCGTTTGAGGACATGAAGGTGGAGCTGATGTTGGAAACCTGAATAGCGGAAAGGTTTCTTGAGGAGGTGGAGAATATGTGGAGCTTGAAGGCTGACAGTCTTAAGATGACTATGATGATCTTCGAGTTATTTTACAAGGGATAGTAGACACAAGGAGATCAGTACTGAACACGAAGGAACATGTCCAGGAAGTTGCACTGACAGAAACCTTGGAATGGAGACAGCCAAATATTAATCTTCAAACAAGACGCAAAAAACATGAAGATTCAAAGAATGCACAGAAACTGGAATTACCACATTAGTTAACACTCATGTGCTGAGTGACTTGCAGTCATCTCCTCTTATCCAGCATGTAACAAACGTTGATGATGTAAGGACTGTGTTCCAACAGAAGCTGCAGTTCCAGTCTGCACTGTGTCCTCAGGTGAATACATGTGTGAAGAAGTAAACCAACCCAAGACAATGCTCAGTCTGACATCGTATTTAAGCAAGACCTAAAGCGTTATTTCATGATCTACAGTTCCATGAGTGGAATAAAACGTGTTTCATTCCTAATTTTAGAACAGCACACCATTGTTGTTTTTTTTTTTCTGGTTTTATTCATGTTATAAACAAGCAAGCTCACTTTAAAATAGATAGGTTAAAAGGCTTAAACAATCCTTGGTTTACTTCTCTGGTATCTTCACTGTTTTAACAACCTTGCCTGGTCTAAAACCACAAGAACCAACTAATGCTTTCTGTACAGCTAGAGACTTTGAAAATATTTAGAAAAGACTAAAAGATTATCAGCTCACATCTAAAGACTTGGGTTAACAGTTTTTTAGTCTCAATTCAATTCACTTTTATTTATATAGAGCCAATTACAACAAAAGTAATTTCAATACATTTATACAAACATTCCAATCAGTTAAACGTTTTTTATGTAAGGAATCCCAGCAGATTGTGATGAGTCATCGACGTGAGGTTGTTGCCAGATCATGCAGACTGCAACCACAGCTATTCCTCAGCAATACCTCAAACTGAGCAAGCATGTAGTGACAGTGGAGAGGAACTCTCCTTTAACAGGAAGAAACCTCCGGCAGAACCAGAAGCAGAACCTGGCTCAGTACAAGCGGCCATCTGCAATGACCGCCTGGGGGTCTGAGAAGACAGAAGAGACAGCATGGAGGATGCTCTGTGACTTTGAGCATCATCTGGACCGATGTTCCCCATCCAGCAGGAGGCGTTATAGTTTAGCAAGGTACCAGACCATGTGGAGCTCCTATGGGGACAGTAATACTGAGAGAAAACTGGGTTAACAATCACAATAACAGGATAAAAAAAGTAGAAGAGAGAAGAAAAGTGGTCAGTCTGTCCTCCAACACTCTAAGCCTATAGCAGCATAACTGAAAAAGTGTGTGAGTTTCGCAACTGTATTAAAAAGAAACCTAGAATTGTTTTTATTCGGATGCCTAAAATGCTTATCAGGACATACGTAGAACTGATGTAAGAGTCCTATCTGTACTAAAGAAAGTAAAAAGTTGATAATATGACATGGAGGAAGTTGGGTCACTGGGAGCATCATCTGAACCGATGTTCCCTACCCAATAGGGCATTGTAGCTGAGCAGGATACCAGACCAGGTGGAGCTTCTCTGGAGAAAAAACACGGAGAAAAAATAAGGTTAATAGCTGAAACAACAGCAAATGATACAGTTGGAGAGCAGTAAAAGAGAAAAGCAGAAGAGTTATGAAAAGTGGTCAGGCTGTCCTCCAACAGTCTAAGCCTATAGCAGCATAACTAAAAACATTGCTCAGGATAACCTAAGCCACTCTAACTATAAGCTTTATCAAAAAGGAAGGTTTTAAGCCTAGTCTTGAAAACAGACAGAGTATCTGCCTCAAGGTCTAAAACTGGGAGCTGGTTCCACAGGAGAGGAGCCTGATAAGTAAAAGATCTGCCTCCTATTCTACTTTTAGAAATCCTAGGAACTACCAGTAGACCTGCAGTCTGAGAACAAAGTGCTCTGTTAGGAACATATGGAACAATCAGATCTCTGATGTACGATGGAGCTGATTATTAAGGGCTTTATAATTAAAGAGGAGGATCTTAAACTCTATAATGAATTTAACAGAGAGCCAGTGGAGAGAAGCGAAAACAGGAGAAATGTGATCTCTCTTTTTAATATTAATCAGAACTCTTGCTACACCATTTTGGATCAACAGAAGGCTTTTAATTGCATTTTATGTACTTCCTGATGACAAGGAATAACAGTACTCCAGCCTTGAAGTAACAAATGCATGGACTAGTTTCTCTGCATAACTCCTGGACAGTATGTTTCTGATTTTAGCAATATTCCGGTGGTGAAAGAAATACATTTTTGAAACCTGTTTAATATGGGAAATTAAAATGTCATGTGTTGGTCAAAAATTACACAAAGGTTCTTTACATTATTACCAGAGGCCAGATTAATGCCATCCAGATGAAGTGATTGATTTAGTAGTTTCCTTTTTAAAGGTTCTGGTCCAAAGACATCAACTTCTGTCTCGTCTGAATTTAATAGTAGAAAATCATCAGAAAGTCATCCAGGTTTTTATGTCTTCCAGGCATGCTTGTAATCTACCTAACTGACTGGTTTCATCAGGTTTAATGGATAAATATAATTTTATCATCAGCATAATTCTGGACATTCATTCCATGCTGTCTAATTATTTTACCAATTTGAAGTATACATATAGTAAAGAGAATCGGTCCAAGCACAGATTTATCATTGACATGAACAAACTGGAATCTGTCGGACATATATGATATAAACCAGCTTAGTGCTGTTCCCTTGATCCCTACAACATGTTCAAGCCTTTCTAAGAGAATATTATGATAGACTGAAGAGAATATTATGATAGACTGTGTCAAAAGCAGCACTGAGATCTAAGAAGACTAGAATAGTCACAAATCCATTATCTGAGGCCATCAAAATATCATTAGTAACTTTTACCAGTGCTGTTTCAGTGCTATGATGAGCTCTAAAACCTGACTGAAATTCCTCAAACAGGTTGTTGCTGTTTAGATGATCACATACTTGATTAGCATCTATTTTCTCAAGAATTTTGGATAAGAAAGGAAGGTTAGATATAGATCTGTAGTTAGCTAAATCATCTTGATCCAGGGAGGGTTTCTTAAGTAAAGGTTTAATTACAGCAACCTTATTCCTGAGGCACATATTCATTTATTAAATATACACTCATCATGTCTAGAATAGGGCCAGTAACCAGAGGGAACAATTCCTTAAACAATTTGGTTGGTATTAGGTCTAACATACAAGTTTGCGGGTTTAGATTAAGCTAATATTTGTGACAATTCTAACAGTTCAACAGAATCAAAATGGAACAGACAAACATGTTTCTACAGTTCTCTCTGATACTGCCTTTTTTACTGAATGAGAGTTAATCATCTTTGGGAGAATGCCAATGATTTTATTTTTAATATAATTTATTTTATTTATGAAGAATCCCATAAAGTCATCACTACTGAGAGAAGGGGCAATAGTTGGATCAACAGAACTATGTCTCTGTGTAAGTTTGGCAACTGTACTAAAAAGAAACCTGGGATTGTTTTTATTTACTTCTATTAATGATGAGAAATGTGCAATTCTAGCTTGTTGAAGGGAGTTTTTATACAGTAGTAGACTATTTTTCCAGGTTAGAAAGGAATAATTGAAGTGTGTAGGCTACCATTTTCTCTCCAGTATCCTAGTATTCTGCTTTGAAGTATGTAACTCTGCATTAAACCAGGGAGCCAACCACCTATGGCTGATTACCTTCTTTTTTTGAGGGGGCTACACTGTCTAGTGCCAAATGCAGTGAGGAAGTAATACTTTACTTTTCTGCCATCCACTATGGTAATCTGAGACGGATAGGGAAGCAAGAATGGAACAGATTTTTTAAAACTTGTTACAGCAGTGTCTGATAAAGTTCTACTGTAATAAAATTTTCTTTCAGATTTTGGAACGTTCAATTCAATTCAATTCAGTTTATTTATATAGTGCCGTTTCACAACAGATGTCATCTCAAGGCACTTTACAAGAAGAGTTATTACAATACAATGTTTAATTTAGAAATTAGAGAACCACAGAAGATTGCATCGTGTAATTCTCAGCAATCCCTCACACTGAGCAAGCACGAAGCGACAGTGGAAAGGAAAGACTCCCTTTTAACAGGAAGAAACCTCCGGCAGAACCAGGCTCAGCACAAGCGGTCATCTGCCGAGACCGTCTGTGGTTTGGAGAATACAGAACAGAGACACAGAACAGAGACACAGAAAGAACAACACAACTGATGCAGAAGTTTGTTGCAGGACGTGAGGAACTTTCCGTCACTGCAATGCCATCTTAGTCAGGGTCGTCAAGCAGGGCGGGTCAGGAGCACCTACTGTAGGTAGAGACTAAGAGAAAACAGGTTAGTGCTTGAATTGACAGCACATCATGCAGTTGGGGAGAAGTAGGAGAGAAAGTAGGAACAGACCCTAATAATGTCCTCCAACAGCCTACCCTAAAGCAGCATAGCTACTAACATTAACCTGTCTCCTAGCTACTAGGAGACCTAGCTTGTAACACTTTCTACCTGGCTTACATTAACCTATCTCTACCTAGCTACTCTACCTCTTCATATCCCTTCCTAGCTTTTGACACTCTACCTAGCTACTAACATTAACCTATCTCTTCCTAGCTACCTGTCTAACCTGTCTCTAACTACCTATTAACATATCTCTAACTGTAAGCTTTGTCAAAGAGGAAAGTTTTAAGCCTAGTTTTAAAGATATACAAATTGTCTGCTTCACGAACCAACCCTGGGAGCCTGTTCCATAGGAGGGGAGCCTGATAGCTGAAAGATCTGCCACCCATTCTACTTTTAGAAATCCTAGGAACTACCAGTAAACCTGCAGTCTGAGAGCGAAGGGCCCTGTTAGGAACATATGGAACAATCAGGTCTCTTATGTATGATGGAGCTAGATTATTAAGAGCTTTATATGTCAGAAGGAGGATCTTGAATTCTATTCTAGATTTTACTGGGAGCCAGTGAAGAGAAGCTAAAACAGGGGAAATGTGATCTCTTCTTTTAATATTCATCAGAATCCTAGCAGCAGCATTTTGGACTAACTGAAGACTTTTAATTGTTTTCTGTGGACTACCTGATAATAAAGAGTTACAGTAATCCAGTCTTGAAGTAATAAAGGCATGGACTAGTTTTTCAGCATCATTCCTGGACAGGATGGTTCTAATTTTTGCAATATTCCTAAGGTGAAAAAAGGAAATCCTAGAGACTTCTTTAATGTGAGATCTAAATGACATATCTTGGTCAAAAATAACACCGAGGTTCTTTGCTTTATTACTGGAGGCTAATTTAATGCCGTCTAGGTGAAGGGGTTGACTAAGTAGTTTCTTTTTCAGAGCTTCTGGTCCAAAGACGACAACTTCTGTTTTATCAGAATTCAGAAGCAAGAAGTTTAGAGTCATCCAAGTTTTTATGTCTTCCAGACATGCCTGTAGTCTACCTAACTGATTGGATTCATCAGGATTTATGGATAGATATAGCTGTGTATCATCTGCGTAACTATGGAAATTTATCCCATGCTGCCTAATTATTTTACCAATGATTTTAGTATATATATAGTTGGTGATTAAAGCAGTTTAAGCATTTTGTTTGAACCATTTTTGGTGTTGCCTCATTAACTAGGGAGGAAGTTATCATATTGGAAAGGTTCTCAATTATCTTATTTTTTATAGAGTCTATTTTATTTATAAAGAATTGCATGAAGTCGTCACTACTAAGCGCTTTGGGAATGGTTGGTCTATGAGATATGATCTTATGAGTTTGGCAGCCATATTAAAAAGAAACCTAGTATTGTTTTGATTCTTGATTAAATATGATGTAGAACATAGAGTTGTTTTAGTGTTAGATGGCTCTTTTTTATAGCAATAGACTATTTTTTCCACACTAAATAGGAATCCTGTAAATGCGTGGAGTGCCATTTTCTCTCTAGTTTTCTAAAGTTCTTCTTTAGGGTATGTAGCTCTGAATTAAACCAGGGAGCTAATCTTCTAAGGCTGGCCACATTCTTTTTCAGTGGGGCAACTTTGTCTATTGCCAGACGAAGGGAGGAATTAACGCTATGAACTAGAACGTCAATTTGTGAGTGGTTACGAGTTAAATCACTGTTTTCTATTGTACTTTTATGTACTGAGGAAATTAAAGTTGGAAGAGCTTCTTTAAAACTTGCTACAGCATTGTCTGATAACGTTCTGGTATAATGAAGTTTTCTTTCAGGTTTGATATGATCTGTTAGAGTAAGTTTAAAAGTGATGAGGAAATGATCAGACAGGATAGGGTTATGTGGAAAGACTGTTATTTCTTCACAGTCAATGCCATAAGTCAGCACAAGATCTAAGGTGTGGTGACCGCGATGGGTTGGTCCCTGCACATTTTGAGTAAAGCCTATTGAGTCTAAGATAGTGTTAAAAGCTGTATTTAGACTATCACTTTCATTATCAACATGAATATTGAAGTCTCCGACTATAATGACTTTATCAGTGTTTAAAACTAAGTCAGATAGAAAATCTGCTAATTGATCTAAAAATTGAGAATAAGGGCCTGGTGGACGATATAAGACCACGAATAAAAGTGGCTTTACTGCTTTGTTATGTGTATGAGGAAAGCTAAAGATTAAATGCTCAAAGGAACTGTAATTATTATTTTTTTGGAGATTAATTAGTAAATCTGAATGAAAGATGGTGGCTACACCACCTCCTCGACCAGTACTTCGAGGGACACTAAAGTTTAAGTAGCTAGGGGGAGTTGACTCATTTATTGGGACATGGTCCTCTTCCTGCAACCATGTCTCTGCAAGACAAAACAAGTCAATATTATTTTCACAAATTAAGTCATTTACTAAGAGTGTTTTTGAGGGGAGAGATCTTATGTTCAGTAAACCACATTATTTTTCTGTTCAGTCAGAGTTGTATTTATCTTTATGAGATTTTTATACTTTGCTCTAGTAGCATTAACTTTTAATTAATTAGTTTTGGGCAGTGGACGGGAAACTGTCTCTATAGGGTAGTGGGTGGGTGGCAGTCCCTGATCCCTGACCTGGACTCTGGGTTTATTAACGTTGGGGAAAGTAAATTCATAAGGTTATCAAAAATGGTCAGATAGGGCTGGGTTACGTGGAAAAACTATTTGTTCATCACACTGACAATGCCATATGTCAGTACAATGTCTAAAGTGTGTTGACCAGAGTGTGTGGGTCCCTTCACTTTCTGAGTAAAGCCAATTGAGTCTAAGATAATATTAAAGGCTGCAGTTTGGCTGCGTTCAGACTGCAGGCTTTGTCAGCGTCAGGCAACGCTCATAAAGTGACTTGTTTGATGCATATACACAGAAGATACATTTTTAAGCTGAAGCTCGCAAAGCTCGTGGGCGTGCCTTTCTCTGCTTGATGTTTTAAACACTCCCGGATCGTGGTTGGATAGGCAGCGTCGACATTGGGCAACGTCACTACAGTGAGTCGCTCTGATTGGTTGCCGTGCTGCGTCAACAGCTTTAGGACTGTCAAAAGTTCAACTAGCTGAACTTCTGCGTTGCTAGCGTTATGAGGTTTGAAGCTTGAAATGCAGGAAAAGCTTGAAAAGTTGACAGAACCAAAGCTCACAAAAGCGCCGCAAACACCGTGACGCTCCTCCAATGGCCTCCACCATAGACCATGTAATCTTGACGTTGCTGACGGTGACAAAGCCTACGCTTGTCATGCTTAGGCTCAAGGAGGACCCAGATGCGGAGCGGCGTTTGTGGCTCTTACGGCCCATGTTTATTAATTGTCCAAAAAAGACGAGAAGCACAGAGAACTAGGGGAGGTAACGACGACAACGACCCGACGAGGACAGACAGACACAGAAGGGTATATATACTGTGGGGAGGGTAATTAGGAAACGTGGAACACCTGGGAGCAGAGGCAGAAAACACAGGGAGGACTAATAAGACAACAGGTGAAACAAACTAGGACTAAGTAACTAAAACAGACTGGGAGGAAACAAGGAGGAATAAACAACACAGACAGGGACGGATCATGACAATACCCCCCCCTCAAGGTGCGCCACCTGGCGCACCAAGTAGGAAACTCAAGCCAGGGCGGGAGGAGGGGGTCCAGGACAAAACCACAGTCCCCAGAAGACCCATGACGTGGCGGGCGGCGACGAGGAACAGCAGACGAGGAGGCCGGCGACGAGGAACCAGCAGACGAGGAGGCCGGCGACGAGGAACCATCAGACGAGGAGGCCGGCGACGAGGAACCTTGAGCCTTGGAGGCCGGCGGCGTGGAACCTTGAGCCTTGGGGGCCGGCGGCGTGGAACCTTGAGCCTTGGAGGCCGGCGGCGTGGAACCTTGAGCCTTGGGGGCCGGCGGCGTGGAACCTTGAGCCTTGGGGGCCGGCGGCGTGGAACCTTGAGCCTTGGGGGCCGGCGGCGTGGGAACTTGAGCCTTGGAGGCCGGCGGCGTGGAACCTTGAGCTTAGGTGGAGGCGTGTTCGCCTGAACACCCTCGGCAGAGTCAGGAACCGGAGGCGTGTTCGCCTGAACACCCTCGGCGGAGTCGGAAACCGGAGGCGTGTTCTCCTGAACACCCTCGGACGAGGCAGGAACCGGAGGCGTGTTCTCCTGAACACCCTCGGCGGAGTCGGGAACCGGAGGCGTGTTCTCCTGAACACCCTCGGCGGAGTCGGGAACCGGAGGCGTGTTCCCCTGAACACCCTCGGAAGAGTCAGGAACCGGAGGCGTGTTCCCCTGAACACCCTCGGCGGAGTCAGGAACCAGAGGCGTGTTCCCCTGAACACCCTCGGCGGAGTCGGGAACCAGAGGCGTGTTCCCCTGAACACCCTCGGCGGAGTCGGGAACCAGAGGCGTGTTCCCCTGAACACCCTCGGCGGAGTCGGGAACCAGAGGCGTGTTCCCCTGAACACCCTCGGTGGAATCAGGAACCGGAGGAGTGTTCGCCTGAACACCCTCGGTGGAATCAGGAACCGGAGGAGTGTTCGCCTGAACACCCTCGGTGGAATCAGGAACCGGAGGCGTGTTCGCCTGAACACCCTCAGAAGGGTCAGGAACCGGAGGCGTGTTCGCCTGAACACCCTCGGAAGAGTCAGGAACCGGAGGCGTGTTCGCCTGAACACCCTCGGGAGAGTCAGGAACCGGAGGCGTGTTCGCCTGAACACCCTCGGAAGAGTCAGGAACCAGAGGCGTGTTCTCCTGAACACCCTCGGCGGAATCAGGAACCAGAGGCGTGTTCCCCTGAACACCCTCGGAAGAGTCAGGAACCAGAGGCGTGTTCTCCTGAACACCCTCGGAGGAATCAGGAACCAGAGGCGTGCTCTCCAGAACACCCTCGGAGGAATCAGGAACCCGAGGCGTGTTCTCCAGAACACCCTCGGAGGAATCAGGAACCCGAGGCGTGCTCTCCAGAACACCCCCGGAGGAATCAGGAACCCGAGGCGTGTTCTCCAGAACACCCTCGGAGGAATCAGGAACCCGAGGCGTGCTCTCCAGAACACCCTCGGAGGAATCAGGAACCCGAGGCGTGCTCTCCAGAACACCCTCGGAGGAATCAGGAACCCGAGGCGTGCTCTCCAGAACACCCTCGGAGGAATCAGGAACCCGAGGCGTGTTCTCCAGAACACCCTCGGAGGAATCAGGAACCCGAGGCGTGCTCTCCAGAACACCCTCGGAGGAATCAGGAACCAGAGGCGTGCTCTCCAGAACACCCTCGGAGGAATCAGGAACCCGAGGCGTGCTCTCCTGAACACCCTCGGAGGAATCAGGAACCCGAGGCGTGTTCTCCAGAACACCCTCGGAGGAATCAGGAACCCGAGGCGTGCTCTCCAGAACACCCTCGGAGGAATCAGGAACCCGAGGCGTGCTCTCCAGAACACCCTCGGAGGAATCAGGAACCCGAGGCGTGCTCTCCAGAACACCCTCGGAGGAATCAGGAACCCGAGGCGTGCTCTCCAGAACACCCTCGGAGGAATCAGGAACCCGAGGCGTGCTCTCCAGAACACCCTCGGAGGAATCAGGAACCCGAGGCGTGTTCTCCAGAACACCCTCGGAGGAATCAGGAACCCGAGGCGTGCTCCCCAGAACACCCTCGGAGGAATCAGGAACCCGAGGCGTGCTCTCCAGAACACCCTCGGAGGAATCAGGAACCCGAGGCGTGCTCTCCAGAACACCCTCGGAGGAATCTCGGAACCGAGGCGTGTTCTCCAGAACACCCTCGGAGGAATCTCGGAACCGAGGCGCCAGGTGAGCCTCTGAAGAGCGCTCAAAAACAGTCTCCACAGGGGACCTGGGCTCAACATTCCCCACGGAACTCTTCCCTCCGTTCCATTGACCCTGGGTCAACTCAGCTCCACCCGAAGGAAACGCCGGCGCCTGGCTGTGCTGGAGAGGATGAGGAGGCAGACCCGAAACCGGCCGTGGGCGGCAGGAGGAAGCGGCGGTCGAATCACCGAAGCTGGAGGCAGCACCAAGCGGGACAGGAGGAGCCGAGGCGCTGCAACTCCGAGAAGGAAGCGAGAAACCTCCTGGAGCCGATGGAGCAGTTCGGCGACGCCTCCCTCCTCGTCGCCGGGAAGCAGGAAGAGGGCCAGTCCCAGAGGGATCACAGATGGGTGGTAGATCGGCGGAAGGAGCCAGGGAGATCAACCGGTCAACCCAGGAAGCAGAAAGCCGCGGCGAAGGCGGCGCACCCCGGGCACCGCTGCAAAAGTCCAGCTCGTCGTCCAGGGAGCCAGAGAACAACTCCGGGAAGCCGTCATCGTCCTCCTCCGAATCGTCATAAATGGACGCAAGGAGGAACGACGGGGAAACATCAACTACGTTCCCAGGAGGACGCTCAGAAGCGCGGCGATGACTCGAGGCCCGAGGAGCGGAGAGGCCGCCCTCCTCACGACGGCGGGGCCCAACACCGGGCGGACAGCGAGCCAGCCGCGATCCACAAAAAGGTGAGTCTGAATAGAGTCCTTGACTTACGCTCCAATCTATCAGTCTCCTCCATTCATTGTCAGTGTGGCGATACTCCGCTGGGTCCAGTGGCAGGTCGGGTCGTACTGTCATGTTTAGGCTCAAGGAGGACCCAGATGCGGAGCGGCGTTTGTGGCTCTTACGGCCCATGTTTATTAATTGTCCAAAAAAGACGAGAAGCACAGAGAACTAGGGGAGGTAACGACGACAACGACCCGACGAGGACAGACAGACACAGAAGGGTATATATACTGTGGGGAGGGTAATCAGGAAACGTGGAACACCTGGGAGCAGAGGCAGAAAACACAGGGAGGACTAATAAGACAACAGGTGAAACAAACTAGGACTAAGTAACTAAAACAGACTGGGAGGAAACAAGGAGGAATAAACAACACAGACAGGGACGGATCATGACAACGCTCTGAATGCAGCATTAGGCTATCACTTTCAATGTCCGTGTGAATATTGAAATCCCCTATTATAATTACCTGATCAGTGTTTAAAACTAAATCAGATAAAAAAATCTGGGATCTGGTTCAAGAATTGAGAGTAAGGGCCTGGTGGACGATCCAAAACCACCAACAAAAGTGGTTTTAATGTTTTGCAGCTTGGATTAGGAAAACTAAGGATTAGACATTCAAAAGAGCTGTAGTTAATAACTCGTCTAGGGCGAATTTGCAATTCTGAATGAAAGATGGTTGCAACTCTTCTTTCTCGCCCAATGCTTCTATGAATGTGAAAATTTTGATAATTGGAAGGAGTTTAATCAATTATAATTACAAAATCCTCCTGCTGCAACCACGTTTCTGATAGGCAAAATAGATCAATTTTATTATTACATATGAAGTTATTTACTAATAAAGTCTTTTAGGAGAGAGATCTTATGTTTAGTAAACCACATCTAATTGTTCTATTTCCTTGTTTGGTCCGAGGTTTTATTTATTTTAATGAGATTTTCATAGTTTGTTTCTGTCAGGTTAACTTTTAGTCTATTTGATTTTGGACGTGGGCAACACACCGTCTCAATGGGGTATTGAGTGGGTAACAGTACAGAAGCTGCAGAGAGGTGGGTTAAACTATGACCTTTCCACTGTCGCTTCATGCTTGCTCAGTGTGAGGGATTGCTGAGAATTACACGACGCAATCTTCTGTGGTTCTCTAATTTCTAAATTAAACATTGTATTGTAATAACTCTTCTTGTAAAGTGCCTTGAGATGACATCTGTTGTGAAACAGCGCTATATAAATAAACTGAATTGAATTGAATTGAAATTGCTTCCTGGTCGGGAACCTGATTTGTCAGTGTTTTGAAGGACTAATAAATCTGTCCAGATTCCTAGAAAGAAGAGCTAAATTCTATCCTTCTTGGCTCCGCGTTGGCTAATGGGCCTCGACTATTTACTGGATTCTCAACAGCACGGAGCTACCAAAACGGAACCCCTCAACACCTTGGCTGCTCCTAGAAATCATGTCCATAAATTTTATGAACAGGATCGATGACAAAGGGCAACCTAGATGGAGTCCAACACACACTGGAAATAATCCCAACTTACTGCCGGCAATGTGAACCAAACTCTGACACAGTCATACAAGGACCTAACAGCCCTTATCAAAAGGCCTGGTACCCCATACTCCAGGAGTACACCCTACTGGATTCCCCGAGGGACACTGTCGAACACCTTCTCAAGGTCCACAAAACACACGTAGACTGGTTGGGCGAACTCCCACGCACCCTCCAGGACCCTGCTGAGGGTGTAGAGCTGGTCCAGTGTTCCACGGCCAGGACTAAAACTGTATTATTCCTCCTGGAGCTGAGGTTCGACTATCACTGGACCACCACCCTGGTCTGCCAATCCAAGGGAACTGCCCCTGATGTCCATGCAATATTGCAGAGTTAACCAACACAGCCCCACAACATCCAGAGCCTTGAGGAACTCCGGGCAAATCTCATCCACCCCTGGAGCCCTGCCACCAAGGAGCTTTTTAACAACCTCAGTGACTTCAGCATCAGAGATTGGAGAGCCCGTCCCAAAGTCCCCAGACCCCGTTTCCAAACTGGAAGGCGTATCGGTGGGATTGAGGAGGTCTTTGAAGTATTCTAGCCACCGACCCAAGATGTCCTGTGTTGAGATCAGAAGCACACCACCCCCACTGTCAACCCCCCACGGGTTCGAGGGTTGCCGCCGCGACATGCACCGACCACCTTGTGGCCACAACTACGGTCATACGCCTCGACAATGGAGGCACGGAACATGGCCCACTCTGACTCAGTGTCCTCCGACTCCCCCGGTACATGTTCGAAGTTCTGCCGGAGGTTGGAGTTGAAACTCCTTCTCACAGGGGACTATGCCAAATGTTCCCAGCAGATCCTCACAACTTGTTTGGACAAGCCAGGTCTTTCTTGTGCCCTCCCCGACCACCGAAGCCGACTCACCACCAGGTAGTGGTTGGTGGATAGCTCCGCCCCTCTCTTCACCCAAGTTTATGTGCTGCAGGTCAGATGAAACAACAACCAAGTTGATCATCGAGCTGCGGCCTAGGGGGTTCTGGTTCCAAGTGCACACATAAACACCTTTATGGTTGAACCGGTATTTGTTATGGACAATCTATGACAAACACAGGAGTCCAATAACAAAACACCACTCGGGTTCAGATCGGGGGGGCCATTCCGCCCACCCATGCCTCTCCAGGTCTGACTGTCATTGTCCACGTGAGCGTTGAAGTTCCCCAGCAGAATTAGGTAGTCCCCAGAAGGAGCACTCTCCAGCACCCCCTCCAAGGACTCCAAGAAGGGTGGGTAATCTGATCTACTCTTTGGTGCATAAACACAGACTTGTATTCAAAGTGGGTACTGTGTCAACAAGTAGCTGCACTCATCGCAATCTACTGGGATTCTCTTACATAGAAAACTTTTAATTGATTGGAAAATTTGTGTACTTGTTTTGAAACGACTTTTGTTGCAAAGTGCCTGGAGATGACATTTCTTATGAATTGGCGCTATATAAATAAAAATAGATTGAAATTGAACTAACTCATATCTTTTTAATGCATTTAAAGTGGTACAGCATAAATGCAAGCGTTTATGCTGTACCACTTGATCCATGCAGATGCACAGATAGCACTGGTTTGTGCCTGTATTGCAGGGGGCAAGGTTGGCATACACTTTGTAATTTATGGCAAATTTCTAGGCCATTTTCCAGCCATCCAACACAAATATTGCATTTGTTGTATATAGACCCTACCAGGCTCCAAAGGTGGCCACAAAACTGTTATTTTACGATTATGACACCTATGTTTATAACCTACTTTCCCACAGGAACAAAAGAATTTGATGTGTGCCAAGTTGCAAAACACATATGCAGGATTTGAACCTACATCACAGTTGAGGTGGTTATCCTACACATTAACCACTGTGCTATAGCAGCAAATAAATTAATTCAGCAAAGGGTATATTATGAAACAGGTTACCCACTAACACAGTCACACAGCTGAATAAACAGAGGGAACAGATTACTACCCCTGGCGCACAGTATAATAAGCCAAGGGAATGGATTCTTACCCCTCAAAAGTGATTTCTGCACCTGACCCCTGCAGATTATCACCTTACATTTAACGATTAAGACAATGGGAGTGTGCTGAGACTGCAACAAGATTTCTAAAGACTGCCAGTCTTTAGTCTGAGACTGTGAAAATCCTTTGGTGTACGCCCAGCATAAGACCGACTGGTTGCATTTTCTGAAACTGAGGGACATTTTCAGTATTCACAAACATTAATGGTGCGTTCAGAATGCAGGCTTTGTCAGCGTTTGGTAATGTTTCAGACTTCATCTGATTTTACTTTTGAGTCTGGGCTGGGCTGGTGTGGTTACACGTGGTCTGTGATTTTGAGGCTGGTTGGATGTACTAATGTACTAACGCCTTTGGAGACGGCTTATGGTAGAGAAATGAACATTCAATTTAGGAGCAACAGCTGTGGAGGACATTACTTCTGTCAGCATGCTAACTGCATGCTTCCTCAAAACTTGCGACATCTGTAGTATTTTGCTGTGTGATACAACTGAACATTTGGCCTTTTATTGTTGCCAGTCTAAGGCACACCTGTGTAATACTGATGCTGTCTAATCAGCATCTTGATATGGCACACCTGTGAGGTGGGATAGGCAACACAGACTTCCAACTCCCTCCACAGATTTTCTATGGGGTTGAGGTCTAAAGACTGGCTAGGCTACTCCAGGACCTTGGAACGCTTATTACAAAGCCACTTCTTTGTTACGTGGGTGGTGTGTTTTGGATAATTGTTATGCTTCAAGACCCAGTCACATTTCAGCTTTCATTCTCTCACTGATGGAAGGAGGTTTTCACTCAAAATGTCATGATACAGGGCCCCTGTCATGGAAATCTGGGCGTCTGAGAGGCCTTGGATGAGAGAATAAAACAAAAGTGTCAGCCATACTCGTAAATGTTTTTTTTTTTACGTGCACGGAGGGTCTCGTGATGAAAACCCTGGAGTTTCAGCAAAGATGCATTAGTTTATATAGAATTCAGCTACACCCTATTGAATAAGCTTCTGTCCGATCATTACATCATACAGTTATGACAGGATAACCACAAGACCAATCACAGAACAACATGGAATAGGTAAACACAGGATGTGTCATCAGTAGTCAGCAGTATGCAATCAGGAGATAGTTTCACTGGACACTCAGTATATAGATAACAATAAGGGACAATTTGTATAGTGCTGAGAAAGACATTCACAGGAGCTGTCATAAGTGTAACACCAGATAACAAGATTTGTCATAAGTCAAGATGAAATGTTTACATACAATTGGTTCTTGTTTGTACCTTAGAATAAGAACAGCTGTCTAAGAGCTGAGTAAGAGAATGAAACCTTTCTTAATGTCCCAGCATAATAACATTTTCTGTCACAGCCCCATTTATTCTTTTCTTTACAGGGATCAGTCTTCCTGGTCCCTTTGTAGAAAGACAGCCCCAAAGCATGATGTTTCCAACCCTATGCATCACAGTGGGTATGATGTTCTTTGGATGCAACTCAGCATTCTTTCTCTTTCTTTACAACCAAAAAACAATTATTTTCTGGATCATCCAAATGCAAACCTCAGATGGGCTTGGACATGTACTGGCTTAAGCATGGGGACATGTCTGGCACTGCAGGGTTTGAGTCCCTGGCAGCGTAGTGTGTTACTGTTGGTAACATTTGTTTCTTTGGTCCCAGCTATATGCAGGTCATTCACTAGGTCCCCCTGTGTGGTTCTGGAATTGTTGCTCAGAATTCTTCTGATCATTTTGACCCCACGGGGTGAGATCTTGCATGCAGACCCTTAATCAAGGGAGATTGTCAGTGGTCTTGTATGTCTTCCATTTTCTAATAATTGTTCCCACAGTTAATTTCTGCTTACCTATTGCAGATTCAGTCTTCCCAGCCTGGTGCAGGTCTACAGTTTTGTTTATTGTGTCCTTTGACAGCTGTTTGGTCTTGGCCATAGTGGAGTTTGGAGTGTGACTGTTTGAGATTGTGGACAGGTGTATTTTATACTGATAACAAGTTAAAACAGGTGCCATTGATAAAGGTAACAGGTGGAGGACATAGGATCCTCTTACAGAAGAAGTTAGAGGTCTGTGAGATCAAGAAATCTTGCTTGTTTGTAGGTGACAAAATAATTGTTCATTACCATAGTTTGGAAGTTCTTCAATAATCAGACAATGTGATTTTCTGGATTTTCTTTTTCATTTTGTTTCTCATAGTTGAGGTATACCGATGATGATAAGTACAGGCTTTTCTAATTTTTTTAATCGGAAGAATTTGCACAATTGGTGACTGACTAAGTACCTTTTTTGCCCCACTGAAGCTCAGCAACTATAACCTGTGTAACCCTTACTCAAGCTGCAACAGGCTTTTGATTTCATAGTTAATTTTAGATTTTTTAAACTTATTTAAAAGCAGAGAAAAAACAAAACTTATCAAATTCTAAATTAAGAAAACAAGGCCAGCCATCAGTTAGTACTTCTAAAGGATACCAGACTGAGCTTTTCTCACAGTATAAATCTGTTGGGTTTTAATCGGTGACTCCCTCTCATTCAAGTTAGTAAAAAGCTATAGTTTTTTTCTGCTCTTCATTTGATACCAGAAATAAACTTTTTGATGTCACTTTAAAAGGGACTATACTTAAGCTTAACCACAAATAAATATATTAAAATTTAAAATGTCTTCCTTGTACATGCGCCGGCAATGCTCTGGTAATTAGAATGAGGCCTTGCCTTTTTACCACAGCTGCCTCTCTATGACTTTAAATTCACTTAGATAGCAAGTGTTTGGGTCGAACAAGCATATTTCCCTAGTGCTTTCCAGGGGCAGCATAATGCGTATGATGTCACGCACATTCAAACTCAGATGTAGCATTTTCTATCTCCATCATAAAAAACCATGGAGCAAGAAGTAACTGAAGGATGGCTTCAGTGGAACATAAGAAGAGTGTGGCTTTTAGCACCTGCAAAACTCAAACCCAGACCCCAATTAATTTACACAACAGTAACATTTCTTACCTCAGTTGAAGTCATTCCTACAAATCTGTAAATTGTCCATGATGGGAATGACTAACCTGTTGTTTCTTTTAATTTGTGAGTGAACTCTCACACAGCATATATGAGCCTCAAGTAGGAGCTTACCATTCAGGCAGCAGTTGAACGTTTTGCCTGAGAGGGAATTGCGAGCAAACAACTTTCAAACTTCATTTAGTCCCTTTTATATGTGTGTTGAAATATGGTGATTTAATTTATATGCGTGCTTTTTCACTAAACCTTAAAATTCTGACAGTTTGATATGAAGGTTTAAGATTTCTTTTAACTCTCAAATGGCTGACTCACTAGTGTCAAATCTATTCATCCATCAGATGGTCTAGTTGTTCTCTTGAATACTGAGGCACTGGGGGATTTTGTTGTATAAAAGCCGCCAGCTGCCTCCATATTTTTAGAAAACAGAAAGCTCTGAATGCATATGTTTTATGTATTTTTTTCACTGAAGTCCAAAATTGTATTTTATCAAAATCTTGGCATTGTCTTATCTTGTTTTGCTTCTCTCTAGCCAGGGACACTGTTATAAATTAGATTAGTAAAAACGATTTGCTTTATCTTGATAATTTAAAGGGTAAATAAAAATGAGACGGGGTAAATTATTTTTATTAACCTAATTTTAGTACTTTAATTGCTTGTGGTTCAGAAGGGAATAAAGCAATTGAAATACTACAGTTATCGATGGAACTTAATTCAGATATATTGTGCTTTTTTTTAAAGGTAGGTGTTATGGAAAAATAACATTTCAAAACGAAAATGCTCATCACTTTAACTTTTAGCAATCAATAACCTTTCCTCTGTAACATTCCACAGATTTCTCAGCACTACAACATTCCTCCTCCTTCTGATGCCACCTCTATGAGCATGGAGGTCTTATCCGAGTATGATACCTCTCACAGACCACCCAAAGTCACCCTGAACCTTATTTTGCAGTAAGTTGTAAGCTCCAGGTTAAAGTTAAAAGCAGAGTATCTAGGATCTATCAGACCTGTTGGATGTTAGAATTGTCTGAACTTACAAAGACACAATGCTTCATTTTTATAGCACAGTTTAATTAAATTAAAAATAAATATTCAGTAATGTTAATACATCACAAAAATTGGTGGGGGAAATGTATTTTAAAAATCTGGTCTTAACTTTTAAAGAAAGGATTTCTAGGCACACCCAAAGTATTGTGAGGTTCTGGTTTGGTGGCGTAATGATTGTGCCTCTGCTTTTTGGATTTTGTTGGCTTCATCAGGACATAATCGGCAGCTTTCATTGGGACATTTTGCAGCCAAGTGTGAAGTGGCTGGGATAGGAATTAGCATCTCCAAATCCGAGACCATGGTTTTGAGCACAAAAGTATTATAGTGCGTTATCCAGGTCCACCAAGTGGTCCTGCCCTAAGTGGAGAAGTTCAAGTGTCTGGGTGACTTGTTTATGAATGAGGGGAAAATAGAGCAGGAGATCGATAGGCGGATGGGTGCAGCATCTGCAGTTATGTAGGAGCTGCTTTGTCTGAGAGGTAAGGTAAAATGCAAAGTTCTCGATTTACCGGTCGGTCTACGTTCCTACCCTTATGGTCAAGAACTCTCGGAAGTGACCGAAAGACCTAGATCACGGATACAAGCATCTGGATTTGAGTTTCCTATGCAGGGTGCCTGGGCTGTCCCTTAGAGATAGAGTGAGGGTGTTTTCACTCGGAACTCGATCTGTATTCGGGTACCGTATTTGCTCTAAATCCACTTATTTTGTACCACTTTAACACAGCCTGGACTGTGGCAGGATACGGTCCGAGAGACCTGCCTTGGAGGTAGTATCGGAGTCCAGGTACGAGTGGATACAGATCGTGTGAACATAAGCTGTACTCTGGCCGTACCTAAGACAATAGATACGCTTCACATGAAAGTGACGACACCACCAACCGCAGTTACCTAATCGCTGTATGACCTTAAAGAGATCAAAACAACGCTGCTCAAGCATCCCACAGCAACAGACCAGGTTACCCTGTAGATGGCTTCAGGTAGCAGTTGACCAGTAGACCAATGTGTTGTCATTCCAGGCTGTTGCTCGTTTTATGTCTGTACTTCTCACTCCCTTGTTTGTTGGATAGCCACATATTTATTTGTATACTGCCACCTGCTGTTTTGATGTAGTGTATATTATATATATATATGATACGATAGCCTCTTACACAGTTTTGAAATATTGTGTAAGATGCTATTGTAGTAGTCAAGCTGATTGTTCTCACACTTCTGTTTCTTTAAATTGGTACTCAGAAAAGTATTCATATCTTTTGTAAAGGTTCTGGACAATGACAATTGTTCTTCCGGAACAGTCCTGATTGGTGGTCCTTTTATATTTGTTCAAGTTTCTTTTTAGCACCTGGAGTTTTTTTTGTCACATATAGCTTCCTACATACTGACTGCCCACTCAACCTCAAAACTATTCTGCAGAAAGGTGTTCTTTATACATGTGACAAGTTTTAAAGGTATTTGTAATTTGCCTGCAATTTATGTGAAAGAATCCTGTTGGGAATCAAAACACTTCATTAATTTTACTACTAATAAAAAGTATTATTGAACTGTTTTTTACTATTTTACTATTAGAGTAAAATTAATTTACAAAAAATACAGACTGTATTTATTCTCATCAGCCACTACAACAGCATATTTATTGCGTTCCAGGCACAATGGAAAAGAGGACAATACTAACATGATCATCCTGGATATCAGCTTGCTTTCCGGATTTATCGCTGACCCTAAGTCTTTGATGGATGTGAGTACAACAGTGACTTTAATGTGAACCACGATGTTGATAGAATACTGGATCTAAGCTCAAAGAAGTGGTGATAATAGAGCTGCTGAATGCCTTCTCTTCACAGCTTGAAAAAGCTCTGCTAGTGGATCGGGTTGAACACAAGAATGGTCATGTGGTGGTGTACTTACAGGGGGTGAGACCAAGCAGCAGTTTAAAATAAGGCATAATGGATGATTTTGTCACTGCCTTGACATTTTGTTTTTGTTTTCCACGCAGCTTATGAAGGGCACACCAGTGAATCACAGCTTGGTGCTCCTACAGCTGATCCCGGTGCAGAACCTCAAACCAGCAGTGATTTCCCTCTATGACTACTACCAGCCCAGTAAATCCTCACACATAAAACACTTTGTATCACAGTAACTTAGACACTTGAACAACTATGGCTTGCTAGGTGGAGTAGTTGCCTTGTAATCGCAGTGTCTCAGCTTTGATTCCAGCATTTACCTGTCTCATATCATTATGCCCCTGGCCAAGTCACTTTACCACTTCCAAGCAATCTGCATATCACTAAATAAATCTAAGCATGTTTGTCAGTTTAAATATGTAACTGTGGCTCCGTTGTGAAGTACTTTGAGTGTTAATAGAAAAACACTTTATAAGTTTAGAACATTAACATTGAAAAAAAAAATCACTTTTCCTATGAATAATTATCTTTCTCTTTTAGCTGACCGGGCTGAGAGAGAATACACTGTGGCTAATCCAGGTAAGGAATTTATCAAACACATGAATAACAACCACCACATAAACATTCAGATAAATATTTATTTTAACTTTAACCTTTTATTATTGTGGAAATGTAACAAATATTTTCCACCAAAATAATAATACTAAAAAAAATCTATTTGTGGCTACACTTAAAGAGTTACCTAATAAGGCGGATGGGTGATGCACTCCTTCAGTTTCAACATGATGACGTTGTGTTTTTACACTGTCAAAACATGTACAGACAGCCAAACAGGTAGGGAAATACTTTTATAAATCTGACCAGCAGTGCACAGCAATCGGTGGGCCAGCAACAATGAATTATCTTATTATCCATTATCTTCCATTTATCTGGGATCAGGTCGCGGGGGCAGCAGCTTGAACAGAGAGATCCAGACATCCCTCTCCTCAGCCACTTAGGCTAGCTCCTCATGAGGAATCCCAAGGTGTTCCCAGGCCAGCCGAGAGACATAATCCCTCCAGAGTGTCATGGGTCTTTCTCCCTGACACAAATAAACACAAGTTCTCTTTTCCTTCATAGACCTTTCAACTTTAATCATATGATTTATTTTAAAAGAATGTGTTAATCTTCTCCTTCCTCTTTCTTTTCTGCATCTTAATGATCCTGCAAAACAAAAACAAAAATAAAATAATGGTAAGCTGGATAGTGACATTGTTCTGACAGAACTGTGACCGAGACCGCTAATTTTACTTACTTGCCATGAAAACCAGAGATATCAAAAAGAGATATAATCAAACCAACCAACAAACAAAAAAGCGTTTTCTCTGGTTGTATGAATACTGTAACACTTTAATGTATTTCAACATTAAAATAACATACACATTTCTTTCATTGTTTGCATACTGTTTGAATAATTATGATAGAATTGTTCACTTTTTTCTCCTCAACTTGTCCACAAAAGTATTCAGCTAATCAATAAACCACTCTAAAAAAATTAAAATAAATCCATAAATACAGTGCTTACCAATTGCAATTTGTCCCTCTTCCTTGTTGGTTCCCTGCCTACTTCATCACAGTTACTTTACACATTGCATGCCACATTCCTAACCAAATTTTCTGAACAATATGCCTGTTAGCAATTAGTATAAAGAACGAAATATAATACAGAAAACAATTGACATGTGAAACAAAACTTATACAGAACACCTTACCAAACACATATCAAGCTTATTTAAAAACCTTAAAAGCATAAATAGTCAAAGTACCTGGAAAATTGAGATGCAAACAACCATATGTTCCTGCCTCCTCGGCAAAAGGTTGCAGATAAATCTAATATGCCAAGAGACACGGGACTTAAGACAGAACAGCCAAAGATCAGGCGGTCAAACTCAAAGCTGGTCTCATGTTTGAGAGGAAGGGGGGAGCGGCTAGCACAGACACAGTGGCCTGAGAAACGACTGCTGCAAGGTGTTTGTGCACAATTGCATAAAAAGTGTGGGTGTTAAACACTCACCAGGAAATGTGTGGGTGTTAAAACACCCCCATGACCAATGGGTGGGACGCCCCTGTCTCTAAGGGAGAGCCCAGACACCTTGCAGAGGAAACTCATCTTAACCACTTGTATCCTTGATCTCATTGTTTTGGTCACCACCGAAAGTCTGTGACCATAGATAAGTGTCGGAACGTAGACTAACCAGTAGATCGAGAGTTTCCCCCCTTCGGCTCAGCTCTACTTTCACCTTGTCAGACCGATACAACTGCTGAAGCCCTACTGATCTACTTATTGGTCTCCCACTCTATTTCTCCATTTTGTAAACAAGACCCTCGGATGCTTGAACTTCTTCACTTTGGTAAGGGTCTTGTCCCTGACCTGGAGAAGGCACTCTATGTCAGGATCTGTCCTTGTTTGTGTCTAATCGTTCCCTGGTGCGTCTTGTTACCTTAATTGTTCCCCGGTGTATATAAGTTACTAGTTTCCCTAGTGTCTTGGTGTTGTCGTATTCATGGCTGTCCTCATGGTTTCCTTCAAGGTTCCTTGGTGAGTTCATGATCAGTCTCTCGTCTGATCTCCTTCTCTGTGTTTCCCTGAGTCCTGCCAGTAATAAAGTGGATCTTAATTCATTCTGCCGCCTGCTGAGTCAACTTTATACTACAAAACATGACACTCTACCCTTTTTTCTGGCTTAAGACCATTTTCTCGAATTTGGAGGTGCTGATTCTGAATTATTATTTATTATTATTAGTGTTAGTATTTTTATCCATCCATCCATTTTCTAAACGGCTTAATCCTCAAGGGGTCGCGGGGGGGCTGGGCCTATCTCCAGCTGTCAACGGGCGAGAGGTGGGGTACACCCTCGACAGGTCGCCAGTCCATCACATTATTATTATTATTATTATTATTATTATTATTATTATTATTATTATTATTATCCAATCAGACAAGAAAATCACTCACATTTGGGTGAAAATCCCTGTTTGGAAACCACAATAAGTGACCTACGTGAACCATGTAGAAAAAGTTTGGGGGGGGGGGTTTGCAGATATGACCGCTAATTTAATTTCTACTTTACATCAGGAGATCGTGGTCATCTGTAAATTTAAGCCACGTTTTTGGGTGTTGCCATGGAAACTTTTGGAATAAATCAGCTTTTTATGCAGCTCCGCCAGTGGGGGGTTACAGCATGCAACTGCTGCTGTTACAGCATATTGAGGGAGCATGTTTTAGACAGATAAAACCTATGATGCCGATACGTCTGAATTCCACACCATGAAGTAATGGACTGATTCAGATTCTGAAGAGGAATATTTACCCTCTGATCAATATGTTCAATTGTCCAGGGAGAGCAAAAGTGAAACTCAAATGTTACACATCTGTAAAAGTATTCCAAACAAACATTGCCAATCCCCGATGTCATAATATACAAATTAGATGTGTGAATTTGCTCCCATCACAAACTTTGGATAGTAATTAAGATTTTTGTCATTTACACTATATCTTTGTATATAACCATATTAAACCTACAACATTATGAAATAGTGATATCAAAATTTAATATTTTATGGGGGGAAAAAAGGCGCCTAAAGAGGTAAAATATAAAATGTTCAAATTTTCTTCCGGTGGAGCATGCCCCCGGACCAACCTAGATGGTTAATATCCTTCTCACCTTTTTTAACCCCTGACCCGTTTTCATGTCTGTAAAATGCATAATATTCTCCAGACAGACAAAATATGTTATTTCTATTGATTTCACACCTGATAGTAAGATGTGCAAATCTACAATAGGCAATAAGCTTGGTGAAAAGAGATCAACTGTTGGAGCAATTATTACCAAATTAAATAAATACAAGATCAGAGGGAATCTCCCTTGACCTGGGGTTTCATGCAGGATCTCACATGATCTAGAGAAATGTGAGCAAACAGCCCAAAACCAAATGGAGAGAACTCGTCAATGACCTGAAAATAGTTGTGACCAGAGTAATAAAGGTTAATATTAGTAATCAAATCTTATATTCTACTTAAATGTACTAACGTTCTGCTTGAGACAGTACATGTTCAGGTGCATCTAAAGTTTGCTAGAGACAATCTGGAGTATCCAGAGGAGGATCAGGAAAATGTCATATGCTCAGATGAGACCAGAATAGAGCTCTTTGGTATAAATTGAACTTGCCATGTTTTGATGAGGGAGATTGAACAACATACCCACCATGAAGCATGGGAATGGAATCATGTTTTGGGGCTGTTTTTCTGCAAAAGTGACAGTACGACTTATCAGTATTAAAGAAACAATGAATAGTGTCATGTAAAGTCATAATAAATATCAGATGAAAGGGGAGGTGGGTCAGTGAAGTATTTCATTCTAGTTTTAGTGGTAAATCCAGGGGGGTTGCAATTTTGTATCACAAACCGTCTGGTTTTGCGTGCTCTAATTTAAAATGTCACCCCAATGGAAGGTTTGTGTTTGTAACGTGACAGCTATTTAGTACTTCTGTGATTCTGGCTAATATGTATGGTCCAAATTGGGATGGTGCCAAATTTTTCCACCAACTGTTCACTAAATTACCTGACGTTACCATACATCGGCTTATTATAGAAGGTGACTTCAACTGTTGGCTTAATCCTGTATTAGACTGTTCTTCTACTAGACCAGGAGTGCCTTCAAAATCTTCTAAGTCAGTTTTGTTCTTCATCGTTATTAGCTAAACCCGTTTCGCATCCTTTCTTAATTGATGGGGCAAAAATGAATAAACCCCGCAACAAAAACTACTACATCTAGTATTTTGTATGAGCAGCCTGATTTTTAAGGACAGCATCAAGTTTCCTAGGCATTGAATGAACAAGTTGGTGACATTGAAAAATATATGTTTTTCCATTCTTCAAGAAAAATTTTTTTTAGAGCCTTAATGCTGGATGGAGAGTGATTCTCAACTTTTCCCTCCAGAATTCTCCACAGTTGTTCAATTGTGTTCAGATCAGGAGACATACTTGGCCATTCAATCACATTCACCCTCTTTTTCTTCAGAAATGCAAGAGTAGCTTTAGATGTGTGTTTTGGATCATTTATGTGTTGGAAAAGTGCACAACAACCAACTGCACAGAGTGATGGCAGCATGTTCTCCTTTAGTATAGAGCAGTACATTGTTGAGTTCATGATACCATCAGTTAAATGTAGCTCTTCAACACCAGCAGCACTCATGCAGCCCCATATAAGGACCCTGCCACCACCATGTTTGACTGTGGGCAACATACATTTTTCTTTGAAATTCTCACTTCTAAAGGTCATTTTACATGCTGGGTCTACAGACATAAGCAAAAGACAGTCAGAGATATTGAAGCAGGATCTCTGATTTATTAGATAACCTACAGGGGCTTGACATTCCAATCTACCTTTCTGGGCCACTCCCAACAGGATCTGATATAGGATTCTCAAGGATGCTTAATCTCCACGTGTTCTTAAAGAACACCTGTGCTGATCGATCAATGACTTTTATAAATCATTTTAAGGCTTTCTGTGGTGCCAAACACCTCTTCACACAAAACCAGCATTATCTGAACAAAAGTGGACAAAGACTTCTCATCTCCAACCTGCTCAGCTATCTAAATCAAATTCAATTCAATTCAGTTTATTTATATAGTGCCATTTCACAACAGATGTCATATCAAGGCACTTTACAATCAAACAGCCCTCAATGTACCAAACATGGACAAACAGAGCTGAACAATTCAAAACAAACACAAACATCTCCAAGCATTGCCCTAGCACCTCATGGACGGAGTACAGTGAGACAAAACACACTTGACTCACAACCAGCCAGAGATATAGAAGCAGAGAAAACTCAAACAGGACAAAAAGTATTCATACCAGCCAAAGCTGTAAGCAGAGCAGCAGGATCAAGCAGAGACATACAGCATTCACCCCATTCACCTGTTTCACCCGACTCACCCCGCTATCCCTAATCATCTGGAGCTATACCAAATGCCTCACCCTTTAGGACCTTCTGTGTAAAAATGAGGGAACCTCATAACCCTCTCCCAGAAGTTGCCCGGTCCCCCTGAAAAACATCGTACCATCACAGTGGTTATATGTTGCAGAAAACAAAAATCTAAGCCCACACATTTGTGTAACCGAACGGTACAGAATCTGGAGGTAATATTTTGCAAAAATAATCTCTCAATCACTGAAAGAAATAACAAAATAGCTACATTAAATATTAGATCTATATCAGGGAAGTCTCTCCTTATCAATGATTTTATCATCACACAAAATATGCATACACTGTTTCTATCAGAGACTTGGCTGCTGACGATACAGAACAATTTGTGCTAACAAAAACTTGCCCCATAGATTATTAACCATATTAGTGAGAGCAGAAAAAAGAGAAGAGGCGGAGGCCTAGCTGCAATCTTCTATAGCTCTCTTAACCTTAAAAAGGTATCACTAGGTCAATTTGATTCTTTCTGGCTGCTGAGACAAATGAGCCAAACAAAGACCTATTTCTAAACATATATAGACTACCAAAAGCGAACGCAAACTTTATTCATGAATTTAGTGACCTTTGTCTGTAATATGTATAGACTATGACCAGTTAACCCTCTAGGCACCTGGGTTTTTTCTATAAAATATTCAATTTTGATATCACTAGTTCAAAATGGTGTAGCTTTAATATGGTTATAGATAAAGATACTCTGTAAATGAGAAAAATCTTCAGTATGATCCAAAGTTTGACACGAGCAAAATCATACCTCTAATTTGCATATTATGATGTAATCACGCGTTTGCACTATTTGATTGCATGACTTTTACAATTTTTTGCTTTTTTACATTGTTTAAAACTTTTCTTTCATCAATAATTTTATTTTTGTATTTAGATTTTTCTATATATGTATTTTCTACATCTATATGTTTAAATTCTTTTGTTTTTTTTTCAAGAACGGGTGGATATACCTGTTTATATCCTTTCTTATGTGGCTCCGTTACTCTATTCACTATATAAAATCAACAGAAAAAAAATTTTGGCCACAGAATTTTACAGATCCGTCCCAAAAATAACTAACAGGCTCATCAAATTGTCTGATCCACTGGTGATTCTACTCTTCCTCATCTGTCAAGCAAACCTCACCAAAATCATCATCATCATCATCATCATCCTCACTTGCAGTGGCACAGAGAACTTTACTGTTGTTTACTTGCTTATAAGCTGTCTTTTTTCTCTCCTGTCTTCGATCGCATCTGCTATTATTTCCACTGATTTTTACATCCCTCCCAACTCGATCACAATTAGGATTGTGATGACCACCTTGCTACCCGAACACATACCTTTCTCTCACCGGGAGAACGTGAGGCAGAGCTGGAATGTTGCTGCTTTTGGAGCGTCATGGCTAAACGGGTCTGGCTGTTGCTGCGGGACATTTTAGTTTCACTTTCTCCCGGGACAACTGAACAGATCGCAGGTAAATATTTCTCTTCAGAATCTGAATAAGCCAATACTTCCCGGCGGGGAATTCTGACATCTCAGCCTCATAATTTTTTTGTTTCTAAAACTCGCTTTCTCTATATTGTGACTGCAGCAGCTGCACCTCGCGTCCCCCGCTCGCGGCGCTGACTTAAAGGCCGATTTACTCCAAAAGTTTCCATTGTAACACACCCAAAAAGGTGTCCACGATTAAAAGTACACATGTCCGCCATCTCCTGGTGTAAAGTAGTAATTAAATTAGTGGCCCCATCTCCAGCTGTGGCTCGTTAAAGTCAGCAATGTTGCTTGTCGCAATATTGCGACTTTGTTGCCTAAAGGGTTAATAACTGTGGGAGATTTCAACATTCATTTTGATAACCCCCAAGATAGCAGTACAAAAGCATTAAATGATACCCTCCATATCTTCGACCTAACCCTGCATATTAATGAACCAACACACAACCGAGGACACACTCTGGACCTACTTAGTAAAGACTTAAATGTCTCCAGCATTGTGTTAACTGATATTGCATTATATGACCATTTATGTATCTCATTTGAAAGCACCATCCAAGCCAACATACCTGATCAGAGTAAAAACCTGACTCCGGGTTCACTATGAAATATAATAAGAGAGACTAAAGAAGTATCAGTTAACCTTGAAAGGCACAAGGGAATCCTTCTTCTCTGAGATTATTTACAGAAAAAACAATAATGTGGGGATATTATTTGCTACGGTGGAGAAATTAACTCCTCCTCCTGTGGCAGTAGCACATCAACTAAACTCCACCAGGGCCTGTAATGAATTTGCCAGCTTCTTTACTGAAAAGATCTTGAACATCAGAAGGTCAATCAGTACATTAGTTTCAACCCCAATACCAATGTTATGCCCAGTTAACCCGCATACTGAGAAAAAAAGATTTCCAAACAATAAATCCACCGAGCATTGATAAAATTATTGACAAACTAAGCTCTGCCACCTACTGCTTGGATATCTTAACAAGTTTTCGTAAAAAAGTCCTCCCAGCCATCAGGGCAGAGCTAATCAAAATAGTTAACACATTCCTCCTATCAGTTGTTTTCCCCCTAGCTTTAAAAACAGCAGTTATCAAGCCAATAGTAAAAAAAAGAATCTAGACAGCACATTGTTAGGGATTTATCAATTAAAAATTGATAATGAAAATTATGGTATATCTGGTTAGTCTAAGTATATTAAATCAATAATTCATACATTTATTTAATTATCTCTTCGAATTATTAACGAGGCACCATCCAGTTTTTCTATAAAAACCTGGTAAAAACATATATATCTAATTAATAGAAAGGTATCAACCAACGACTTATAACTAATTATTAATAATTTTACCAAAATACCTTATCAGAAGGAAATTAACTCTTTACAATAATTCAAACACACACACTCAGAATAAAAGAAACCAGAGGTTTGATTCAATTTAACTAATTTATTCTAAACCACACCAAAATAAAGAAAATACTGAACACACAGAACGGTTCAGCTTGCAGAATGTTTTTTTATGACTTTTTATTACTAGACGATGCACCACGTGGTCTTTTGTTTAACAAAGGGACCTCAGGGCTTTTATCGATGATCTAGCTTTCTGCTAGCAAAGGCTATGGTTTGAGATCCATCCATCCATCATCTTCCGCTTACCCGGGATTGGGTCGCGGGGGCAGTAGCCTAGGCAAAGAGACCCAGACCTTTCTCTCCCCGGCTACTTGGGCCAGCTCCTCGGGAGGAATCCCGAGACGTTCCCACGCCACCTGGGAGACGTAATCCCTCCAGCGAGTCCTGGGTCTTCCCCTGGGTCTCCTTCCGGTGGGACGTGCCGAGACCACCTCACCAGGGAGGCATCCAGGAGGCATCCTGACCAGATGCCTGAGCCACCTAAACTGGCTCCTCTCGATGTGGATGAGCAGCGGCTCTACTCTGAGCCCCCTCCGGATGACCAAGCTTCTCAGCCTATCTCTAAGGGAGAGCCCAGCCACCCTACGGAGGAAACTCATTTCAGCCGCCTGTATCCGTGATCTCGTTCTTTTGGTCACCACCCAGCGTTCGTGACCATAGATGAGGGTAGGAATGTAGATTGACCGGTAAATTGAGAGTTTTGCCTTTCGGCTCAGCTCTCTCTTCACCACGACAGACCGGTACAGCGCCTGCATAACTGCAGACGCCTTACCAATCCGTCCATCGATCTCCCGCTCCATTTTTCACTAATTCGTGAACAAGACCCACAGATACCTAAACTCCCCCACTTGAGGAAGGACCTCATCCCCGACCCGAAGAAGGCATTCTACCGTTTTCCGGCTCAAGACCATGGTCTCGGATTTGGAGGTGCTGATCCTCATCCCAGCCGCTTCACACTCGGCTGCGAACCGCTCCAACGAGAGCTGTATATCACGTTCAGATGAAGCCAACAAGACCACATCATCTGCGAAAAGCAGAGACTCGATCCTGAGGTCACCAAAATGGATCCCCTCCACGCCTTGGCTGCGCCTAGAAATCCTGTCCATAAACGTTATGAACAGGACCGGTGACAAAGGGCAACCTTGGCGGAGTCCAACTCTCACTGGAAATGAGTCCGACTTACTGCCGGCAATGCGAACCAGACTCTGACACCGTTCATATAGGGACCTAACAGCCCGTATCAAAGGGCCTGGTACCCCATACTCCCGGAGTACCCCCCACAGGACACCCCGAGGGACACGGTCGAACGCCTTCTCCAAGTCCACAAAGCACATGTAGACCGGTTGGGCGAACTCCCACGCACCCTCCAGGACCCTGCCGAGGGTGTAGAGCTGGTCCAGTGTTCCACGGCCAGGACGAAAACCGCATTGTTCCTCCTGAATCCGAGGTTCGACTATCCGTCGGACCCTCCTCTCCAGAACCCCCGAATAGACCTTACCAGGGAGGCTCAGAAGTGTGATCCCCCTATAGTTGGAACACACTCTGTGGTCCCCCTTTTTAAAGAGGGGGACCACCACCCCGGTCTGCCAATCCAAGGGAACTGCCCCCGATGTCCACGCAATATTGCAGAGCCGCGTCAACCAACACAGCCCTACAACATCCAGAGCCTTGAGGAACTCCGGCCGAATCTCATCCACCCCCGGTGCCTTGCCACCAAGGAGCTTTTTAACAACCTCGGTGACTTCAGCACCAGAGATTGGAGAGCCCGTCCCAGAGTCCTCAGACTCTGCTTCCAAACAGGAAGGCGTGTCGGTGGGATTGAGGAGGTCTTCGAAGTATTCCATCCACCGACCCAAAACGTCCCGCGTTGAGGTCAGCAGCTCACCGCCCCCACTGTAAACAGTGTTGGTGGCAGACCGCTTCCCCCCCCGAGATGCCGGATGGTGGACCAGAATCGCTTCGAAGCCATACGGAAGTCGTTCTCCATGGTCTCTCCAAACTCCTCCCACGCCCGAGTTTTTGCCTCAGCGACCATCCGAGCCGCACTCCGCTTGGCCTGCCGGTACCTATCAGCTGCTTCCGGAGTCCCACAGGCCAAAAAGGCCCAATAGGACTCCTTCTTCAGCTTGACAGCATCCCTCACCACCGAGGGTTGCCACCGCGACAGGCACCGACTACCTTACGGCCATAACTACGGTCAGCCACTTCGACAATGGAGGCACGGAACATGGCCCATTCGGACTCATGTCCCCCGCCTCCCCCGGGACGTGTTTGATGTCCGATGAAACGACAACCAGGTCGATCATCGAGCTGCGGCCTAGGGTGTCCTGGTGCCAAATGCACACATGAACACCCTTATGCCTGAACATGGTGTTCGTTATGGACAATCCATGACGAGCACAGAAGTCCAACAACAAAACACCGCTCGGGTTCAGATCGGGGGGGCCATACCGCCCAACCACCTCTCTCCAGGTCTCACTCTCATTGAACACGTGAGCGTTGAAATCCCCCAGCAGAATGAGGGAGTCCCCAGAAGGAGCACTCTCCAGCACCCCCTCCAAGGACTCCAAGAAGGGTGGGTAATCTGAGCTACTGTTCGGTGCATAAGCACAAACAATTGTCAGAACCCGTCCCCCCACCCGTAGGCGGAGGGAGGCTACCCTCTCACTCACCGGGGTAAACCCTAACGTAAAGGCGCAGAGATGGGGGGCAACAAGTATGCCCACCCCAGCTCGGCGCCTCTCACCAGGGGCAACGCCAGAGTGGAAGAGAGTCCAACCCCTCTCAAGGAGGTTCCAGGAGCCAGAGCCATGCGTTGAGGCGAGGCCGACGATGTCCAGTCGGAACCTTTCAACCTCGCACACTAGCTCAGGCTCCTTCCCCACCAGAGAGGTGACGTTCCACGTCCCAAGAGCCAGCTTCTGCAGCCGAGGATCGGACCGCCAAGGACCCCGCCTTCGGCCAACGCCCATCTTGCACTGCACCCGACCCCTATGGCCCCTCCCACAGGTGGTGAGCTCATGGGAAGGGGCGCACATGTTTCCTCTTCGGGCTAAGCCCGGCCGGGCCCCATAGGTAACGGCCCGGCCACCAGGCGCTCGCCAGCGTGCCTCACCTCCGGGCCTGGCTCCAGAGTGGGGCCCCGGTGACCCGCGTCCGGGCAAGGGAACACTTGGTCCAACGCTGTCATTCATCATAGGGAACTTTGGGCTGCGCTTTGTTTGATCCCTCACCTAGGACCAGGTGAGGGATCACAGGAAGAAGGAGAATTAATGACTACATTCGGCGCTGCGTGTGGCTCAGCGTTAACACCCATCACAGAGTAAGGAAGAAAAGCGAAATAAATTTCCCATTCAATTCAATTCAGTTTATTTATATAGCGCCGTTTCACAACAGATGTCATCTCAAGGCACTTTACAATAAGAGTTATTACAATACAATGTTTAATGTAGAAATTAGAGAACCACAGAATATTGCGTTGTGTAATTTGCAGCAATCCCTCACACTGAGCAAGCATGAAGTGACAGTGGAAAGGAAAAACTCCCTTTTAACAGGAAGAAACCTCCGGTAGAACCAGGCTCAGCACAAGCGGTCATCTGCCGAGACCGTCTGTGGTTTGGAGAATACAGAACAGAGATACAGAACAGAGACACAGAAAGAGCAACAGAACTGATGCAGAAGTTTGTTGCAGGACGTGGACAACTTTCCGTCACTGCAATGCCATCTTAGTAAGGGTAGTCAAGCATGGTGGGTCAGGATCACCTGCTATAAGAAGAGACTAAGACAAACAGGTTAGCGCTTGAAATGACAACACATCATGCAGTTGGGGAGAAGTAGGAGAGAAAGTAGGAACTGACTCTAATAATGTCCTCCAACAGCCTAGCCTAAAGCAGCATAGCTACTAACATTAACCTGTCTCCTAGCTACTAGGAGACCTAGCTGCTAACACTCTCTACCTGGCTTACATTTATCTATCCCTACCTAGCTACTCTACCTCTTCCTATCGCTTCCTAGCTTTTATCACTCTACCTGACTACTAACATTAACCTGTCTCTTCCTAGCTACCTGTCAGACCTGTCTCTAAAGACCTATTAGCATATCTCTAACTGTAAGCTTTGTCAAAGAGGAACGTTTTAAGCCTAGTTTTAAAGATAGACAATTTGTCTGCTTCACAAACCAACCCTGGGAGCTGATCCCATAGGAGGGGAGCCTGATAGCTGAAAGATCTGCCACCCATTCTACTTCTAGAAATCCTAGGAACTACCTGTTTTCCTACAATCAGATCCTCTATTTAAACACAAACCTTCACAATCCAACACAAGTCTCACAGATTACTTGTAAAAGCACAACACAGTAAATTCAAATCAAATACATGTCAACACAGACCTGATTCATTTAGAATTAAACATGCATACATAAAATAATTTTAAAAATATCTTATCTGGCTCCACCCAGGAAAATTGGAAAATTCTTACTTTGCGATGTGGATGGTTGAATTGCGTTGCAGAAGAAAAAATCCTTTTGATTGCGGCGGTAAAACACAAGGGGAGAAAGGAGTTTGCTCCTTAGGGTTGGGTTGGACAAAAGGGAGGAGGGGAAGAATAGAAAAATATGATAAAAATAAAAGCAGAACAGCTTCGATGGCCAGTCGAAGCTGGAGGAGAACTTGGTTGCGAAAAGGGAAAATTCAAACACGTTAGGATGAAAGGACTCTCTTCTTTAAAGTTCTGGAAGAACCTGTCCACTTGTAGAAACGAACTGAAAAGAGGTAGAAGCCCAGCTGTTTTGGATATTTAAACACTCTGCCAGTGCTTTGTTCTCTCCTATTTTGTGCAGAGGTCCGCTCACACTGCCAGAGAGCTTCAGCAGGTTTGATGAATTGGCGGTCCTGCCAATTAGCATGAAAGGTCTTTCAGAGCAGTTTGGAAAGGCGGGTGAGTTTTGATGCCAGCATCCGTGTGTATGGAGAGAGGGAGAGAGAGAGAGAGGCGGTGCACCAGCGTTATTTGGCCGTGGGGTCTCCTCTTTTTCCGAACAATGTTCCGCTTCAGAATGAAATCACAGGCGAACAAGCACCATGGGGGATGCTGGGTTATTGTGTAGAACCCTCTTAATTTCAATATTCATGGTTCATACCCAACAACATTAATACTAAAATACAGACCAATCTCTAATCTCCCATTTATCGTTAAAATTATTGAAAAAGCTGTGTTCCAGCAGTTAAACAGCTTCCTAACAATGAACAATCGCTTTGATATGTATCAGTCTGACTTTCGTAGGAGCCACAGTACAGAGACTGCCCTCGTCAAAGTTTAAATACTGACTGTGGTAGAACCACAGTCTTGGTACTATTAGACCTCAGTACTGTGTTTGACACCATTGATCATGATACAGTATATTACTGGAACGTCTAGAGAGCTGGGTCGGATTCTGGTACAGTACTCGACTGGTTCAAATCCTACCTCAAGAACAGGAATTTATTTGTGTCGATTAGTCAGTTCTCATCACAAAATACAGAAGTCACATGCGGGGTCCCCCAGGGCTCCATCCTAGGGCCCCTCCTAATTAGCATCTACATGCTCCCACTAAGCCAGATAATGACAACGATTAATATTAACTACCACAACTATGCTGATGACACTCAGCTTTATATCTCAATATCACCAGGTGATGGCATGATGGCGCCGAGGATGGCAGCCGTGGTGCTTTCGTGTGCTCTGTTTTGTTTGTTCTTGTGCGTTAACTGTGCATCTGCGTGCTCTTATACCCGCGTGGAGCTTCTGGACATTAGAACTACCACCCCTACGGACTTATTACCAGTTTTTTTAGCATCAGCTTTTTTTTGACCAAAAGAGGGAAACGGCGCTGTGGAAAGCGAGCGGGTTCACTCGTCCGCCTGCGCAGACGGGGCGCGCGCACGCCTTTACCTGGCATCTTTCTCTCAAACGTCCGCTCACTTCCCAACAAGATGGACGAACTAGCGCTGCTGATGAGAAGTAACAAGGACTTTTCCTCGTCTTGTGTTTTGTGCTTCACGGAGACGTGGCTAAGCGCGAGTGTCCCGGACAGCGCGCTTCACCTGGAGGGCTTCCATCTCCTCCGTGCGGATCGCAACGCGGAGCTCTCCAACAAAACAAAAGGTGGTGGTGTTTGCTTCTCATCAACAGCAGCTGGTGCACGGATGTGACTGTGATCTCCCAACACTGCGCTCCTTCTCTGGAATATCTGTTCATTCACTGTAAGCCTTTTTATTCACAGCGTGAGATCGCTTCATTCATTCTGGTGGCTGCCTACATTCCGCCGAGCGCGGACGTGCACGAGGCTCAGCGCACGCTTGCAGGCCAGATATTACATGCGGAGCGGTCTTTTCCGGACTCTCTTGTTATCGTGCTTGGTGACTTTAACAAGGGAAACCTGAGCCAGGAATTACCAAAGTATAGAGTTCATTAAATGCCCGACCAGAGAGGAGAACACATTGGTCAGCAGAGCGTATGATGCTGTGCCGCGCGCTGCCCTCGGACTATCAGATCACGTTATGGTGCACCTAATTCCCTCATACCGACAGAGACTGAAATTGGCCAAGCCTGTCGTGATAACAACAAGGAAATACACCTCTGAAGCTGTGGAGGAGCTGCGCTCATGTTGGGAGACGGCAGACTGGGGAGCGTTTGGAGCAGCCACGGACAATCTGGACGAGTATACGGACACTGTGACCTCATACATTTAGTTCAATGAGACGCGCATCATCCCAACGCGCACCAGGATTTGTTATAACAATGACAAGCCCTGGTTTACACCCAAGCTCCGGCACCTACGTGAGGAGAAGGAAGTAGCGCGACGGAGCGAGGACTGGAGTCCATACAGACGAGCAAAGTACCACTTCAGCAGTGAAGTGAGAAGAGCAAAATCTGTGTACTCCAACCATATACAGGAACACTTTAGCTCCAATGACTCTGCAGCCGTGTGGAGGGGGTTGAGGGCTCTCACAAACTACAAGCCCAAAGCCCCCCAGGCCCTGAACGACCGGACTCTCGCCCAGGGCCTGAATACACACTACTGCCGCTTTGAACAGCCGTCTGCTCCTCACACCTGCTCCCCCCACCCTCACCCCAGCCATCAACGACCCCAGCACTTCATCAAAGGACTCCTTAGACCCCCCCTCCTCCCCCCCTGCCCTCTCCATCCAGGAGGAGGATGTGCGCCGACAGTTCTTGATGCTGAACAGGAGGAAGGCCCCCGAGCCGGACGGTGTCTCCCCCTCAACCCTGAGACACTGCGCAGATCAGCTGGCCCCCGTGTTCACGGACATTTTCATCACCTCCCTGGCTCTCTGTCGCGTGCCGTCCTGCTTCAAAACCTCCACCATCGTCCCTGTCCCCAAAAAGCCACGGGTCACAGGACTTAATGACTACAGGCTGGTGGCGCTGACGTCTGTGGTCATGAAGTCATTTGAGCGCTTGGTTCTGCCCCACCTCAAGGACATCACCGCCCCCCTCCTGGACCTACTGCAGTTCGCCTACAGAGCCAACAGGTCTGTGGATGATGCAGTGAACCTGGCCCTCCATTTCATCCTGGAGCATCTGGACTCCCCAGGAACCTACGCCAGGATCCTGTTTGTGGACTTCAGCTCTGCCTTCAACACCATCCTCCCTGCACTGCTACGAGACAAGCTCTACCAGCTCAGCGTGCCCGACTCCCTCTGCAGGTGGATCACTGACTTCCTGTCGGGCCGGAGACAGCACGTGCGGTTGGGGAAGATTGTCTCGGACAATCGGACTACAAACACTGGGACTCCTCAGGGCTGTGTACTCTCCCCCTGGCTCTTCTCGCTGTATACAAACTGCTGCACCTCCAGTCACCAGTCCGTAAAGCTGATCAAGTTTGCGGACGACAACACCCTCATCGGACTTATCTCAGACGGTGATGAGTCCGCCTACAGGAGAGAGGTGGACCGGCTGGCTTCTTGGTGCAGTCACAACAACCTGGAGCTGAACGCCCAGAAGACAGTGGAGATGATCATGGACTTCAGGAAAGTCACAGCCGCACCGTATCCCCTCACCCTGATGGACTCTCCCACCCCCATCTCCATCGTGTACTCCTTCCGTTTCCTGGGCACCACCATCACCCAGGACCTCAAGTGGGAGCCAACCATCAGCTCCCTCATCAAGAAGGCCCAGCAGAGGATGTACTTCCTGCGGCAGCTGAGGAAACTCAAGGTAGCGACCGAGATGCTGGTGCAGTTCTACACGGCCATCATCGAGTCCATCCTCACCTCCTCCATCACCGTGTGGTTCCCCGGCGCCGCAGACCGGGACAAACACCGACTGCAGCGCATTGTGCGTGCTGCTGAGAAGGTGATTGGCTGAAGGCTCCCATCCCTCTGGGACCTGTTCTCCTCCAGGACCCGGAGGCATGTGGGTCGGATCACAGCTGACTCTTCTTACCCTGGACACCAACTATTCTCCCTCCTCCCCTCAGGCAGGAGGCTACGGTCCATCCAGACCCACACCTCCCGCCACCTGAACAGTTTCTTCCCCTCCGCCATCAGACTCATGAACAATAACAAGACCTGATAGTTCAGTTAAAGACCCATGTAGGATAGAACCATCTGCACTACGTAACTTTATTTTACTGCACTGTGTGGTCTGACCACACTTAGATCTGCTGCTGTCATTCACCTGCACATCTGTGAATGGAACCCTGCTGCTGTTCTTATGTTAAAAGGATGTTTATCTTTTCATAGTTCTTTTATATACATACAGATTATAATATTTAAAGACTTTAGCCTTATAGCTCATTCTTTTTATTTTTATTTATGTTAAATGTTTTATGTGCACGATTGTACCGAGAAAAATTCCTAGTTTGTGAACTTGTTCTCAAACAATGGCAATAAAACCGATTTTGATTCTGATTCTGATTGAACCCATCCAAACCCTTAATAAATGCATTGAGCAAATTAACAGCTGTATGTTCCATAATTTCCTCCAACTGAACAAAAACAAAACAGAAGTACTTCCCTTAGGACCCAAAAAAAGATTGATTAAAAATCAGTACACAGCTTCAGTTGGTCCAACTAGAAACTACCAACCAGGCCAGAAATCTAGGTGTAATAATGGACTCAGACCTGAACCTCCAGGGTCACATAAAGGCAATAACAAGGTCATCTTACCATCACCTGAGGAACATTTCAAGGATTAAAGGACTGATGACACAAGGATACCTAGAAAAACTCATCCATGCATTTATCTCTAGCTGCCTTGATTACTGTAGCAGTATCTACACAGGTCTACCTATAAAAGCAATCAGACAGCTGCAGCTGATGGCGGACGCTCATGTTCTCACTAGAAACATGAAAGCAGAACACTTCACCCCAGTCCTTCCACTGGCTCCCTGTAGCTCACACAATAGACTTCAAAGTGCTTTTATTAGTTTATAAATCACTGAATGGGTTAGCACCAGAGTACATTAACGATCTGCTATCACGGTTCAAACCATCCAGATAACTTAGGTCCTCCAGCTCTAGTTTACTGATCGTCCCTAGAACTAGAACCAAACATGGAGAAGCAGCTTTCAGTTTTTATGCTCCCTAAATCTGGAACAATAATGCAAAACTGCAGAGACACTAAACCATTTCAAATCAAAAATTAAAACGAATCTATTTAGACTTGCTTATGAGTAACCGATACAACTTTTATGTTCATTCTTTTTAATTACAGTTAGATGTTTACTTTTTAATTTTCATAATTTTACATACATGTTCTCATATGCTCTAATCACTAAATGTTCTCTTTTCTTTTAATTCTATAACTTGTCTTTTATAAATGTTTGTTTAAGATTTCTTTTAGTGATTCTATGTTTTAATTTGTCAAATTTTCGTTTTAAAAACTTTAGTTCCAAAAACAGTGATCTTTGTCTCATCACTCCACAGTATAGAGTCTGAGTAGTTTTAATCTTTTTCCGCATGGGCCCTGGAAAATTCTAGGGGTAGGTTTTTGTGCATGGGCTTTAGGAGAGGCTTCCTTCGTGGACGATACCCATGCATGCCATTCCTCTGCAGTGTGCGCCGTATGGTGTCACAGGAAACGGTCATGCCAGTTTGGCTTTCTACTGCTTTAGGTAACTGTAGTGAACTTGCATGTTGATTTTCTTCAACTCTTCTTGTCAGAAGATGCTTCTGTCCAGATGTTCACATCCATGGACGGTCTGGACGTCTCTATAAGATGTTAGCACTTCCAACCTTCTTTTATTTTTTGATCACTTTTGCTGCAGTATTTTGACTGATATGTAAACCTTTGCTGATCTTCTTGTAGCCCTCATCTTTTTGTGTAAAGAAATTATTTCCTTTCTTAGATTTTGTGACATTTTTCTTCTATGGGGAGCCATTCCTGACAGCATGAAATGGGAAGGGCTTTCTATGTTACGTAATGCCCGTTAATAGTCACCTGTCAGCTGGACACCTCTTAAATGAATCATTATACTCACCTTTGGTTGAATGCCTGTTAATTTTAATTATGTAGTTTTAAGTGTGGCTTTTCTGTGATGGACTGGCGACCTGTCCAGGGTGTACCCCGCCGCTCTCCCGTTGACAGCTGGAGATTCAATTAAATTCAATTCAGTTTATTTATATAGCGCCATTTCACAACAGATGTCATCTTAAGGCACTTTACAAGAAGAGTTATTACAATACAATGTTTTATTTAGAAATTAGAGAACCACAGAAGATTGCGTTGTGTAATTCTCAGCAATCCCTCACACTGAGCAAGGCACGAAGCGACAGTGGAAAGGAAAGACTCCCTTTTAACAGGAAGAAACCTCCGGCAGAACCAGGCTCAGCACAAGCGGTCATCTGCCGAGACCGTCTGTGGTTTGGAGAATACAGAACAGAGACACAGAACAGAGACACAGAAAGAGCAACAGAACTGATGCAGAAGTTTGTTGCAGGACGTGGAGAACTTTCCGTCACTGCAATGCCATCTTAGTCAGGGTTGTCAAGCAGAGCGGGTCAGGAGCACCTACTGTAGGAAGAGACTAAGAGAAAACAGGTTAGGGCTTGAATTGACAGCACATCTTGCAGTTGGGGAGAAGTAGGAGAGAAAGTAGGAAAAGACCCTAATAATTTCCTCCAACAGCCTAGCCTAAAGCAGCATAGCTACTAACATTAACGTGTCTCCTAGCTACTAGGAGACCTAGCTACTAACACTTTCTACTTGGCTTACATTAATCTATCTCTACGTAGCTACTCTACCTCTTCATATCCCTTCCTAGCTTTTGACACTCTACCTAGCTACTAACATTAACCTATCTCTTCCTAGCTACCTGTCTAACCTGTCTCTAACTGCCTATTAACATATCTCTAACTGTAAGCTTTGTCAAAGAGGAAAGTTTTAAGCCTAGTTTTAAAGATATACAAATTGTCTGCTTCACGAACCAACCCTGGGAGCCTGTTCCATAGGAGGGGAGCCTGATAGCTGAAAGATCTGAGATAGGTACCAGGCTCCCCGCGACCCCTGGCGGACTAAGGGGTTCAGAAAATGGATGGATGGAAGTGTGGCTTTTCTCCTAAGACTATATATGGGGTGTACTTATTTTTGCAACATTGACTTGAATGAATTTCTTAGGAAAAACACTGTTTTTTGTGTGCCAATTAATAAATCTTGTTTGCAATCAATGGCCCACATTTGTGGGAGTATTTTGTAGTATACCGTTTCATAGAAAATTTTGATATTGAAAGCAAACTAAAGGTTTTTCTGAAAAATGTCATGGGGTGTTCTCATTTTATATATATATATATATATATGAAAATTAACGCTTGAACACATGGTCCATTAATTCATAGTATTAACGTGCTAATTTTTTTTTTTTAACGTGTCCTGTCTAGCAGTATGCTACTCAGAATTGGTGTCTGAGTACCAAGTACAAGCCCAACAGTTTTACTTTCCCAAGCAGAGTATTACAGCTTCGCTGTAGTACGCCACTTGATGTATATGTATGAAAAATCTTTATTAGTGATTACTGTGGGTTCAATTTCCTGACGTCATGGACATTAAACTGAGACAAGAAGGGAGAAAGGAAGAAGGTGAAGAAAAGAAACCGGACCAACAGAGGGGCGAACCGACGACACAAGACAGGGAGGCAAATAAAGAACACAAGAAAATATCCCAGTCCTCCACCTCTGCCGGACGGCAGAGAAACAGTAATACAAAACAAAAACAACAAACTGTACAGAACCAAACCAATAGTTCGGATCTGGTAGAATAAACAAAGAATTACACATTCACTACACACAAGCATTGATTAATGAACATAATACAAATGTTTCTGGTAAGCTCCTGTGAACAACTAACTAATGATGATAACCTCAGCTTAAGATATGTCCGTCCTCACCTATGTCCCCACACCTATGTGTGTGCGAGCATGCAGGTCTGAATAAGGTTTCCCCATGCAAGTGATTGATAGCTGGTGTAAGGAACCGTCAATCCGTCCTACAGGAATCGGCACAGACATGGAGGAGGCAAGAGATGTATGCATCCAGCGTCCCACAGAGTACAGAGTCCACAGGCGGATCAGCGCAGGGTCGATCACCCACCAAGAGAGGAACAGATGGAAGTCCCAGGGGAGCACCCACCAGCCGCGATGCTGGGGCCCGAGAGATCGCAGTGACGAGCCCACGGGCTCCGCCGGTAACCGGCTACGCCAGGGCGGGCCCGGACCAGGAACCGGAGGCCACGGGGACCAGGGGCACCCCACCCCCCAGCGGGGCCCCAACCAGGGACCAGCCGACAAGGGTCCCCCGCCGCCGCCGCAGGCAAGGAGGACCCGCAGCCAACCGACGGACAACACACGCCGCCGCCACCCCGGACCAGTACCCACCGCCAACAACCCGGCCCGCCTCCACACATCCACACGCCAGGGAGCCACAGCAAGAGCCACAGCGGATGTACGCCCTCCCCAGGCCGCGCCCAGCCGGCACCTGGACATCCAGATCTTCCAGCTCCAGGGTCCAGATCCCGCCCCACGTGGGGCGCCAAGATCAGGGGCCCAGCCAATGCCGGACAGCCCCACCAGGTGAACAGACCAGCCAGCTGAAGTCCTGGAACCGGCAGGAGGACTGGGCGCCAGGCACGGTCCCCACCGATCCACCGGACGGCACCAACCTATTCTACAACCCCGGCACCCCCATAAGAGGTGCCCCAGTCAATCCAAGGAGGACATCGGCCCGAAACAGCGGCCGCCCGACACACCGGACCACCCAGGACCCGCCCGACATGCACCAGGACCGAGCCGGGCCGCAACCGGGACCCCCAGCCCCATGCATCGAGAGTCATCATCAACCAGCGGGCAGGAGCAACCATCACCGACGGGGAGTGACGGGGAGGGAAGAAGATGCATCAGGCCAGAGAGCAGCCAAACACCCAACCTGACAGGTAGACATAGACAGACAGAGACACTCATACGTACCCTCCCTCTCATGTGTACACATTCTTACAAATACAGGACATACGAAAAAAGGACGCTATACCCTCATTCATACCCCCCATACGTACACTATACTCCATACTCCCAGGCCCAGGGACAGACACCCCAGTAGAGAACCCTGCCCCTGCACCCAGGAGACAGACCCCTTTGCCCACCAGGACGGGGACAAGTAGACCGCCAAGGCCCCACACCGGCAAGAGCAGCCCACCAGCCCAGGACCCCGACCAGACGGCGTGATGTTCTATCCGGGCTCCGACCCCTGATGGTCCAACGAACAGGGGTGTGGAAAGACCCCCCAGCCTCTCTCCCCCAGCTCAATGTGGTGTTGTTGCGTGTTGTTCTAATGTGCACTTAAAACAGAGGGGGGGGACATGGGAATACTGCCGGGTACCCCCATCTCCCCCCCCGGGCCCTCAGTGTCTAGATGCGTTTAACCAGTGGGTGCCGGCGCCACACCGCCAGGTCCCTACATGTGCGTTCCCTGTAAATGTTGCAAGTGTAGTGTCTAAATTGCTCAATAAAATCGGGACCCAGGCCGCCACCGGGTAGCGAAGACGGAAGCTCCATCCCGCACCCCAGTGACGTGCCCACGTCCCAAGGCCTTGTGAATGGTAGAATGAAGGAGCAGGTGGACAGAGGCATGGGGATGGGGAGAAAATAACTGGGGTGACCATTGCCAACCCCAGGGAGCCAGCTCCCCTGCTGACTCCAATAGGCACCCCCGTTCGGCCCGATCCACCAGGGGTGGGAGGCCCCAGCACGTCCAGTCGGGGCCCACGGCAGCGGTACCGCCGAGCCCCATGGGGGCCCCGGCAATCCACCAGCCCCCATGCCAGGGGCATACCTAAATCCTCCCCAACATTCACACTGCTAACAAAACACATGTCACTAGACACCCAGGTTGAGTTTAGCCCCCCCTCACCCTCAACGCCCTCCCCCCTCCCGTCCCAAGCGCACCCCGTTAAAAAGAGCGCCTGTGCTAGATGGTAAAAAGCCTCCCCGCCAATAAGAGACGCCCCAGGCACCGCCAGCGTCCGAGGACCCCCGGGCCGAGGCCGGAACCCGGCGCACCACCGACTCGGGTACCCCGGACATGCCGCGCCAGGCCCGTGAGCAGACCGAAGTCCCGGGCGGCCAATCCCCAGGCCGACATCCTCCAGCCTTGCTACTACCGCCCGATGGCCGGGTGGCAACAGAACCCAGCACGTCCACCCACCAGCCCACACCCCACCAACTGGTCAGTCACCGTGGAGGCCGACCAACACCGGCCAGAGCCCCCCACCCCAGCACCCCCGCGAGGGCTAAGACCAAGACCCAGGAGCCATGTCCAGTGTCAATATAGCCGATCGGGCCCGGAGACGCCGGCCACCCGCCACGGCCTCTCGCCGACGCCCGGACGCGGCAAGCGGCCACCGGGGAGCAAGCGACAGGAACCAGCCCGGGGAGATGGAAAGGGCAGCAGCGCCCGCCAACCACCGGCCGACCACAGCCCCCCCCCAGCCGGCACCGACGGCAGCGGCCCCCCCCGGCCAAGCCCCGCCAGGGCCCCAGCCGGGGGGCGCGCCGCCCCAGAACCCCGAGCCCCAGGCCCAGTCCAGACCCCCCCAGAGCAGCACAGCACCAGGCCAGTAACCCGTGTCCGCCAGCACGACCCCTCTAAGGCGCCGCATGCAGCCACTAGGAGTCACCACACAAAGACCCCAAAGTCCCACCCCAGGCGAGGGTCTCGGCACCTATCGCCGAACCGCAAGCGGACCCACCCCCAAGGACCTCCCCGCAGTCACCACCAACCCTTAAGCTCCACATCGGCAACCGTGTCCCACAGAACGGAATCAAGGGCCCGACCCCACTAGGTGATGGAACTGATCAAGGGTGACCAGAAAGATTGATCAGATGTGGAGGCAGATGCCGTTTCTAGACCAATGTAATCCAGAAGGAGATCTCTATATTGATTAATATTCAGAGTATTTTTATTTTTCCAGTTCAAGAGGATATTTTTCTTAGCGATGCATAAGGCGATGTAAAATAATTGCATAGACTTTGTATCCATGGTAACTTCATCTATATTTCCCAGCAAGCAAACTCTGGGAGCAGGTGTGATATTACATTTCAGACACTTTGATAGATCTTCACATATCTGGTACCAATATTTCTTAACAGGTGGGCAGAACCAAAGAGCATGAATATAATTGTCTGGTAGATTGCTTGTACATTGTAAACAGGTATCAGACGGCGTATAACCCATCTTGAACATCCGTTGCCCTGTATAATGCACTCTATGAAGGATTTTATATTGTATTAATCGTAGATTAGGATTCTTAAGAAATTTGAAGGTTCTTAATGAAATTTGAGACCAGAGGTTTTGGTCTATTGAGATGGACAAGTCCATCTCCCATTTTGAAATAGGAAGGGCTATTGATTCATCTATTCTATTTAATGTTTTGTATATTTTAGATAGCAGTTTGGGAGGGTTAAGATTAAGGAAGTCTAAAACTTTTCCTGGAATTTGTAAATCAACTGTATTGAGCCTAAATTTATTTTTTATAATTGATTTAATTTGTTGGTATTCTAAGAATTTATTCTTGTTAATTCCGAATTGTGTAACCAATGTATTAAAGGGGATAAAGTCTGTTCCATCAAATATATGCTCCAGGTATTCAATTCCTTTACAACTCCAGCCTGGAAAGTTAATCATGCATTTTTTTTGTAAGATATCCGGGTTATTCCAGATGGGTGTACGCCTGCATGGGACTAGTGAGGTCTTTGTCATTTTAAGAAATTCCCACCAAGCTGTCAGAGAGGAGCTGATATTTATACTTTTGAAACATTCATTTTGTTTTATATTTGAGCTAACAAAAGGTAGATCTGAAAGTTTTATCTTATTGCATAGTGTCTGTTCTACATCTACCCAGCACTCATCGATATAACTGTGTTTTACCCATCTTGATGTGTATTGGAGTCTGTTGGCTAAGAAATAATGACGAAAGTTTGGTAGGTCTAGACCTCCTTTATCTTTGGACTTCTGTAGTGTTTTTAAGCTGATACGTGGGGGTTTATCTTTCCAAAGGAATTTAGAAACAGAAGAGTCCAGAGATCTAAACCAATCAGGTGATGGTTTGCTTGGGATCATTGAGAATAAATAATTGATTCTAGGCAAAACCATCATTTTTATTGTAGCTACCCTTCCAATAAGTGATATTGGAAGGGATTTCCATCTTGCCAGATCATCTTCCACTTTTTTTAAAAGTGGGACGTAGTTTAGCTTAGATAAGTCTGCCAGTCTTGGTGAGATATGGATACCTAGATATGTAATATTTCCCGACCGGAGCTGTAAAGCAACAGGACTCTGGTAAGAACAGTTGATAGGAAGGACTGTAGATTTTAACCAATTTATGGAATAGTCTGAAACTCTTGAGTAAGATTTTATTAACTCAATTACCTGATACAAGGAAGTTTGTGAATGCTGTAGAAAAAGTAGTACATCATCTGCGTATAAACTGATTTTATGTTCTATTTTGTTGCATTGTATACCTTTAACATTATTATTTTGCCTGATTGCTGCTGCTAATGGTTCAATAAAAATAGCAAAGAGGGAGGGAGAAAGTGGACATCCCTGCCTGGTACCTCTCTGAAGAAAGAACCTTGATGATGTTTGATTATTGGTCCTAATACATGCTGTTGGTGAGCTGTATAATATTTTTAACCAGTTTACAAAAGAATTACTGAATCTGAATTTATTTAAGGCTGCAAATAAAAATTTCCAGTTAACTCTATCAAATGCTTTTTCTGCATCTAAAGATAATATATTGGTTTGGACGTTTTTACAGTGGGAATAATCTATTAAATCTATTAATCTACGTGAATTTGTGGAAGAGAGCCTACCTTTTATAAAACCTGTTTGATCCGGGTGGATTATTAGAGGTGTTATTTTCTCTATCCTTCTTGCAAGAGCTTTGCAAATTATTTTCAGATCCACATTGATAAGAGAAATCGGACGATAACTGGTAGGAGACATAGGGTCTTTTCCTGGTTTTAATAGAAGATTGATGTAGGCAGAATTCATGTTTGGTGGTATTCGACCATTTTCCTTTGTTTCCTGTAACATTTTGTAAAATGTTGGTGCCAGAATATTCCAGAATTCTTTATAGAACTCTGCTGGAAATCCATCTGGACCTGGAGCTTTATTATTAGGCATAGATTGGAGGGCCTCCTGGAGTTCAGACACTGTTAGCGGTGAATCCAGGGCCTTTGCTTGACTGTCTGAAAGTTTAGGAAGAGTTATTTTATCCAGAAATTGTACAATATCATTATTTGAAGGGTTTATCTCTGGTGTGTATAACGTCTCATAAAATTCTTTGAAAGTGTTGTTTATTTTTTCAGGGTCATATATTATATTCCCAGTTTTGTCTTTGATTGCAGATATAGTTGTTTTTTCTTTATTTATTTTTAACTGATTAGCTAAGAAGCTACCTGATTTATTACTATGTTCAAAGTTTTCTATTCTAAGTCTTTGGATTAAGAACTGCGTCCTTTTATTAATAATTTCATTTAACTCTAATTTTGCTTTCCTTATTTTACTTAAGCTCTCTTTATCCAGGGAAGGTTCTAATGATTTAATAGTTTCTTCTAATTCCTGAACATGTTTATTTTCTGTTCTCTTTTTATTTGATGAGAATGAAATTATTTTACCTCTAATCACAGCTTTCCCTGCTTCCCATAGAGTGGATGGCGACATACCAGGGAGATCATTAAATTCCATGTATGAAGCCCATTCTTTTTCAATATATTTAATAAATTCTTTATCCTTAAGTAATGATGTATTAAATCTCCAATTTTTATATTGAAGGGTTGCAATTTTATTTGCTAAATTTAAAGAAACAGGAGCGTGATCGCTGATCACTATAGGATGTATCTCAGTGTCTGAAATGTCATTCAACAGTGAGCTGCTGACTAACAAATAGTCCAATCTAGAATAAGAATGATGTACGTTTGAGTAAAAAGTGTATTTTCTGTCGTTGGGATGAAGCGATCGCCATGCATCGCAGAGTCCATAATCGCTCATGTACTGTTTAACTATATCTATGGATTGCCATCTGCGCTGAGTCCCTGCTGTACTGAGCCTGTCTATTTCTTCATTTAGTCCAAAGTTGAAATCTCCCCCAAGAACAAGTGAGCAATCCATGTGATTAGCCAGAACCGAGAAGAAAGTATGAAAGAATGAGGGGTCGTCAACATTTGGACCATATATACTAACTATACATAACTTTTGGTTATTTATAAATAGTTTTAATATTATAAATCTACCTTCTGGATCTGTAGCTGTGTCTATTACTTTAAAATTAGTATTTCTATTTATTAATATTGCTACTCCTCGTTGTCTAGAGTTATAGCATGAAGAAAATATATTAGGATACTCTGGTGTTTTTAAATCATTAGCTGTTGAACTTGATTTATGAGTCTCCTGTAGTAAGACGACATCTGCCTTCAGTCTTGTAAGATGGTTGAAAATCTTAATGGTTTTATCTCTGCAGCTAGCGCCGCGAATATTCCATGTTATAAATTTTACAGGATTCATAGAGCTAAGATAAACCTTAGATATGTACTATCGCCAAGGATGAATATAGGTGTAATTTTGGTTTGTCCATGGGGTTGCCAGATTGAAAAAAAACAGAAGCAGAGATAAAGCGGGTAAATAATGCACCATACAGGTGTGTACAGAATGAAAGTATGATGGAAAAACATGAATATGCCATGATAAAAGTCTGTGTGTGTGTGAGAGAGAAAAAGGAAAAAAGGTGATAAAGAGATTTGGTGGTACAAATGTGAGAAAGATAATAGTGAAAAAGAAAAAATGAAAGAAAAAAAAAGAAAAAGCAATCTAGTGCACAGCCCTGCCCCTACCCACATTAACAAACAAAAACAGCCTGCTGAGCTGTGCTTTTTTTTTAAACTATAGTTGTCTGATAAAGCTAATTCTGTCTTGGTTCTGTTAAATATGACTAATAAAGCCAAGGAGTAACCTGAGGGTCCCTAAACAGCTGACCGTTAACATACAGTTTATCCACACTAACCGTAGCCCTACTGCCCTCACTAATATGTTTTTTTCTAATTGGAAATAACACGCGTCTTCTGTCCAGGATTTCTTTCGGAAACTGATCATTAACGCTGTAATTCGTCCCCCGTAGCTCTCTCCCGCGTCCTTTGACATGTTCTTTTTGTTTAAAATGTTCAAATTTTGCAACAATTGGTCGCGGGCGGGTGTTGTTGGGCTTCTTACCTCCGAGTCGGTGAACCCGATGGAAGGTTATGCTTTTAACCGTGTCGTCTGGCAGTTTCAGTTGGTGTTGAATGAACTTTCGCACGGCTACTTCAGCATCTTCCTCAGCCTGCTCTGGTATCCCCGAAAAAACAAGATTGTCCCTCATTGATCGGGCCTGGATGTCTAGAATAGACTCCTTGAAGCTTTTGTTTTCTCCAGACAGCTGCTTCATTCCCTCGGTGAGTTTCTTAACGTCTTCTTTTAGTGTTTGGTTTTCTGTAACTAGCGAAGCTACTTGTTGTTGGCTGAACTCCAGCGATTCCCTCAGAGCCTGAAATTCTTTATGAAGAACCTCAACCAGCGCGAGACGGGCGTCCAGGCTGGTTAGCTTCTTGTCTATTGAGTCCAGGATGTCGCCGTAGCTTCTATCTGGCGAGTCGGTGGATGTGCTAGCCTCGGAACGAGTGCGCTTCTGCGACGGTGTGCTCGTTGTTGTATCCGAAGCAGGTTTCCGTGACTTACCCATAACGATGTTATCAAAGTTCTCGTCTAGGTAGCACTCCAGCGATGTTTCCTCGTCCAGGTTGTTTAGAGGAAAAAAAAAAGTAACTTGATGGTTAGTTTAGAAGCTGCGTTTGATTCAAAATGATTGTTTTATTTTACCTGGGTGTATACATTACCACATAACCGCCATGTTCACCTATGCACAGCTCTCGCGAGAACTCAGCAGCTCATCCTCTCCCTCCGCATACCTGCTCTAACTGCTGCCAGCTTCTCTGTCTCTGAGTCTGTGAGAGCTATTTTTTTTTTAACGCAATTTATTAATGCCCAGAATATCACCCTGTTTCTCATAAAATTTAGCCCTCACCACATCTGTTCTCCTTCCTAACCAGCCAGATTATATCTGGATAGTGAGGAATTGTTGAGCAGTATGATGTCTGTGTGCATAAATGACATGTGAGTATATTCTTATTATATATGTACTGGCTTGGAGTTGATATGATTAAGTTAATAAATTGTCTTTGGGTTAGAGTTACGGTTAAAATACACAATTATTCTCATTATGGGAAGTAGCTGTGCATGCTCTTCACAATAAAAGCATTAATTTCCTGATGATAATGACAGATTTATCTGCTGAGGGTTTACCTATTTGAAAATGGTATTCAATTCAAGTAACTTTGTTTATATAGCGCTAATTCACAACAAATTAACAGTACACACAACAAAGGTAATTTCAATACCATTATACAAACATTCCAATCGTTAATTTTTCTATTTAAGGAATCTCATTAGATTGCGTTGTCATTGACTTGAGGTTGTGCCCGGATTGTGTAGACTCCAACCACAGCAGTTCCTCAGCAATCCTTCATACTGAGCAAGCGTTTAGAAACAGTGTAGAGGAAAAACTCCCCCTTAACAGGAAGAAACCTTCAGACAGGAACAACCTTCAGACAGTAAGAAACCTTCAGAACCAAAACCTGGCTCAGTACAGGCGGCCATCTGCCACGACCGTTTGGGGGTCTGAAAAGACAGAAAAGAAACAGCATGGAGGATGCTCGGTGACTTTGAGCATCGTAGTAAATGGTAAATGGACTGAACTTATATAGCGGTTTTCTAGTCACACTGACCACTCAAAGCGCTTTTACATTGAAGCCACATTCATCCATGACACTCACATTCATACACTGACACCCAACATGGCTCTGTAGGACGATGTTTTTTGGGGGTTAAGTGCCTTGCCCAGGGGCACATCGACATGTGACTGAAGGAAGCTGGAATCATCCAGCATCATCCAGACCGATGTTCGCCATCCAGCAGGGGACATTATAGTTGAGCAGGATACAAGACCGGGTGGAGCTTCTATGGGGAAACACTGAGAGGAAACAAGGTTAACAATCACATTAACAGCAGAAACCATATATCTGGAGAGTAGTAGAATAGAAAAGTAGAAGTGTGGAGAAAAGTGGTCAGTCTGTCCTCCAACAGTCTAAGCCTATAGCAGCATAACTACAGAGATAACTCAGGATAACCTAAGCCATTCTAACCATAAGCTTTATCAGAAAGGAAGGTTTTACGCCTAGTCTTAAAAATAGACAGAGTATCTGCCTCACGGACTAAAACTGGGAGCTGGTTCCACAGGAGAGGAGCCTGATAACTAAAAGATCTGCCTCTTTTTCTACTTTTAGAAATCCAAGAAATACCTGTAGGCCTGCAGTCTTAGAACAAAGTGCTCTGTTAGGAACATATGGAACAATCAGATCTCTGCTGTACGATGGACCTTTATTGTTAAGGGCTTTATAAGTAAGGAGGAGGATCTTAAAGAAGCTAAAACAGGAGAAATGTGATCTCTCTTTGTAATATTCATCAGAACTATTGCTGGAGCATTTTGGATCATTTGTGGACTTCCTGATAATAAGGAATAACAGTAGTCCAGCCTGATGTAACAAATGCATGGATTAGTTTCTCTGCATCACTCCTGGACAGGATGTTTTTCTAATTTTAGCAATATTCTGGAGGTGGAAGAAATAAATATTAGAAACCTGTTTAATATTGGATTTAAATGTAAGTTATGACATTTAATTACTAAGTCTATATTACATATGATTTACATGTGGTTTAACACAGACTGTTGATATCCGAGTGTTAAGTTTTCTCATATATATTTTGTTAAGCTCTACCTTAGTTGTATTTATTTTTTTATAGGGGACCAAATGTATACCATCCATACCTGTATCAGCAGCTGTGTGGAAATTATAAAGAACAAAATAGATATAACAGCCCTTTCTTCACCATATCTTCTCATACAATGAAAGCCTTACAGTAAGTAGAGCTCTGGCAGGGACTCCAGTGTGAACACATTGATCTCACCCTGAATCAATACCTCATTAGACAGGTTGTTTCTAACATTAAAGTATCAGTCTGTGCAGTAGCAAAACTGTGGAAGCCTTCGACTAAAAAAACTCTTGTTGTAAAATAGTCTTATAAAATAGATGATCAGGTCAGCTTTACATTCAGAAACTCCATTGATCTCTCCTTTATTTGATAACATTTTAAAAATCATCCATCCATCCATTTTCTGAACAGCTTAGTCCTCATGGGGTCGCGGGGGGGGGCTGTCAACGGGCAAGAGGCGGAGTACACCCTGGACAGGTCGCCAGTCCATCTCAGGGCCACATAGAGAAAGACGGGACAAACAACCATGCACGCACACACCCACACCTAAGGACAATTTAGAGTGATCAATTAACCTGACAGTCGTGTTTTTGGACTGTGGGAGTAAGCCGGAGTACCCGGAGGGAACCCATGCATGCACGGGAAGAAAATGCAAACTCCATGCAGAAAAGCCCTGGACCAGGATACAAATCCACAGCCTTCTTGCTGCAAGGCAACAGTGCTAACCACTGCTCCAACGTGCAGCCCATTTTAAAAATCAAACATCTTTATTTAAAAGAAAACTATTTAGTAGAAAAAAGTGACAAATTTCATTCTAATGCTCTTTTTTTCTTCTCTGCAGCTTGAGGACCGACCCTAATCCTACAGCCAACAGTGATTCCAGATTTTTTCAGATACTTTTTACATGTTTTTGATACACTCAAAAGCTAATCATTTTTTGTGTTTTGGTCTATGATATAGTATGTTTTCTGTGAATATGCAACTACAGGATGATGGATAGCATTATACAATAAATTGACTCCTCAAAAAATGTTCCAGTACTATTCCATTGTATAAGACATTATATGTGACTCTACAGTAGAATAAATTCAATAAAGTATTAGAGGTCAGCAACATGGTTTGTAAATAAACTTTTTTCTTCTTCTTGGTCTTCTATCGGCACATGATGACCGCTGTCTCTCCTATGTGCCTTCCACTGGTCTGGTTCATGTCAAACTGACCCCAGTCTCTGCCAAATGCCTCCTGTATTCCCAAATGGGTCTGTTTGATCCCCCACTTTCTCCTCTATCTCCGGTAAGGGGAGGATGAGAAGGTTGGAGGGAAAAATTGTATTCTTATTTTCCATAGAATGAGTGTTTTATTTATTTATCATGTTTGCAATTGATGCAAATAGAATCTCCCAATTCACTCTATCATGAACACCAAGACAGGACTGCAGAAGTTATCCAAACGGTAGGGTAGGGGTGGTTTAGTGTCATGTTGACATCCCCCAAATCAGTCCAATGAATGAAACACTTTGGTCCAGGAAGTTAAAGGCAAAGCATGGTGCAATGCATGTTACTCAAGAACTCATCTCGTTTTGTTTACAGAGTGTAAAATATATTGGGGGAAAAAACCCACAGTCCAAGTTTTGAGTAGCCGTTTTATCCCTAGAAAGATACCAGTCGACTTTAGATTTCCCTTTCTGAGTGTCAGAGGTCAAAGCTTAAGTTCTGACTAAGAGAGATACCTGTGAGTTCCTTTAGAGTAGGGATGAGAGTTAGCTACGCACGGGCCATCCCCCAGTGTATTCTGTGGTCCTGGACCGTGGTCTGCTCACGACGTTTGCCATAGTATGCCATGGTCCAGTCATATTGGGTGGATGGAAAATGTTGTAGGTCCTTTAACAATACCTGATTAGTTCTGACCCAATCATGGCAGGTTTAGACTCCACATAACATGTCAGCCTGAAAAGCCTCTTGATCCTTAATTTCTGCAGCTCCTCCCTAGTCCAGTGTCTAAGTGGAGAGGGGCTGTCCTCAATGGCAGCCACCCTTGTCCTTATGTTCCATGCCCGAGAGTCCGCAGTGTCTTGCTCATGTATCTCAAAAAAACACGACAGGACCATGTTCACGGCAGCTCCTACTCATCCCATATGAAGAGAACAATGATAGGGAACTACCGCAGGAAGGTCATAAGGCTGGGCATTGAATAGAAATCTGCAGGTCTGATGTCATCCATTGCGCTGAGGGGTTCCGGCCCCAGACATGCAACCATCTCTGTCCATAGAGTAGCTACACAGGGCCTTCTGGGCCATATCCTGCATTTGGAAGACATAGGCCTCTGCTCTGCTTGCCATTGCCTTCTCATACTGTTGCTGACTTTGGCCCCACAGTGACGGAAAGGCCCCTGATAGGGTCACAGAAGGGTTAGGGAACATGAAATAAACCGGTAAAAAACCGGAAAATGCACTGGCCAGACATACAATTCACTGCAGTGTCTCTATAAATAATAATTCGTTTTTTCTAGTTTAGATATGTTTACCCTCTCTTTCCCTTAGGGTAAGGGTGAAGGTTAGGGACCCTACCTCGAAAGAGGTGGGGTGGTGCACGGGCCTGCCCTCCAAGGAAGTCACCCCGGCGGCTACGGTCACGTTGTAAAGGGCGGTGACGCTTCCTCCCATAGCAAACCACCTGCCAATCATCCCCCATGTTGATAAGAGAAATGTGAAACGGGTTCGCCTTTGTTATACTAGAACAATATTTGTGTATAGTGTATAAAAACTATGAATTTGTATATATAATTAAAAGTGAAATAAACTTTTGTAAGCGTGAAATGAAATGAATTTTTAATGTTTAAAATGAAATTATTTTGAATGTGTAAAATGAAATGATTTTGAATTTGTAAAATGAAATTATTTTTTTAAATGGGTAAAATGAAATTATTGTTATACTGCAAAATAAAACAAAAATGAAAATTGTCTAAAAAAACCAAAAAGGGGTTCGTTTTTAGAAAAACGTTTTATGAAAAGGTCGTGCCACTGGCAACGTTTCGACCCAAAATGAGTCTTCCTCAGGCCTATGGGCACGTACCAAAAAGAATGAGAAACAATGAGCTTAGTGTCGTCACTTTCCAGGAGCTGTTGCCTCTTCGAAAGTCAGAGCTAGAATGAGCTCTCTCCACTCCCTGTCCTTATATACTGTTGGAGGCTCCACCCCCTCAGAAAAGTCTGACTCTAGTTGTAATTCTGTGTTGGTTTTCTTTCGATCTAATGGTTGCAAATATGCAAGTTGTAAAATGGGAAAGTTTTTAAATGGAAAAATGTTTTGTTTAATATAAGGGTAAGGGTAGGTTAAGGGTTAGGGTTTGAAAATGAAATGAGTCCCTCCGAAGAGGAACCCATGGTGCACTCTCCACCCTACCGTTCGCTACAGCGCCCAAATCCAATTAATCCTTTCCTTCTTCTACCTTCCCTTACTTTCCTTTAATTGGTGTTTGTCTGTCCCTTTTTGGTTTCGTTGTTTTTTGCACTTCGTACGACGTTTCGACTTTCTTTTTGTCTTCTTCAGGTACGTGCTTCTTTTCTTTCTTTGTCTTTGTTTCATTTCCCCTTAACAACGCCTTAATTTAGCTTCGGCACCCCCTTATCTGTTCTGTCCTTCCTTCTTGGGTTCTTCTTTCCTACTGAGTTTAGTTTTGTGTGTTGTCCATTATTAGGGGAAACAAAATTTGAACTCTGTCGTCGAAGGCGGCAGAGTTTGTGATGCACAGTCCATCACTGTTCCCGGCCTTCCCAGCTCCTCTTCCCCATCACATTCATCTTGTGTCTCCATAATAGGACTTTTAATATGGATTTGTATTTTTGTAAAGATTTTAAACCATTGTATCTAAATTTGTGAGTCCATGGTGGAACTTTTAATGTGGAATTTTAGTTTATTTAAAAATTGTATTATTAAAGTATGAAATCTTTTTCATTAAATGTTTTATTCCTAAATAGCATTTTTAGATCTCCATATGTATTCTTTGATGAACAATTTTGGAATCCTTAAGGGAATTGGTATGTCCCTCATGAGACTGGTAATACAGATGCCTATTTTTATTCTGTTTTCAAACCCTTTTGAGTATGCGTTTAACCAATATCTGTTTTTATATTTCTTTACATTGTTATAGGAGTTTTTAAACCATTAAAGTAACCAATATATATGGATATGTTTTGGATCAATATATTTATTGTTGCATTGACGAATAAATTTTAATTCCAAATTCAATAAAGTAAACTAAAGTTTTCAGCCATGGAGCTGTATTAAAAACGGGCTAATCTGTTTGTGCCATTCAGATGGGGGTCAAGGTTTAGGGTGGATGATTTTGGAAGGCTGAAAACAGGTGTTAAACGGACTTAAGGTTAGGCATTAAGGGTCAAGGGGTTAAGATTAGGAATTAAATGTCTAGGAAAGGCGATAAAACGGTGAAACTAGGAATGAAAATGAAAATAAACTATGAATCGGATTAGGTATGGGAGGAGAAAAAAATGAGATTGGTCTGAGGTTGCAGACCTGAAGCATTGAACACACCCTCTTCACAGAGAAGGTTGTGAACCATTAAAAAGACTTTTCATTCAGACCTTTAGGGTACGTGGTTTCCATTTTGGCCATCCAGACCCTTTCAGCCCTTCGTCTCTGGCCAGTTGTCCACCTGGGGTTTGCCTGTATGACAGTGGCCGAGACCGCATCCCAGCTGTGGGCTATAAAGTGTCTAACCAGATGTGTCTGTGTGTTCCTTTTGTTAAGAATGTTATATCTGTGTTGTGTGAATCTGACCAGTAACGTGTTTTTGGTCTCCCCCACATACTGCATGCCACAGTTTTTACATGTTATGAGATAAACACAATTTTTAGAACGTGGACTGCCCTTGCATTGGGATAAAAACACGTTTTTGTTTGAGAAACTGACCAACCATTTGCGGTGCTGAAAAAATTGCCCCTGACCCCTGGGTCTAGGCTCTTTAAGGGGTGGAACTTTGGCCTTAATCAAGTAATCCCTGATATTTTTATTCCTTCTAAAGGCTCCAATTACCCTATAATCCCTAAACAGTTGGGTTTTCTGTACCAGTCTTTGAAAATTGTTTTTAACGGCTCTGATCATTCTAGTTGCGGATGGAGAAAAAACGGTGACAAAAGGCAAAAGAGGAGAAACCTGAATGGCTTTGATATCCAGAAAGGATTTAAAACATCTTCTTAAAAACGTCCGACAGTACCCTCTGCTGGTCAGAGCAGAAAACAGCGTTTTGGTTGCTTCCATAAAGTCCTTCTTTTGGCTGCATATTCTATGGAAGCGCAGCAGTTGGGATTTAATTAATCCAGCAAAAGTGTGCTTTGGATGGAAACTTGTTTTAAACAATAAAGCGTGGGTATCTGTAGGTTTAAAAAATACTTTAATATCTAATTTGTGATTGTGTTGGAAATTAGGTCCTTTATATGTAGTCGTGTCCAGAAAATCTATGGAGCTTTTGCCGATGGTAGATTTCAATTTTATGGAATTATTGTGGTTGTTCAGAGTCGTTAAAAAGTCCTCAAACTCTGGCTCAGAATGTGTCCAAATTCCCCAAATATCGTCCAAGAAGCGATAATAGTGCAGAGGTTTCTTTGTACATTTCTGCAGCGCAGAGCTTTCCCACTGTGCCATAAAAATATTGGCGTATGCAGGGGCAAACTTTTTCCCCATCGCCGTCCCCTTAATCTGCAAAAAGTATTCCCCATTGAATTCAAAGTCGTTTCTAGTGAGGTTCACGTCTAGCAGTTGCAGGAGCTCTTTGTCAGGCCTTCTTTTATCAGGGTGGGCCATAAAAGCTTTTTTGACAGCATCGATGCCCTCTTTAATGTCTATATTTGTATATAGACTATCTATGTCAAGAGAAAAGAGAAAGGATCCCTCAGGAACTTGAATATTTTTCACCTTTTGCACAAAGTCATATGTGTCTTTGATATAGCTAGCATGTTTTGTGGATAATGGGTTTAAAAAGTAGTCTAGGTACTCTGCTGTGTAGTAAGTCTCACTGTCACAGTCAGAGACTATTGGTCGGCCTGGAGGCACCAGGAAGGGCACACTCCACTTGGCTGGATCCTTGTGGATCTTAGGAAGCAAATAAAAGAGCCTCGCCCTCGGCTCAGAGGAGCCCAATAAGTATCTCTTTTGTTTAATATTAATAAATTTCTTTAGATGTAAACTGTTAATTATCTTTTCAACCATTGGGATTGTTTCTAAATATATTGGTTTTTTCAGTTTAGAATAATATTTCCTATCATTGAGTTGTTTGTAACCCTCCTCCAAATATTGTTTTCTGTCTAAGATGACTACAGCACTGCCCTTATCTGCAGGTTTTAAAATAATTTCTCTATTTTCTGCCAGTTCCTGAATGGCTGTAAATTCTTCTGGTTTTAAATTAGGCTTGATGTAAGTAGGATAGAAGTTATTTTTGAAAAATTGCAGATCCGAATTAATAAGAGTAAAAACTTGAGGGGGGAGTTGACCCAATGGTGGCGTCCAATCAGATTTTGGGGTAAAAGGCTGAGGCTCTGATTGAGAATTTTGTCCGTAATAAAGAGCTAATTTGACCCTTCGGTGATACTGCTGGATGTCATATTTGCACTGAAACCATAGGTTTTTAAATAAATTATTAGTGGGAATGAAATTCAACCCTTTACTGAGCAAAGTGAGCTGTGCCTCAGAGGGCCTAAAGGTTTTGGACAGATTAACGACACCTTTCATCCCCTCCCGCAGCCACGGGCTTGTGGGGATGTTCAGTTTACATAATCATTCCAATGTTTAAGCATACACATTGCAGTTTTTTTACTCCAATGAACGTGGTCGTTTTCTGTGCTAAAGTCATCCTCAGGCAGAGCCGGGATGTGATTCTCCAAACCTGTGATGAAACTATTCAGATGGTGGAGCATGGCCTGCTCCCTCTGGGGGAGTCCTGATGAAAAGTTAATGGCTGGGATGAAGATGTGGGCCCCGGGGAACTTCTCTTGGGCACTTTCAGGGCCCTTTTCAATTCAGCCACTGGAGTTTTTTTGTCCTTCTGTGATCTGTTGTTCAGCCCGAAAGATAACACCAGCTTGTCCACCGTGGTGTCGCTGGTGGCCTTGGTTAGAAGAGCCTCAGCATGGAACCACTTAGCTCCTGGGAAACTGTCGATTTGGACATCTTGGGCTGCGAATGGTGGCAGTCTGGATACGTTGGAGTCCCCCATAATCATCCACTTTTCCTTGATGTGGAGGTGCCAGTCCTGCAGTTTCCTCTTGGGGGTGCAAGAATGCTTAGTTGGTGAGCAGATCTGGAGGTCTGGTGAGGAAGGTGGCGTGGAGGACTCCTCCTCTGCTGTCTCCACCTGCAGGCGTGTCTGGACGCTGCTCCTCAGCTTTTGAATGCTGCTGGGGCCCAGTCTGATGCGGGTGGGGGGAGGGGGTGTTTTAGGTCTCTCGATGTTCCTCTGTGGGTGTTGATCCTCGACCTCAGTGAGATCCACCGTGTGTTCCCTCTGTTCCCCCCCTGCTGGTGTAGATTGAGTCGGCTTTGGAGTGGGAAGAGGAGGAAGGGGAGTTGGAGAGTGGTCGTACTCATCTGAAGAAGCAGAAGTAGGAGCAGAAGCAGCAGCAGAAGCAGCAGCAGCAGCAGCAGCAGCAGTCCCCTCTCTGGCAGATGTTCCAGGCTGCCGTCTGCCAGCAGACTTTGCCCTCTGTTCCATCTGTGGTGGCTGGGCAGCATGAGGTTGAGCTGGGTTCCTAGGAGGAGATCCGGACTGGTAGCTGTCGCCTTCATCGTCGCTCTCCTCAAAGAGAGAAGACCAGTCCCCCGTGATGGGCTCTGTCATGGTGGAAGTTGTCTTCTTGGGTGCACGTTGCGTTGCTGGTGGGGCATGAACCTCAGCTGTAACCAAACTCTGTGTGGCAGGAGCAGGAGCCCTCTGTGGTTCCGTGGTTCCCTCCTGGGGCGGTGGGGATTTACCTGCTTGATGTTGGAGCCACCTGCGGGTCGATCTAGGGAACATGAAATAAACCGGTTAGAAACCGGAAAATGCACTGGCCAGACATACAATTCACTGCAGTGTCTCTATAATTAATAATTCGTTTTTTCTAGTTTAGATATGTTTACCCTCTCTTTCCCTTACTACCACAGTAATTTAGAACACTGTTTTTGCTTTGCTCTTCTTGGCTTTTATGTTTGACTCTTTATATGCACTTTCGTTGTAAAGTTTCGATTGGTTTTGTGTCTTCCTTCACGTCCTGTGCTTATACCACTCGTGTTTCTCTTTTCTTTTCCTCGTGTTCCTGCAAAGTACAATTTCGTTTAGGCACCCCCTGTTGCTGTTCTGTGTCATCTCCTCCTTTGTCGTTTCAGTGTGGTACTAAATTTTACCTAAGTGTCTAATTTGTTTTTTTATATGATCAATTTATCCTTATTATATAGCATAAAAATGAACTAAAAACAGATTTGGGATTAGGGGATATAACACGAAAAATGACTTAGGGTTAGGAGTAAGGGACAGGGTTAGGGGATTGTAAACAAAGTGGGGGGGCTTAAACAACATGGCACGGCAGAATTGCCTCTAGGAGACACTTGCAGCTACTGCGCAGAGGACGGCACGGGCGGGTTAGGGAACATGAAATAAACCGGTTAGAAACCGGAAAATGCACTGGCCAGACATACAATTCACTGCAGTGTCTCTATAATTAATAATTCGTTTTTTCTCGTTTAGATATGTTTACCCTCTCTGTCCCTTACTTCCCTTTTAATTAGAATTGATTTCCACATTCCCATTAGATATATTTTATGTGCTTATTTATGCACTTTCGTTGACAACGTTTTCGGACTGGTTTTGTGTCTCTTCAGGTCCTGTGCATTTCCCCTCTGTGTTTCTCTGTTTCTGGTTTCCTCTGTGTTCCCCTGCAAAGTACAATTTCGTTTAGGCACCCCCTGTTTCTGTTCTGTGTCTCTCCTTTGAGTTCGTGTGGTACTAAAAATTTAGTTAAGTGGTTAATTGGTGTTTTTTTACTATGATCCATTTATCCTTATTATATAACATAAAACATGAACAAAACAGATTGGGATATAGGGGATATAAACAGAAAATGACTTAGGGTTAGGATTAAGGGACAGGGTTAGGGCTATGGAAACAAAGCTGTCTCTTAACATACAATGGCAGACTTTGCCTCATAGGAGACACTGCAGCTATGCGCATGGGACGGCCACGGGCTGGTGAGGGAACATGAAATAAACGGGGTTAGGGTAAGGGTAAGGTAGGGTAGGGGGTAGGGTAAGCGTTAGGGTTAAGGGGTAAGGGTTAGGGACATGAATAAACCGGTTAGAAACCGGATAATGCACTGGCCAGACATCAATTCACACTGAGTGTCTCTTAAGTAATAATTCGTTTTTTTCTAGTTTAGATATGTTAATACCTCTTCTTTCCTTACTTTCCTTTTAATTCGAATTGTTTCTTGCTTTGCTCTTTTGGCTTTTATGTTGCTTTTATATGCATTTCGTTGGACAACGGTTCGACTTGGTTTTTTGTGTCTTCATCAGGTCCTGTGCATATCCCCTATGTGTTTTTCTTTTTTCTGTTCCTCTGTGTTCCCTGTCTCTTACAATTTCGTTTAGGACCTCTGTTCTGTTCTCGTGTCCTCCTCCTTTGAGTTTCAGTGTGGTACTAAAATTTAGTCTAAGTGTCCAATTTGTTTCCCCACTATGATCCATTTATCCTTATTATATAACATAAAACATGAACAAAACAGATTGGGATATAGGGGATATAAACAGAAAATGACTTAGGGTTAGGATTAAGGGACAGGGTAGGGCTATGGTAAACAAAGTGGGTTAAACATACTTGGAAGACTTGCCTCTAGGAGGACACTTGCTGCTTACTCTCAGAGGACGGCTGGGCGGTATGGGAACATGAAATAAACCGGTTAGAAACCGGAAAATGCACTGGCCAGACATACAATTCACTGCAGTGTCTCTATAATTAATAATTCGTTTTTTCTAGTTTAGATATGTTTACCCTCTCTTTCCCTTACTTCCTTTTAATTAGACTTGTTTCTTTGCTTTGCTCTTCTTGGCTTTTATGTTGCTTTTATATGCACTTTCGTTGACAACGTTTCGACTTGGTTTTGTGTCTTCTTCAGGTCCTGTGCATATCCCCTCTGTGTTTCTCTTTTTCTGTTCCTCTGTGTTCCCCTGCAACATACAATTTCGTTTAGGCACCCCCTGTTCTGTTCTCGTGTCCTCCTCCTTTGAGTTTCAGTGTGGTACTAAAATTTAGTCTAAGTGTCTAATTTGTTTTTTTACTATGATCAATTTATCCTTATTATATAACATAAAACATGAACAAAACAGATTGGGATATAGGGGATATAAACAGACAATGACTTAGGGTTAGGATTAAGGGACAGGGTTAGGGCTATGGAAACAAAGTGGGTTAAACATACATGGCAGACTTGCCTCTAGGAGACACTGCAGCTACTGCGCAGAGGACGGCACGGGCGGGTTAGGGAACATGAAATAAACGGGGTTAGGGTAAGGGTAAGGGTAGGGTAGGGGGTAGGGTAAGGGTAGGGTAAGGGGTAAGGGGTTAGGGAACATGAAATAAACCGGTTAGAAACCGGAAAATGCACTGGCCAGACATACAATTCACTGCAGTGTCTCTATAATTAATAATTCGTTTTTTCTAGTTTAGATATGTTTACCCTCTCTTTCCCTGGATTCCTTTGCAATTAGAATTGTTTCTTTGCTTTGCTTTCTTGGCTTTTATGTTGTTTTATATGTCACTTTCGTTGACAACGTTTGACGTGGGTTATGTGTCTTCTTCAAGGTCTGTGCTATCCCCCTGTGTTTCTCTTTTTCTAGTTCCTCTGTGTTCCCTGCAACATTCAATTTGTTTAGGCCCCCCTGTTCTGTTCTCGTGTCCTCCTCCTTTGAGTTTCAGTGTGGTACTAAAATTTAGTCTAAGTGTCTAATTAGTTTTTTTACTATGATCAATTTATCCTTATTATATAACATAAAACATGAACAAAACAGATTGGGATAGAGGGGATATAAACAGAAATGATTAGGGTTGGATTTAAGGGACAGGGGTTAGGGCTATGGAAACAAAGTGGGTTAAACATACATGGCAGACTTGCCTCTAGGAGACACTTCAGCTACTGCGCAGAGGACGGCACGGGCGGGTTAGGGAACATGAAATAAACCGGTTAGAAACCGGAAAATGCACTGGCCAGACATACAATTCACTGCAGTGTCTCTATAATTAATAATTCGTTTTTTCTAGTTTAGATATGTTTACCCTCTCTTTCCCTTACTTCCTTTTATTTAGAATTGTTTCTTTGCTTTGCTCTTCTTGGCTTTTATGTTGCTTTTATATGCACTTTCGTTGACAACGTTTCGACTTGGTTTTGTGTCTTCTTCAGGTCCTGTGCATATCCCCTCTGTGTTTCTCCTTTTCTGTTCCTCTGTGTTCCCCTGCAACGTACAATTTCGTTTAGGCACCCCCTGTCAGTTCTCGTGTCCTCTCCACTTGAGTTTCAGTGTAGGTACTAAAATTTAGTCTAAGTGTCCTAATTTGTTTTTTTATATGATCAATTTCTCTATTATATAACATAAACATGAACAAAAACAGATTGGGATATATGGGATATAAACTGAAAATGTTTAGGATTCTAGTTAGGTATTATAGCGAGACGGGTTAGGGCTTTGGAAACAAAGTGGGGTAAAATACATGGGGCAGACTTGCCTCTAGGAGACACTGCAGCTACTGCGCAGAGGACGGCACGGGCGGGTTAGGGAACATGAAATAAACCGGTTAGAAACCGGAAAATGCACTGGCCAGACATACAATTCACTTCAGTGTCTCTATAATTAATAATTCGTTTTTTCTAGTTTAGATATGTTTACCCTCTCTTTCCCTTACTTCCTTTTAATTAGAATTGTTTCTTTGCTTTGCTCTTCTTGGCTTTTATGTTGCTTTTATATGCACTTTCGTTGACAACGTTTCGACTTGGTTTTGTGTCTTCTTCAGGTCCTGTGCCTATCCCCTCTGTGTTTCTCTTTTTCTGTTCCTCTGTGTTCCCCTGCAACGTACAATTTCGTTTAGGCACCCCCTGTTCTGTTCTCGTGTCCTCCTCCTTTGAGTTTCAGTGTGGTACTAAAATTTAGTCTAAGTGTCCAATTTGTTTCCCCACTATGATCCATTTATCCTTATTATATAACATAAAACATGAACAAAACAGATTGGGATATAGGGGATATAAACAGAAAATGACTTAGGGTTAGGATTAAGGGACAGGGTTAGGGCTATGGAAACAAAGTGGGTTAAACATACATGGCAGACTTGCCTCTAGGAGACACTGCAGCTACTGCGCAGAGGACGGCTCGGGCGGGTTAGGGAACATGAAATAAACCGGTTAGAAACCGGAAAATGCACTGGCCAGACATACAATTCACTGCAGTGTCTCTATAATTAATAATTCGTTTTTTCTAGTTTAGATATGTTTACCCTCTCTTTCCCTTACTTCCTTTTAATTAGAATTGTTTCTTTGCTTTGCTCTTCTTGGCTTTTTTGTTGCTTTTATATGCACTTTCGTTGACAACGTTTCGACTTGGTTTTGTGTCTTCTTCAGGTCCTGTGCATATCCCCTCTGTGTTTCTCTTTTTCTGTTCCTCTGTGTTCCCCTGCAACGTACAATTTCGTTTAGGCACCCCCTGTTCTGTTCTCGTGTCCTCCTCCTTTGAGTTTCAGTGTGGTACTAAAATTTAGTCTAAGTGTCTAATTTGTTTTTTTACTATGATCAATTTATCCTTAGTATATAACATAAAACATGAACAAAACAGATTGGGATATAGGGGATATAAACAGAAAATGACTTAGGGTTAGGATTAAGGGACAGGGTTAGGGCTATGGAAACAAAGTGGGTTAAACATACATGGCAGACTTGCCTCTAGGAGACACTGCAGCTACTGCGCAGAGGACGGCACGGGCGGGTTAGGAAACATGAAATAAACCGGTTAGAAACCGGAAAATGCACTGGCCAGACATACAATTCACTGCAGTGTCTCTATAATTAATAATTCGTTTTTTCTAGTTTAGATATGTTTACCCTCGCTTTCCCTTACTTCCTTTTAATTAGAATTGTTTCTTTGCTTTGCTCTTCTTGGCTTTTATGTTGCTTTTATATGCACTTTCGTTGACAAACCGTTTCGACTTGGTTTTTGTGTCTTCTTCAGGTCCTGATGAACTAGTCCCCTCTGTGATTTCTCTTTTTCGTTCCTCTGTGTTTCCCTGAACGTACAATTTCGTTTAGGACCCCCTGTTCTGTCTCGTGTCCTCCTCCCTTGAGTTTCAGTGTGGTACTAAAATTTAGTCTAAGTGTCTAATTAGTTTTTTTACTATGATCAATTTATCCTTATTATATAACATAAAACATGAACAAAACAGTTTGGGATATAGGGGATATAAACAGAAAATGACTTAGGGTTAGGATTAAGGGACAGGGTTAGGGCTATGGAAACAAAGTGGGTTAAACATACATGGCAGACTTGCCTCTAGGAGACACTGCA